>QEPC01014130.1:1559072-1574152 GCA_003113815.1 Sphenodon punctatus | reverse complement strand
CATTGTACATCTGATGTAAGAACATCCTCCCAAGGACTAGCACAAATTTAATGAACCGGTTTTATTAAACTCGCACAAGTTTGTATGGAGACAAGACTTCGGTAATGTTCTTCTTTCAATCATTGTTCCCTTATTGCACCTGTTCTGTATTCTGTTTTGGTTCTTACACTGCTATCAGCACTGGGAGTAGCTGAGCACCTGCTTACATCTAGATGTGTATAAGAGACAGACTCCTGAGTGATATTTTATACATACTGCATGACTTTATTGTTCTCTGGAGTGTGGCATGGAGGTTAAGAATCAAAATGAGTCAACACAAGCAAAAAATAAAATAATGAGAAACAATATTCTAGGGTTATGATTCTGCACTATAGACATCAGAAGGAGTTTTGACTATAACTTGTGTGAGGGAAGAAGCTAGCATGGAACAATTTTGTTTGTTAACCTGGGAGTAAGTTATTGAACCAAAAACATCTCAGTGGATTATGCTGCTGTTACAACTACAACATGTAAAACAAGTAATTCGGCCAGATAGTAGTGGATACTTGTTTCAACTCTACTATACCTCACTGGGTGTTTTCAAACATGATGGCGCTTGGCCGCCATCATAGACTTATCATTCCGGAGACAGGTTGCCACTGCAGCCAGGACCTCACCAGGGCCCTGAACTAACATGATGGGGGCCGGGCTACCGGGGAGGCTGAATAGACACACCGACATGAGTTTTCCAGGCCACACCTTGCACCCAGCTGGCCACCCCCCTCCCTGATGGGTGGCCATGGCAATCAATAATGCCGCCATGGTGCCCAGAACTGGTGGGGACTCCAGCCTGGGTCCAGTAAAGTGGGATTTCAAATGTGAACGCCCACATTACTCCCAATCGGGCAGGTGAATCCTGGTTGTGACAGAGGCTAGCGTGGGCTGCAACTCTTGAGACTTTCCTGAGTCACAGCCTGGCCTAACTACCACCATGGCTGGGACCTATCCCATGCTAACATCTGGCGTGGGGAAACTAAGTTGATGGTGGTCCCCATGCCAGAGCGTGGCGAAGAATGCTAATGTGGCCCACCGTCACATTTGAAAACACCCACAGTCTGTCAAAGGCCTCAAAGTTATGAGACACCAGTGGTGTAGTCTGCGGGGTACAAAATTGAATTGAAATGAAATGAAAAGTGAGTGCTAGTGCTGACTCCCCACATTGTTTAATATGGCTCTTAATCTTGTCTGTCTACTCCTATTTCCCTAACATCTGCTCAGACCGGAACTAATTCTGCACGCTATGAAGAATTTACTCCATGTACTTGTACTGAAGCTTTACAAGACATACCACCCCACACAATACGTACGCACTCATTGTTGTATTTGGAGTTGATGATCTCTCAGACACTTATTGTGTTTGTTTCAGATTAGTACAAAGAGGAGTTGAGTGGGTTCCCAAGCTTCAAAAGGGTCTGGTACATTATCATTCTAACCCAGCACACACAGTAAAAAACAAACTATCATAACTACACAGTGCCTTCTGCGAGGAGGCATAATTTTTATGCACTGCGACTCATTTTACATAATTAAAGTAACATTGTTCCTCCACATTGAATGGTTGATTTTTTTCAATTGCATGGTTGGCCTGACATAGAATTAAGGTTTCCTGCAAACATTTATGATGGTTTTGCTCAATGAAGTTTGACAACATTTCAATAGGGTTTTTTGCTCTCATTCATTTGCATGCCCTAAACTAGACAGAGAAGAAACAAAATAAAAATTGGTTTAGATACATGTGTAAAAATGGTGGGAAACTGAGAAGGTGATCTTCCTTGTGAATATGGGGTTCAGGATTCAGTCCCCCCTCCCTGAGCTCCCCCCTCCATATCCTCTTCAGTGGCAGCCATTTGTGAGATGCAGCAATTTAGGAGACTTCCCTTTTCACACACAGCATCGTAAATACACAGCATCTCAGGTTAAAAACAAACAAGATGATGGCCCACATTAGCCCTGACCAGGTGGGTATTCACCTATCAATTTGTTAGGTGGTCACCAGATGTTCGCTACCACTGACCACTCATCCACCACAGAGCCCCCACTCACAGCAGGGTCTTGGAGAATGTAGAGCTCACCTTGCGGGAAAATGTGGGGTGATGTGGGCTAATGTGTACCCACGTGGCCAGCTCCCATCTATTAGGGTCACAGGTAACATGGCTGGGGGCATATCAGGGCACTGAAGTGACATGACCGCAGCTGGGGGACCATCCCACTGGCCATACAGTCTAAATAAGGCTGGAAGCACAACAAATGTGCAAGCACCCAGGTCTGTCCACACTCTTCTCCGAGTACCTCGTCACCCATGTAGAAATAAAACTTTACTGCCGTTTTCAGAGTCACTCAGTCTTTATTTCAGGTACACAGCAGCAGGTGTCACTCCAACAGAGTGAGACCCCCAAACAAAGAGTAAAGGCAGTTTTTATAAGTTTTTATAACTGTTGTTTAAAATCAAACATGCATACATCAGCAATCACGAGGTAAGTAAAGGCAATTAGCTCATCTATGGCCAAATAAGATAATTTCCCGTTCCTCTTTCCAATCCGGGCCATCTGTCATATCCCAAAACCAACTGCGTTAGCACAAATCTTAGATGTACAGACATTTGACCCAGATGTTTTCTATTACCTGTCTGATCATGAGCCCAAACCAAGCTGACTGAACGTCCCTATCTGGTTGTCTCCTATATGTCATAGCAAAGCAAATATATGGCCCAACTAAAAAGCGGAAGCCAGAGATTCTGATAGTCTACAAGGCTAAATACTAATGACTAGGCCAAGTATTCTTCCTTAATTCTATTTTAAAAAATAATGCAACAGTATGCAGATTCTTTGGCTGTACAAGGTTCATATGAAACAACTGCCTCTTGCAGGACTGTGCAGAGCAAGACTTTGGTAAAAGCAAAAGGCCCAGAAAACCTAAATTTCCACACCCATCATGACGGACAGTCATGGCAGCCAATGAGACACAGTCATGGCAGCCAGCCATGATAGGCCCCAGCCCAGGGTGGGTATGGTGTGCCACAATTGACATGCTAGTCTGTTGTGGCCCTCTTTCTCCCGCACGGGTTGACCTTAGCTTGGGCTGTGATCTTGGAGATTTGCCAAGGTCATAGCCCAGGCTAGCTGCCAATGCTCCCCAGGGCAATCTGGGGCCAATATCTGGTGGTGTGTATTTACATGTGCCTCCAGGTTAAGGGCAACAGTGGTCTAAAGTGGGACATAGCAGGCCAAAACCACATCTGTTTTTAACCCCTTCCCCACCCGAAGGGTTTCCTGGCTTGTGGTCCAAATGCACAGTGCCCTCCTGCACCATACAGTTGTGGGCTATTGCCAAACACTCTAGACTGGTGTCCACAACTCTGGTGTTTCCCAGGGGAAGAAAACAACCAGTTGGAAGTGGAGCAGAAGAATGAGTCTGTACCTCTGATAGACAACTGCTCTATTTCAGGCCATTGTCCCAGGTTTGGTCAGCTCACTCCATCAAGAGTGCTCTGGTATGTTCCAGAGCACTGTTCGTGGGGTCTCCCACATCTGGTAGGGTGCCTTTACATGATCAAGTCACTCAGGGGTGAAGCAGGCAGAACCAGGGCAGTCTATTCATCTGAAAACAACCAGTGTCACATGTGCAGGACATGGGTCATGTGACAGGTGGGGTTCAGCCACAGCAAAAGCAGCAAGAGATGCATTCCAATTTCTGGAGATCTGAATGTGTCTCAAGAGCTGCCATCTACACACCCCTGCTCTGCAGGGTATTGGAGGCTGTGTATTCTACTGCTTAAAAAAACCCAGACTTCTCACCTCTACCTTGAAACTAGGGCTAAAACAGATATCTGTACAGAAAACAGCATCCAGCAATTTTGTCTAATTAGAATCAGGTCTAATTAAGCTGAAAGAAACAATTATTTGTGTTTGTTTAATTTTGATATTTGTTTCTTTTGTTGGGGGTAGGTACTTCTGTCTATTTACTTGTAACTTTTGATTAATAATCCCTGGAGGAAACAATGAGTATCTGAAGCAAATTGTCCAAGTAAGTAAATTAATAAATATTGTTTCAGGTGCAGATATTTATCTGAACAGATAAACCCAAAAATGCAAATCATATTAATGAATAAAAAAACAACAGTATGCAGGAACCCATCTTCATTTCACTTTCCCCAATGACCACAATAGGGAAAATGCAGTGAATACAGGTCCCTGACTACACATTTCAGCTTTACTTGATTCTCAGCTTTAATTATTGCTACGCATAGGAAAATGAGGGTAGTGGGGATTGGGGGTGGGATTAAACTGTGTTATAATAGAGATTGTCCCTTTTTTGACAGTTGCCTCCTCTTTTCTAATACAATTATGAAATTATTTATTAATTATTATTATTATTATTATTAACAAACATTTATATAGCACGAGCAGTGTACCTGGCACTTAACAAAGTAATAAAATAGACACGGTCCCTGACCCTAGGGTTTACAATCTGACACACAGGAGCTGGGGGAGAGACATAGGAAGGGGAACAGAGGGAGAGACAAGGGGTCTAACATTCATGAAGATGCGAGGTCTCAAGTGCACGTACTTGGCTTGGTTACGATGAGAATGACAGCAGGCAGGTCCATGTGGCAAGGATAAGGGTAAACAGATCGTAGGTATAGGAATAGTGGCTCAGCAGGATAAAGAGTCAGACAGAGCAGAGCGAAAGAGGTGAGTTTTAAGGAGAGATTTGAAGGTATGAAGGGAGGGGGCAAGGCGGATGTGGACAGGGAGGGAGTTCCAGGCATGGGGGGCAGCAAGTGAGAAGGGACGAAGGCGCTTAGGGGAGCAGGGAAGGCGTGGAAGGGTGAGAGAAGGGACAGAGGAGGAGCGAAGTGCACGGGCTGGAGTATGGAGGGCGATAAGTGCAGAGAGGTAGGGGGGAGCAAGGTTGTGAAGAGCTTTATAGGTGAAGACTAGGAGCTTGTGCAGGATTCGTTCAGGAAGGGGAAGCCAGTGAAGCGAAGAGAGGAGGGGCTGCACATGGTCGAAGCGACTGGCGAGGTAGATGACCCTGGCAGCAGAGTTTTGGACAGAGATGAGGGGAGAAAGGTGAGACCGGGGAAGGCCAGTGAGAAGGAGGTTACAGTAATCGAGGCGAGAGATGACCAGAGCATGAACAAGAGTTTTGGCAGACGAGACAGAGAGAAAAGGGCGAATCTTAGCAATGTTATGGAGGGAGAAGCGACAGGATTTAGCAACAGAGTCAATGTAGGGTTTAAAAGAAAGGGCTGAGTCAAAGATGAAGCCTAGGCTACGGGCTTGGGGGACAGGCAGGATGGTGACTCCATCAATAGTTATTGACAGTGAGGAAGGAGAGGAAGGATGAGGGGGGAAGATAAGGAGTTCAGTTTTAGCCATGTTGAGTTTGAGTTGACGTTGAGACATCCAGGTAGAGATGTCAGAGAGACAGTTGATGAGACGAGCTTGAACAGAGGGAGAGAGAGAGGGAGTAGAGAGATAGAGTTGAGTGTCATCAGCATAGAGGTGGTATTGGAAGCCATGGGAGGCAATGAGTTTGTCTAAGGATGAGGTATAGATCGAGAAGAGGAGAGGGCAACAAGGACAGAAGTGACAAGAGAATTAGCCTATTAGTGTGTGTTCTCATGAGCATTTTCAATCAGTGTTAGTTATTCTGGAATAACTAACGTTTGAACTACGCTTATGATGAGTGGTACAAATGTTCCATTTAGTCGTGTGTTAACCATCCTAATTATGGGATTTGTTGTATTTGAGGCCAAGTCTCTCAGTGCCTGGTGTGGACCTTGCAGGGTAAATTTGTAACATATATATTTACGAGGCTATACAGATATGACCAAGAAGCATGGTTTTTAAAAGGGATATCATTCTCACACTGATCTTGAGAACAATAGGAGGATGGTTAAAGTGGATTACTAAATTGTTAAACCAGAGAAGCAATTGTGACAACACACCCTTAGAGACTAAAGATTACCAGAATGCATGTATAATAAAAATAGCACTTATTAAATTAGTAATACAGTGGGAGTGAGGACATGGGCAGTGGCTGCTGCTGGATTCTAAGGCTGGTGGGGAACAGGGCAGGGCCAGAAGTGGGCATGGCCAGACCAACAGTAGATGGAGCCTGACCAATGGTAGATGGAGCCAACTGGAATTTTAAAATTAATATGGAATTAAACAGCCAGCAGAGCCAACCAGAATGTTAATATTAATATGAAATTAGACAGCTTCAGAGAAGAAGATAAAAGGAGAAATACACGCACACACCTGTTAAGTATGACATTCAGAGAAAGAGGGCAAGGAAAGCAACCAACCATCAGCAGGCAATGTGTTCACTGATGAGACACCAATGCACCATAGTAGCGGAAACAATAATACAATAAGGGAGGTACCCCAGATTAAAGAAAATTCAAGTAACTTACTTAAGGCTAGGTTTTACCATATACACAATTTTTTAGAAGACACTGATAAGAAATACAGGTTGCAGGGCTGCTCTGGGACCAATGCAGTCCTGCAACCTGTATTTATCATTAATATCATCTAAAATTTGCATATAATGCAGCCCTACATAAGTCACAATTCAAGAAAACATTAGTATCTGAAATACACAGACAGTATAGGCCATAAGCAAAATTTATGGAAAACGCAGAAAAACCCAATAATAGTATGTGAAGTCCTTTAGCACACAGTAAATGCAGCAGCATGGGACCGCAAGAGATCCAACCATGCTGCACAGTTCTGCTGCAGCATAAAAGACAGATGTTGCAACCAGGCAGATTAGAAAAGCCATTAACCAACATTTGGTGTGGCCTTCTTGCAGAAATCTCTACCACATCCCACCAAACTGCAAAGGGACCATTTTAAAATGCAGGAAAAATCATTCAAATGAATAAACCCTTCCACCCCCCTCCCTTCCTCTCTCTCCCACACACACATGAAAAATTAGAAAGCAGACAATTATTAGGGTGGAAAACACACAGCAAGCAAAGCAAACCATTTAATGAATTTAAGTTTATTTAACAAAGAAAGCCACTCGGCACAACCAAAGCATTTGCCCTTTCCACCCAATCCTCCACAAAAATAATTAGAAAGCACTGACAGACAATAAGGGTGGAAAACAGCAAGGGGACCATTTTAAACAAGAGTAGTCATGCCAAGTTGGGCCCACAAAATGGCCTCTGCATGCATGGGAGTCTGGAGGGGGGACGCAGCCGTGCATGCAAGCACACACACACAGCAAGCAAAGGAAAGCATCTTAATTCATTCGAGTTCGTTCAACAAAGAAGAAATCTACTAGGCACAAGCAAAACACGCCTACAATGAAAACCCAACAATATTATGTGAGGTCCTAAAATGCACACCATAGCACGTGGCATGACATTCTTGCAAAAAAGCTACATCCCAAACTGCTAACAGTGCAAAGAGATCATTTTAAAATGGAAGGAAAATTCAAGCAATATACCGCCCCCCCAATAAAGACCCTAAAAATAAATCTATAATAAAATAATACAGTAAAAAGAATTAAAACAAAAACCAAAAAAACTATAAAAATAAAACATAGCAAAGTTTAAAAATTATTACTCACCCAAAGAAGAAATCCAATTGTCCTCTGCAGCAGCTTGCTGCAAACTGGGGCAAAACTTGACTTCTCTCCACCTCCCCACTTTACAAGAGAGGAGGAGAGAGAGAGAGAGAGAGAGGCCCAGGCTGTGTAGGTTAAAAATCCACAGTGTGGGGCAGAGTTTGGGGGGGGAGAGAGAACTGACTGTCTTCCCCCTTCTGGAGGAGGAAGGAAGGAAGGTGAGAAAGAGAGTGCTCATGTTCTCTCTCTCTGACCCCTTCCATCTGGACACAGGTGAGAGGGGACATAATTTGTGGGGAGGGAGAGAGAGAGAGAGAGCTAACTCTATTCTCCCCCTCCTGTAAAAAGGAAAGAGAGCCCTCTCTTTCTTACTCCTCCCCTCTGGATAGAGGCTCTGCTGTTCTGAGCCTCAAAGGAATAGAACATGGTAAGAAATTTTAAATATATGAATAACAACAACAATGGCTGGTAGGATGTTGAGAGAGAGAATGACAAAATCAGGGAAGTTTTCTTGAGGCTTCTGTGGAAGTGCTTCTTCATGATAGGATGGTGCTTTCCCTCCAAATTTGGACTAAAATTACTGTACCACTAATCCTGTTTCTTGCAGTTTCTACATGCTCTTATACATTATTTATGCCATTTTTATTGTCCCTACATTAATGTATGACACCTGGGAGTTGTGTAGAATTGCACCAGTTTAACTTAAACTGGGATCTTTAGCTCATTTAGTTAGTTATCTAGTAAACAAATCTGGGTGTAGACAGTAGGGATGGGACACCGGGGTGAATTACGTGTTCAGTTGTTTTGGTTTAAAGGTTTTTTTTTTAATTTCATTATAAGTCCATATTTCGGTTCTGTATTTAAATCCATGGAAACCTTTAAACAATTTTTCTCCCCACCCCATCCTCTGGGGTGCTATTTACCCCCCCTCTCCTGGGGCCTTTACATGTACTTACTGTACATGTAAGTACATGTACTGCTGCTGTGGGAGGCCTCCCAGTGGGCTCCCTTACCACAGCACAGTGCCAAGCTCCCTGCTCTGCAACATGGATGTGCAAACTGACCATATGACCATCGGGAGCATTTTGCGCATGCACAAAGGGCCGATGCCTTCATTAAAACAATGGCAGCCAACATCATTGCCCTTTTGGTTAAGGGTGGTGGCCATTTTGCACATGCACACTGTGGAGCAGGGACCTTAGCAGCGCATGGTGGCAAAGGAGGCCCCCACAGTAACAGCAGGTTGGCAGAGCATCAATCAAGTCCTTTGATGCCAATAAGTAAGTCAGTGCCCCTGTGGGTGGGGGACATGAAAAAATAAGGACTCAAAACGGCAGGCTGACTTACAGTCTGCTTAAAATTAAACCATAACAGCCTTTTTTGGGCCATTATGGTTTAATCTGAAACTGAATGTCCCATCCCTAGAGACTGAAATTGTCCTGGCTTTAGTTTAAGTTGATTAGGAAGAGGTTTAATTGTTAAGCTGAAATGAGCCATTGTACATCTGATGTAAGAACATCCTCCCAAGGACTAGCACAAATTTAATGAACCGGTTTTATTAAACTCGCACAAGTTTGTATGGAGACAAGACTTCGGTAATGTTCTTCTTTCAATCATTGTTCCCTTATTGCACCTGTTCTGTATTCTGTTTTGGTTCTTACACTGCAATCAGCACTGGGAGTAGCTGAGCACCTGCTTCGTCTCCTTTTCACATGCCTCCTCCTGTTTCACCTCTTCTTTGCTTGTACAAATAATTTCTCTTCTTCTTGTCTCCCTTAAACAGCAAGACACTTTCTTCCTGCTGCTTTCTAGACTAACCAAACAGTATCAGCAAACCATTTGTGGGTACTCAGGGAGGGAGGAAATTCATTTTAATTCTTCAGCCCCTGGAATCTTTTGGCTCCAACACTCACATTTCATTCTCCACAGGCAAATATTTTTTATTCCCTGAATTCCTCAAAGTCTCCCAGCACATCCTGAAGTTTCTGTCAATCACTCTTCAGTGTTTGGTCCTTTGTGAGGCAGTGTATAAACAACATTTTAATAAATTAAGCTTCCCTTCAGCTTAATTACTTCTTGTACATCTCTTGCTGAGAGAATGAGAAAGGCTATTATTTTCTTGTTTACTGATTGTAGGAAGTGATGGCTTGAAATCTGGAATTTGTTGGTGTCTGTGCTCCTGAACAATACATCAAGAAAGCAATACAAAATACTTTAGAGTTATGTTTTCATTCCAAACTAACCCTTTTAATTGGTCTATTTCTCAAACTCATCGGCCATTTTTACACGGACGGCACAGCAGCGCCAATGGGTGGAGATGGGTGTGGATGCATGGGTGAGCACACCCAGCAAACACCTAGTGGCAGCAAGCAGGGAGACAGGTACACAGACAGTGCCATGGGGGGTTGTGGGATGGAAAGGGGAGGGGCTGGCAAACATTCAGTGCTCGAACACCCACCCCGGGAAGTACCCAGCAAACACCCGTGGAAGTACATGAACAGCCGGGACTGGGAACGCCGGGGAAGCCCCACCCGACACAGTGATGGCACAACATGACCGACAGAGGGCAAACGAAGCCACGAAATGCGACCCTGCACCAGAGCTGCCAGGACCTGTCTGGGCAGGCCAGGAGGGAGCAGGGATAACAGCTTCTAAAAAAAGGAGCCGTCCCCTCCCAGCCCCAGCACAGAACCCAGACAGCCCGATGCCACAGAGCCCCCCCTCCCCAGAAGAGCACCCCACACACATCAGGCACCACAAGAACGCAACGACGGGCCCACGGGGAGCAAAGGGGGAGAAAGCACCCACTCCACCCAGGCAACACCGCAACACCCCCCGGAGGCAGCTGGACAAGGGGAGAGGTCAACACAAAGCACAACACACACATGGGGAAGGAACACAACAACCTGTAATAAAAAGAGGAACCTGCAACAGGGGATATCAACAGGGTGGTGCACGGGGATGGGTCAACAGAAGGGGGGGCGAGGGTCAGAAGTGGCAGGCCTGGGGCAATCCCCGGTCAATAGGGCCAGCAAGCCTGCACCCAGCACCAGCACTCCGCCTGGAGTGTGGAGCTCTGCCTGGAAGTGGAGGTCCACAACCTCCCTCTGCTCCCGGGTGCACTCCACAATCATGACTTGCACTGCATGGGACAGAGGGAGAGGAGACAGTCATCAGAGCCGGCTCTGGGTCCAAGGAACAGCACCCCGCGTGGAGGTTCACAGGGACAGGGCATAGCAAACAGGCAACACACACACGGATGGCATCGAAGAGTTGGATGGCCGCCCACAAGTCCCATGCTGCCCGTTCCAGCTGCAGGACTATCCTGCCTAGGCACAAGATCGCCAGCAGCATGACAACCATTACTGCAGGAGAGAAGGGACAGGGAGATGGGGAACGGCTGCACCAATGGGTCACAGGAGGGCCAGGGGCAGCAACAGCACCAGGGGCACATCCCACACGCTGAAAGATAGCACACGGAAGAGCACCCCACACCCCTGCACTAAGGAGGATCAGAGGGGCACAGGCCGGGGCCTACACACACCCTACTCATGCTCAGCCAAGCAGCGCCCCTGTTGCTGCCGCCCATCCATCACCACAACTGCGTACAGACAGCACCAACAGGGGGAGACAGCAGAGGGGTGTGGATGGAAGGGGCAGGGCCGGTGCCACACCAATGGACAGGGAGCCCCCGAGGGTGCCCTCCTGGCTGCCCATCACCAATACCACCACGAGCGCAAGGCCAAGAGTAAGCGCCCAGCGGGGAAGCCACCAGGGGAACATACACCACACAACCAGTGCGCACCCCACAGCCCCAGCCAACCAGTACACACCAAGCATACCTCCAGCACACAAACACACATATGGGGGCAGGGGGGCCGCCAAGGGGAGGGGGCACCCAGGTGGCAACACCGTCAGAGGAGCAAGGCATGACAGAGTATCAAAGAATAACATTTTATTAGCAATGGGGGAACGGGGTCCCCCAAGCATAGAGTGGCAGAGCATGGGGGTGCAGGTGGACCCACTGCCAGGCAAGCGTACCACAACAGCAGGGCACAGGTACACCCACAGCCAGCGGGTGAGGGCACAATGTAAGCCCCAGCAGGATGGAGCCGCGGGCACCCAGAGGAGGCGATGGGATCCGGTGGATGATGCAGTCAGCAGCAGGGATGCAGATACAGTGCACAGGCTGCGCGGTGGCACGGGGGGGGGGAAGGCAGTGCACAGTCATGAGCAGCAGGATGGCAGGGAGCGGGTGGCAGTGAGGCACAGCTCAGGGATGGTCCGGTGGGTTCACCCAGGATGGAGACCCATGCGTAAGACCCTTCCAGGCAAACAGGCCCCTGCAGAACCACCGGGAGCGCATATGAGCATCCACTTGGAAGCGGGGAAGGTGCTGATCAGCAGTGGCAGCTGCATCTCGCACAGCTGGTAGCTCCCTCACCAATCGAAGGGCAGTGAGCTCCACAGTGGTAGGGGTCCTGTTCAGGAGGAGTCCACCAACATCAGGGGACAGCAACCCTAAGTTCCACAGGAGGGCCCCCACGTCCAAGGGTGCGCGTGGGATGCCGCGGGCACACAGGAGGGTGCCAGGGTACAGGGAAGCAACAGGGGGACCCCCGGAGAAGGAGGAAGAGGTTGTTTCAAGTACTACACCTCCGGTGGTGGTGCCCGCCTCCTCGGAGGAGGAGCAAGCGGATCAAACGGTGGCCTCAGGAGGTGCTGCCAGGTTTGTAAACTTTTTTTTACTTTGAGGACAAGAAAGGCTCTATCCATGAGACCGAGCTCACTGGTGTGCAGGTGGGTGTATGGGTGGGTGGTGGGCATCAGTCAGGCACAAACAGTGGGCATCAGCGGGTGGCAGTGGATGTATGACAGAGAGAGTGGGAAGGTACTGTAGTGGGGGGGGCCCTGCCACAAGCAGTACCCCCACCAAAACACGTGCCAGGTTTGCAAGGCTCTCCAGTGACTCTCCAGTTGTCATCCCATTCCCTGCACACTCCAAAATAAGGGCAGGATTTGCACGTGCCAGCCAGGGGCTTTCTAGTTGCAATCCCTAGCATCCCCTAGCACCCCTGGGAGGGCAGGATTTGCAAGTGCCAGCCAGGCAGGGTCCTCTAGCACTAGCATTCCCTAGCACTCTCTGCATGCCAGAGAGAGAAGGGGAAGCTACTGTAGTGTGGGGGGGCTCTGGCACGAGCAGGATGTTGGAAATACATTCATTTGGTTGCATCCCCCCTAAGCACCTCATCCTGTTTGTTTGCTAGAAACAGCAGGAGTAGACAGACAGATCAGGGAACCCTTCCCCCATCCTATCTGTTTTACTCCTGCCAGGACCTGATTGGTCAATCTCCTCTCCCAGGAGGTTTCTTATCTCTTTGTGTCTGAGAGATAACCTGAGAGAGCTTCCTACATCCTTCCTGAATACACCTAGTCTTAGGACTTAGTATAGCTGTAGGCCTTTCCTATCCTACATATATTTCCTAATAAAGCTACTTAAGCTTAAGTATGCTTCTTGCCTGCTTATTGATGATTAGCAACTCACACTCCTCTGTAAACTCTGCATTGGGCAAATGGATGCAATGATCTCACAGCCCTTGCATTTCCAACACAGCACCCCCACCCAAACACGTGCCAAGCTAGCAAGGGTCTCCACTCTCCAGTTGCCAACCCATGTCCTATGCACCCCCAAATAAGGGCAGGATTTGAACGTGCCAGCCAGGATGTTTTTATGCTCTTTAGATCTGCAAGAAAAGATTCCGGAGGCAGAGAGAGGGCACCACATCTGGGCTAATCACCCATATAGTGAAGACCCACAGGCAGAAGGTGGCTTGGGCCCAGGAGTCTTGCGTGGCCGTGGAGCAGCAGAAGAGGGGGGGAGGGGAAGGCAAGACAAAAGTGGCACCACGCGTGAAGTCCTTCCCCTCCTCCTCCAACTCAGATGTGGAGCCCCCCCAGAAGCAGGGGCCTTTTGTGGCGAGGTTCAGGGGACCAGCCAGGACTTTGTGGACTGCCTCCAGGTAATGGAAGACTGACTGGTGGAACAGTTCCAGGCGGTCGAGTTGAGGGAGAAAAAGGCGGAGGCGTACTCAGAGTACGTCTCCAAGTACATTTCCACTGAGATGGCCAACCTGGAGCTCTTCCGGCAGTCAGTTCAACAAGTTCTCCTTGCATTTCTCTCACATACTGATGCTTGGTGAATGTGTGTCAGTGGGTCCTAAGAGATAGCCAAGCACCATTCTGTCAGAGCTGGCTGAGTTTTACTTGCTTGGAAAGACACCAAGTGATCTCCAGGAGACAATCTTCCACAGCAAGACAAAAGACTTGGGGTTGCTTATCCAGGGAATTTGGGAGTGGGGTTTTGTTCTGGAGTACTTCAATTTCCCAGGCAGCAGCCTGAGAGGTTTAACTGTGCTTGACAGTTGGATCTAAACAAGGGCAGTCCAGCAGGACATGTGATTTCAGTAGCCTTTGAGTGGACAGAATTGCTCAGTTATGGGACAGGAGTCAAGAGAGCCCAGTTTTAATTCCTGGTTTGGAATAATCTGCATTTCAGCTTTCTCAGTTCTAGCCCAGAGGGCTACAATTCTTGGTGCTTACAGAAGTAAGAACCTGTATAGGATTTAGAAGGGCCTGATAATGAAATTGCCTGCAGTAATGTATTCACAAAGGACTTTCTTTTGTTCTATCTCCTCCTCCCCACCCAGAATAGAATTTAGTATGATTGTTTATATTGCAGGCACACCTAGAGGCTGTGAGCAAAGTCTACGTTTGTGTACTAGATGCTGTATCCAAAGAGAGATGTTTTTTCTCTCTAGATGCTGCATGATGCACAATAAGAGGTGGTGCAGATGTTAGAGCACTGGTCTGGGACTCTAGAGGCCTGGGTTCTCTTCCCTGATCTTCCACAGATCAAATCCGCCAGTGGTTATCAAATTGGGGAGTGAATTCTGGGGATATGGCTGCCAGCTCCAAGCTCTTTAGTGGGGAATTTCCAAAATGGTGGTGGCCAAAACCCAGTTGTGCAACATGACATCTAATTGGCATGGGCATCATTGGAAGCAGCAGCAGACATTGGATTGTTCAGGCACAGAACCCATGGCACAGAGAGCAGAGGCAGCGTTGGCAGTAGCAGCAGCAGACATTGGAGTGACCGGGCACAGAACCCACGGAACAGCAGATAGCAGCAGCAGGATTTGCCTGTAAACAGCACCCATTGAGCCAGGATGGTTGGATTTGCAAGGGAATAGCTCCCATACAGCAGCAGACATCAGCAGCAGGATTACGTGGGCACATGTTGATTGGCCAGGGCAGAGCACCCATGGACCAGCAGACAGCAGCAGCGGGATTACCAGACCAGTGGTGCACATCACCCAGGGTTGCCAGGGTAGGCAGGCAGGCAGCATGGCATGAGCAGAAGGCAGGCAGACTGAGGCAGGCTTTGATCTAGACCACCTGGG
>QEPC01014130.1:1545456-1556525 GCA_003113815.1 Sphenodon punctatus | reverse complement strand
AGCATGGCATGAGCAGAAGGCAGGCAGACTGAGGCAGGCTTTGATCTAGACCACCTGGGCGGGCGGGCGGGCGGGCGGGCGGGCAGGTAGCATGGCATGAGCAGAAGGCAGGCAGACTGAGACAGGCTTTGATCTAGACCACCTGGGAAGGCAGGCAGGGTGGGCAGGCAGGCAGGCGGGCAGGCAGTGTGGCATGAGCAGAAGGCAGACAGACTGAGTCAGGGTTCAAGCTTTTCAACCTGGTCGGGCGGGCGGGCAGGCACCATGATATGAGAGGCAGTAGGGAAGGCAGGCTGGGACCTTGGCACCAAGTTTGCAGGGCACTCAGATAGGCTGGCAAAGACTGTGCAGCATGTGCGAGAGAAAGCCAGTCAGATAGGCAGACTGAGATCATCTAGCCACTAGCCAGAGGTCAGCTTGCAGGCTTACAGTTTCCCAATGCCACGCTGCAGCATGCAGTCAGTCAGATAGGTCGGCCGAGGCCGTGTAGTATGAGAGAGAGAGAGGGGGGGCAGGTAGGGTGCCACTGAAGCAGTGGAAGGGAGGGACAGCACCTCAGCTCAGCAGCAGCAACCCTTATTGACGAGGAACCCCTTCCCAAGACTGCCCCTGACATGGGGTGGCATGTGCCACTGCATTATCACTCCTTGTCAAGGGGCAGCTTGGGGAATCCCAGTGTCGGAAGGTTGACCTTCAAGAAGATCAACTGCTCCACCAACTTGGCTCCCAGTCTCAGGCGGTGCGGGGAGCAAATGTCCCCCGCCACAGAGAACACCCGCTCTCTGGGGGCACTGGTTGGTGGGCATGACAATAATCCCCTGGCCACTTTGGACAGGGCTGGTCATATGTTGGTCTTGCTGGCCCAGTAGGCCAAGGGACAACTGCTGGAATTGATGCATGGCTCCACGTCCAGGTAGGTATCAACTGCTGCTGCGGCACCATCATACTCCCTCTCATAGCTGTCCCTGGGCACCACGGTCCCCACTGCCCTCAGTCATGCTGTCAGTCCCTGTCTTTTTGTGGGCCATGCAGAGGAGGATCTGATGGCAGTAGGGGTGCTGCTGCAGCTAATTTTGATGCAGCTGGTGCTGCTGCTACTGCTCGGACTGGGGGCAGGGATAGACCCCGCTGGCTGAGAGGGGTGGCTGCTCCCACTCCCACAAACCCCTGGTGTATTCTGCTGCTGCTGCTGCTGCTGCTGCACACTCTCAAGAGCCCACATTGCCTTCTGGACCCTCCCCACAAGATCATCCTTCCAGAAGCCATAGAGGGATGACTTGCGTGACACGCTGTCCTTGACCCTGGGGTCCAGCATTGTTCCCACAACATATTCCCCCCACTGCAGAAGCTTGTCGAACCTCGCTGTCAGGCCTGTCTTAAGCTTCTGCAACAGCCCAACCACCTCAGCCTCCAGCTTCTTGCCCCTACGGCCGCAATCCTGCCCCTGCACCATGATCTCCTCCAGACTCCCGTGGAGACTCTGGACCAGAGGGGTCACCTGGCTTATCATCGCTGTGGATGAGCTTATGGTCTCTGTCACCTCATGGAACGGTCTTAGAACTAGGACCGTCTGTGCCAGGATCTCCCATTCTGGCCCATTGAAGCCTGGAGGTGCCCCACTGTCCGTGTCCAATTCCACCTGATGCAAGGCGGCTTCCTGCTCCACAAGCCGCTCAAGCATCAGGAAGGTGAAATTCCACCTTGTGGACATGTCCTGCACCAGAAGATGCCCTGGGGAGCCTTGCTCAGCCTGCTTGGCCCAGAGGATTTTGCTGCCCTTAACACTGTGGTTAAAGAACCCCACCAGATTCCCCCCCCCCCAATCAGGGATCTAAGGGTGACTGCCCCAATCCCCTTCTCCCCCAAGACCAGAGCATCTGTGACCACCAAGGTGGAGGGTGTGTGCGACAAAAGGGATGCTGACAAATTTTGCATCGCGTACAGTCCTCACTATATTTGATGCATTATCAGTCACCACACACCCTGGGGTGAACGGTTCACCTGGCGTGACCCACTCCTCCACCACGGCTTTCAGGGCTGCCTCTATATTCCTGGCAGTGTGGGGGCAATCCATGACTTCTGCCTGGAGCAGGGCCCTCCTATACCCTGCTTCAGGACCCCTCCTGCCACTGTCCAATGCCAACTCTGTACTCTCCCACCAGTGTGCCGTCACTGCCAGGTAAGCATGTTGGGCGTTCCTGGAGGACCACAGGTCAGTGGTGAAATGGACAGTGGCACCCCCAGTCCCTGCCAGTGCCAGCTGCTCCTTCGCCCTCTCCTTCAATGCCCTGTACAGGCCTGGCATCACCATACGGGTGAGGGTGGTGCAGCATGGCATCTTAAAGTGGGGGGCCAGGAACCCCATCAGCCACTTAAACCCTGTGTCCCCAACAATGGAGAAGGGCTGGCCATCAACAGCGATCATCTCGCTCAACAGGCACTTGGCTTTCTCTTGAAAGCCAGACCACCCTCCAGCTGCTGATGGCCTTGGAAGCTACCCCTACCCCAGCTCCTTCATTGTGGGCTGACGCTGCTTCTTCTGCTCCTGCTGCTCCCCCCTAGCAGCAATACTGCTCCTGCTACTAGAGGCAGCTGCTGCAGTGGGACGGTTACCCAATGGAGGACGAGTGGCCGCGTGGATTGGGAACCCACTTGCATCCACTGACCCAGCCTGCCTGCTTAGCAGAGCGGCACTGTGGCACGTTTTTAGATGCCTGGACATGGCGGTTGTCCCTAGGTTGGTGAGCACCTGGCCTCACTTCACCACCTTGCTGCACAAAGGCACCGCACCTCCTGGGGATCATCCACCTGCACCACCTTAAAATGCTCCCAGACCCATGATTTTTTAGCCCCTCCTGCCTTCTGGCCCACACTGGGTGACACACTCCTGGGAGGAACAGGACATGGTGGCACTGGTGACACAGGTCGTTGAGGGACAGCCATCACCTCAGCAGCACCAGATACAGAGACCTCATTCACAGAAAGCTCTGCATCACTGTCCCCATTCACAAATAGAGTGACGGAGGCTTTTGGACTCCCCATGCTGCTCCCACTCTGAGCAGCACTCTCCCCCTGCCCCCTATAGCTGCTGTTGCTGCTGCTGCCCAGGGATCGGGCCCTGCCTCTGACTGGGCTCTCAACAATGGGGGAGTCGGGGGGCAATGCTGGCCCCTGCTGGGATTCTTCATCCCCTGAAACACCTGCTGCCACAGATGTCACAGCCACAACAGCCTCTTCTACTGCAAGGAGGTGACACCCAGCCCCCTGGCCCTTAGTGCTGGGAGAGCGAGACTCAACATCACCACCAGGCCTTCGCATCTTGGGGCGTGGAGATGTGCTTGGGCTGCTGCTTCTACCTACTGCTGGCACACTGATGGCACGGCCCCTGCCACGTGCCTCATTGGCTGCCTTATGGGCAGCAGAGTGCCCTCACCCTCTCATAACTCCCTTATCCATTTATTCAAACCACACACAATTAATTATATCAAATTAAAAAAAAAAAATTTATTTATTTTTTTATCAAATATTATATGTATCTATCTATACTACACTAAATTTAACTTCTATTTAACTATCTAATAACTATTATAAAACCTATGAAACTAAATAATGGAATATAAAAAACACTCTAAAACTAGATCACTATATCTCTATAAACTAAGCTAATTTAACTGTAATAGCTAGCTATAATCCTACCTAACAACTACTATAATCTCTCTCTCTCTCTCTCTCTCTCTCTCTCTCTCTCTNTATTCTGCTGCTGCTGCTGCTGCTGCTGCACACTCTCAAGAGCCCACATTGCCTTCTGGACCCTCCCCACAAGATCATCCTTCCAGAAGCCATAGAGGGATGACTTGCGTGACACGCTGTCCTTGACCCTGGGGTCCAGCATTGTTCCCACAACATATTCCCCCCACTGCAGAAGCTTGTCGAACCTCGCTGTCAGGCCTGTCTTAAGCTTCTGCAACAGCCCAACCACCTCAGCCTCCAGCTTCTTGCCCCTACGGCCGCAATCCTGCCCCTGCACCATGATCTCCTCCAGACTCCCGTGGAGACTCTGGACCAGAGGGGTCACCTGGCTTATCATCGCTGTGGATGAGCTTATGGTCTCTGTCACCTCATGGAACGGTCTTAGAACTAGGACCGTCTGTGCCAGGATCTCCCATTCTGGCCCATTGAAGCCTGGAGGTGCCCCACTGTCCGTGTCCAATTCCACCTGATGCAAGGCGGCTTCCTGCTCCACAAGCCGCTCAAGCATCAGGAAGGTGAAATTCCACCTTGTGGACATGTCCTGCACCAGAAGATGCCCTGGGGAGCCTTGCTCAGCCTGCTTGGCCCAGAGGATTTTGCTGCCCTTAACACTGTGGTTAAAGAACCCCACCAGATTCCCCCCCCCCCAATCAGGGATCTAAGGGTGACTGCCCCAATCCCCTTCTCCCCCAAGACCAGAGCATCTGTGACCACCAAGGTGGAGGGTGTGTGCGACAAAAGGGATGCTGACAAATTTTGCATCGCGTACAGTCCTCACTATATTTGATGCATTATCAGTCACCACACACCCTGGGGTGAACGGTTCACCTGGCGTGACCCACTCCTCCACCACGGCTTTCAGGGCTGCCTCTATATTCCTGGCAGTGTGGGGGCAATCCATGACTTCTGCCTGGAGCAGGGCCCTCCTATACCCTGCTTCAGGACCCCTCCTGCCACTGTCCAATGCCAACTCTGTACTCTCCCACCAGTGTGCCGTCACTGCCAGGTAAGCATGTTGGGCGTTCCTGGAGGACCACAGGTCAGTGGTGAAATGGACAGTGGCACCCCCAGTCCCTGCCAGTGCCAGCTGCTCCTTCGCCCTCTCCTTCAATGCCCTGTACAGGCCTGGCATCACCATACGGGTGAGGGTGGTGCAGCATGGCATCTTAAAGTGGGGGGCCAGGAACCCCATCAGCCACTTAAACCCTGTGTCCCCAACAATGGAGAAGGGCTGGCCATCAACAGCGATCATCTCGCTCAACAGGCACTTGGCTTTCTCTTGAAAGCCAGACCACCCTCCAGCTGCTGATGGCCTTGGAAGCTACCCCTACCCCAGCTCCTTCATTGTGGGCTGACGCTGCTTCTTCTGCTCCTGCTGCTCCCCCCTAGCAGCAATACTGCTCCTGCTACTAGAGGCAGCTGCTGCAGTGGGACGGTTACCCAATGGAGGACGAGTGGCCGCGTGGATTGGGAACCCACTTGCATCCACTGACCCAGCCTGCCTGCTTAGCAGAGCGGCACTGTGGCACGTTTTTAGATGCCTGGACATGGCGGTTGTCCCTAGGTTGGTGAGCACCTGGCCTCACTTCACCACCTTGCTGCACAAAGGCACCGCACCTCCTGGGGATCATCCACCTGCACCACCTTAAAATGCTCCCAGACCCATGATTTTTTAGCCCCTCCTGCCTTCTGGCCCACACTGGGTGACACACTCCTGGGAGGAACAGGACATGGTGGCACTGGTGACACAGGTCGTTGAGGGACAGCCATCACCTCAGCAGCACCAGATACAGAGACCTCATTCACAGAAAGCTCTGCATCACTGTCCCCATTCACAAATAGAGTGACGGAGGCTTTTGGACTCCCCATGCTGCTCCCACTCTGAGCAGCACTCTCCCCCTGCCCCCTATAGCTGCTGTTGCTGCTGCTGCCCAGGGATCGGGCCCTGCCTCTGACTGGGCTCTCAACAATGGGGGAGTCGGGGGGCAATGCTGGCCCCTGCTGGGATTCTTCATCCCCTGAAACACCTGCTGCCACAGATGTCACAGCCACAACAGCCTCTTCTACTGCAAGGAGGTGACACCCAGCCCCCTGGCCCTTAGTGCTGGGAGAGCGAGACTCAACATCACCACCAGGCCTTCGCATCTTGGGGCGTGGAGATGTGCTTGGGCTGCTGCTTCTACCTACTGCTGGCACACTGATGGCACGGCCCCTGCCACGTGCCTCATTGGCTGCCTTATGGGCAGCAGAGTGCCCTCACCCTCTCATAACTCCCTTATCCATTTATTCAAACCACACACAATTAATTATATCAAATTAAAAAAAAAAAATTTATTTATTTTTTTATCAAATATTATATGTATCTATCTATACTACACTAAATTTAACTTCTATTTAACTATCTAATAACTATTATAAAACCTATGAAACTAAATAATGGAATATAAAAAACACTCTAAAACTAGATCACTATATCTCTATAAACTAAGCTAATTTAACTGTAATAGCTAGCTATAATCCTACCTAACAACTACTATAATCTCTCTCTCTCTCTCTCTCTCTCTCTCTCTCTCTCTATATATATATATATATATATATACACACGCACACACAATATTACACAGGGATGCGGGGGGGACACAGACAGCTCACAACAACACAGGGAGGGCTACAGAAACTGAAATAAAACCTAAATCAATCTAATCCTACACTAATAAATCAAAAACCAGGGGAAGGGAATGAGGGATGGAATATGGAGGGAGAGGGACAGGGAAAGGAATGGATTCAATGGAGGGTAGGGAGATAGAATACAGGGAGGCGTAAAAAAATAAACATAACTGCTAAATCTATCTAATATAATCTAACAAAATGATAATAGGGAGGTAAATCTGTTGAATGGGTGAAATGGGAGGAGGATTTTGAATGGATGAGGGAAGCAAACTGTTGGGAGTCAGGGAGCCTTCTGAAAACGCTGCTGACAGATCAGTGGCTGGCTCAGAAGGTGTTAGAAGGGGGGCAAGGCAGAGAGTTTTATTACTTGCTACTCCCACCTTACCACAAGGCCTGGATGGTTCTGTGCAGCCTAGTCCCTGGCCAATCGCAGACTGTGAAGCCAGTGTTCAGTCGAAACGGAAAGGTGATTGGGTAGGCTGGCTGCTACTCCAAGCCTCTCCACCCCCCAGTACCAGGAAGTCCGCTCCACAGCTGCCTCCCCCTCCCTGGACCTTCACTCATGTTTTTCCCGCCTAAACTCAACCGAACATGGCTGAACACGAACAAACTGTTAGGTTGGTTTGTCGTTCAGTTAGAATTCAGTTCGGTCAGTTCGAGTTCGGTTCAGGAGTTCGGTTTGGTCGTCCGAATAGGCCGAGTTCTTTCTGAACTCCGATCTTCTGAACCACACTCGCCCATCCCTAGCAACCACCCCTCTCCATCTCCATCCCCGACCGAGGGCCCCGCACAACAACCAACCATGACAGCAGTGAGGCCCACTCCGGAGAAGCAACACGCGTGAGATAGAGGCCTGCAATGACTGGGATGAGCACGGGATGAGCGGCTCCCCATGCCCACGAGTGACCTTGCATGCCTGAGATAGGCCAGCCTGCTGGGGCCGGGACTCCGCAACGCACACACCGGACTGATGGGATCCAGCACAAGTGATGACAGATGAGTGAGGCCACAGCTGGGAAGAGTGCCAGGTGAAGCAGCCAAGCTAGGCACCATATCCCCACCGAGCACAGCTGCAGCATGCAAAGGCAGCCCATGGTGGGAATGGATGTCTAGCAGGTGCGGATGCAGCGGTACCCTGGGGTGCATGCAGTCCCATCCACCCCAGCGGCCAGGCAGCCGGTGAACACAGGGGGATGATCAGCAGGACCGGGGACCCAGTGGCAGCGCCCAACACACCCCTGGTCCAGCACCAATCAGTGGCCAGCTAACATGGGGCTACATGGTACATAAGCGACCCAATGCAGGTGGTCGGGCATGGTGCGTAGAGGCAGGTGCATGGAGTTGAGCAACGAACAGATCATGGTGACACAGAGCAGGGCAGACACAGAGGTGGACCAGGGATACAAGGGAAGTGGGGGCCGGGGGCATGGGCCACACAGTGGTGCACTGAGAGGCCAGGCCACCTGCCATCGGGGGGTTCCCCGGAGTGGGGAGACACACAACCATGCTGCCGGAGGATGAACCCCCACAGCCCAGGAACATGCTGCTGAGAATCCTGGGCGCTTCGTTCCTGCTGCTGCACATTGTGCTCCAGCAGATGGCACAGCTCCTAGTGCCAGGGCACAGTTACATCCCCCAGGGAGCACGGCGTCAGAAGGCAGCAAACCTGAGGAGGACGGTGATGCTGCGATGGGTGTGGTGGGCTGCTGCTCGTTGCCATTTCATGTTGGGCACTGTGGTGTTCCAGCAAGCCCGGCTCATCCTGGCCCGGTGGTCCCTCAACATGTATGGGTGCCGCGTGACCATTCTGACCCTGCAACGGCACTAGACTCATTCCCGGACCAACTACTGTTTGGAGAACATGCTGGCCACCTGGACGGATGAAGAATGGACAGACCACTTCCAGGTGACTCGCTCCCTCCTGACCTGCTTAGGGGAGCTCCTGAACCCCTATCTTTGGAGGCAGGAGTCCAACATGTGCTACCCACTGCCGCCAGGGATGCGAGTGACCATGGCGGTGTGGCAAGCGGCCACCCCTGATTCCTGCAGGAGCGTGGGGGAGCAGTTCGGGTTGGGGATGGCCACTGTGAACAGGGCCCTGCATGATGTTTGTGACCTGATCGTGGAGCTCCTCCTTGAGTGGGTCATCCAGATCCACGATCCTGAGGAGGTGATACGTGGCTTCGCGGAGCTGGTGTTACCCCATTGCATTGGGGTGATCGACAGCACCCACATTCCCATCATACGGCCCCCACATGCAAAGCTCCACTACATGAATAGAAAGCAGGTCTTCTCCATCAATCTTCAGGCCGTCGTGGATCACAGGGGGCTTTTTATTGATGTGTACATAGGCCAGTCAGGGAGGAGCCACGATGCGTGCATACTGCAGGTCCCCGTTATACGTGCACATGTTTGACGGGGAGATTGCCCCCAACCTGTACCATGTGATAGAGGGCATCCCCATAGCCCCTGTTGTGATAGGGGCTACCCACTCAGTCCATGGCTCATGAGGGCCTACCCAGTGGCGCGCAACCCTGACCACCGCCTGTTCAATGAACGTCTGTTGTCAGCATGCAGCGTGGTGGAGCGGATCTTCGGACTCCTGAAGATGCACTGCTGCCTCTTGATGAACAGGAGCCAGTTCGACCTAGACCACTCCACCATCCTTGTCCTGGCAGCATGGATCCTGTACAGCGTATGCGACACTGGAGGTGCTGCCCTGGACAACCCACCACCTGTACAGAGGGCAGGCCCCGTGCCCCTGTATCAGCATGCCCAGGGCAGGGCATTCAGCCACATCTCCGAAGAGAACAGGCATCGTTGCCCAGGCAGCAGAAGATGAGGGGGCCGTGCCAGACCCACACCCCAGCCCATAAACCTGTGTACCCCATCAATAAAACTGGGTATCACCCATTACCTGCAACCGTGCCTCCATGCCATGTATGGGCAAGGGGGTCCTGGGAACGGGTCCAGTGGGTTGACTGGATGCAGGAGCCCTCCACTCGCTGTCAGCTGCTGGTTGATTTGGCTGTGCAAAGCCCTGCATGCCACCACTTGCCGGCCCACCTGTGCAGGGTCTCTGTGCACTTGTGCCATGCACCACTACTGCCTGCTGCCTTGATGGGCATCCCTCTGGCCCCATCGGCTGGGCACGCAATGTACCACACCCTTGCCCTGCCTGAGCCCCCCTGCCAGCGCCCCCCCCCCTTGCAGGTCCCGGGACAGAGGAGGTGATATGGATCCAAAGTTTTTATTTGAGGGGTAACTGTACAAGGGGATGGGGGATCTATAGTCTGGGGCACCCTCGCCCCCACTTGGCTGCACCACTGGGGCTCCACGCCTGGCGGGTCCTCATTGCGACCAAGCAGTGCGATCGCCAGACAGACAGTCCAGGCTCCCTATCATCCACAACCTGCTCCACACTGGCCTCTGGTGCAGGTCCCTGCGAGGAGACACAAGCATGGGGTGAGCATACCACATGTGCATGGCATGGCTCCTTCGCATGCCATGGCCCAGCCCACTGGGCATCCTGATAGCACCCTGGTGGCCCCCTCATTCCTGCTACAGAAACACCCTGGAAGTGGAGCTCCCTGTATCGAACAAGGCACTTGTGTGATCCCACCACTTTTGTTTTATAACACGCATGTTCGCATACGCATTTGTTGTGTTTGTACAAGTGCTTTGTTCAATAGAGGTAGCTCCACTTGTAGGGTGTAACTTGTGATTGTTGTGGGTGGTCCCTTTAATTCCCATCTGGGATATTGCCTTTTCCTGTTCCCCCTCATCCCCGCCCCCCCTTGGGTTGCACCCTCATCCCTTAGGGGGAAGGGGTGCTGCGGACTTACCAGAGGCAGTGAGGCAGCTGCCAGGAATGGATGGTTGTCCTGGGGTGCCGGTTCCTAAGGTGGGGGCATTGCTTCCTGATGGAAGGGTCAGGGGTTGCATCTGGGGGGTTCAGGAGGGGTGCGGGCTGGAACGGCGGACCCACTGGCAGTTCATGAAGACCTATGTGGGGCAGGGGGAACGCATGGATCAGGGATGCTGCTGGGGAAACCACAGTTGGTCGAAGTGCATGGGGGGGGCACCTACACCAGTGGTTGGCCACTGTGATGTAGGTCAGCTGCCAACCCTCCATCCATGGCCTGGCGGGCCCTGTTGCGCTGGGGGTCCTGCCGCAGGGTCTCCACTGCCTCCCCCATAAGGTCCATGAACCTTGTGGCCTGACCCTCCAACCTTTCACAGGTGTGCTGCTTCTCACATTGGAGGGTGGCAGCCTAGCGCCTGTCCCAGAGGTGTTCGTTATGGGACCGGCCCATCATGGCTGCCAGGGTCTCCCGGTCCCTGTCCCCCTCCCCTCCTAGGAGCTCCCTGGTGAGCACAAGCTCCTGGGAGTGCACCTCAGTTAACCATCATGATTCCTCTAGCAGTTCCCTGCCCAGGTCTTCCCTCCACCGCTAGTTCCTGGCCCGCATCTCCCAATTCCTCTCCATACTGCCTCCTTCTCCTTCCCCCTCTCAGTTGGTGTTCCTCAAGGCTCTGTTCTTGGCCCTCTCCTCTTCTCGACCTATACCTCATCCTTAGGCAAACTCATTGCCTCCCATGGCTTCCAATACCACCTCTATGCTGATGACACTCAACTATCTCTCTAT
>QEPC01014130.1:1504845-1544547 GCA_003113815.1 Sphenodon punctatus | reverse complement strand
TCTCCCCCAGCTCCTGTCTCTCAGATTGTAAGCCCTAGGGGCAGGGACCGTGTCTATTTTATTACTTTGTAAAGTGCCAGGTACACTGCTGGTGCAATATAAATGTTTGTTAATAATAATAATAATACTGCTGGCATCTGTGTCCCTCACATGACCAGGTCACTGTTCTGTGAATGAGAGTGTGCATCCCATGTTAGTATGGATGGCCACTATGCCCCACTGCCCCCTACGGTGGTTCCCAGTGTGTCTTGGGGGGCGGCCCCCATGTTGCAGCTGCTCCACTTGTTCCCTCCCCTGTAGGATCTACCCTGCCTTGCCCCCTTGTGGGATCACACACACCCCCCACGGCCAGGGCTCCCTACTGGTAGGACCCATGGCTGACCTGTGTTATAAGAGACCCACTGTGGGGCCACCCACCCCTCCCACCTGCCCCCTCCGCCTCAACCCCTGTAGTACAAGGGGGGTGGGGGAACACGGCCCTGGCGGCCTCCCTTCCCACACACTACCACCACCCACCTCCACACCATGCCCCATGTGGTACACCGGATGGTGTGCCCTGCCATGGCTGGGCACCTCACCATGTAGCGGGGGAACAGCTGGCCCCACTATCTGCACCTCCTCCTCCGTGACCTCCACCTCCTGCACCTCCAGACTACCTTGGGCTGCAATGGGAGAGGGACCTGAAAGTGTTTACCTGTTATGGGAGGGGGGAATTCTCCCCTGGGGAAAATAGAAAGGGAATGTGGAAAGGCACAGGGTTGCCCAGAAAAGGGGACAAAATGACAAGGATACCCCAGTTACCACCCGATAGGAACTCACGAGGACCAATTCCCGTCAGGATAGAATGGTGGCCTTTTGAACCTACAAGAGTGTTCAGGCCTCTATCATCATAGGGCACCGAGTAGGGAATACTGGAGTACCAAAGCCTACCCTGTACCCACACCACTCTCCACACACTCCGGCGGGCGATGGGAAGGCTGTGGGAAAGTGGTGAGGATAGGAGGGAAAGGGACCCTGGGATCACACGGCGTAGGCAGGTGGGCACACACAACTGCAGGGGATAGGGATGCCCCAGGAGGAAGGGGAGCAGGGATTCACCCACATGGGAACTAACACTCAACCACTCACACTTAACTTGCTTATAGGGATAAGGGGGAAGAGTTCATACACTCACCATACGTCTCGGCTGGTACTCCCACACGACCACACATGAAGAAGAAGGGAAGGGAAGGCTGCAAGGAATTCCAAAGGTTCATAAACACTGCTCGTTCTCGTTGAAGGGGCCAGTTTCTCTGATCACCGGAGCTGTGACCCAAGCAGTGCCGGCATTTATACTGATGGAGCCACCCCCTGCCATGCTTGCAAATACAGGGAGTGTCACAAAGGAGCTGGCCCCGCCTCCCTGCTACATGGCTCGGCCGGGGGCAGTCCCGCCATGCTGTGTGCTGCGGGGCCAGCTTGGAGGTACCGGGATTGCCTGGACTGTTCAGGGGGTCTTTGGAGATGCGTGCATCTGGGGCTGTTCCTGGAGTCTGTGCTTGCTGCTTGTCCTGTTTGTTAGGGATGGGCGAACGCAGTTCGGTAGTTCGGTGTTCGGCCCGAACTCGGCCTGTTCGGACAACCGAACATGAACACAAACACGAACGCACCGAACGGACCAAACACCGAACACCGAAATGGCGAACACACCGAACCGAACCGAACACCGAACTACGAAATGGCCGAACACACCGAACGGAACCGAACACCGAACTACGAAATGGCCGAACAGTTCGTTCAATTCGAATCGCGTTCGGTTGTGTTCGGGTGGCTAAAACATGGTCTTCTGTCAGGTCACTGGAAGGCCAAATGTAGCAGGGAGGGGGAAGTCATTTGACTCAGCTAGGAGCAGACTTCCAGGCACCAGGGGTGGAGGGTGGAGAGTGGCTTGGAGTAGCAGCCAGCCTGATGAATCACCATCTCTTTTCGCCTCAGACCACTGGCTTGGCAGTCTATGATTGGCCACGGGCTAGGCTGCACGGAGCCAATGGGGCTGATTTGAGGCGGGCGCAGCAAGAAACAAAACTGTCTGCCTCCCCCCTTCCCAATACCTTCTGAGCTAGTCACTGTTCCTGAGCAGCAGGCGTTTCAGAAGGCTCCCTCACCCAGCATTTTCCAGCTCCCCAATCCATTGCCATCCTCCTCCTATTTCACCCATCCAACCCATCTACCCCCATATTCTCATTTATTTACATTAGCTTTGATAGATTTAGTTGTTATTTTTTGTTTTTATCCCTCCCTGTGTTCAATCTTCAATCTTCCTCCTTCCCTCCCCCCTCCATTGAATATTCCCTCCCCATTCCCTTCCCCTGTTTTTTTGATTCATTAGAGTAGTAGTATATATTATTAATTTATAGATTGATTTAGGTTTCATTTCAGTTTTGTACCCCTCCTTGTCTTGTTTGTGATTGCCCCCCTAACCCCCATCCCATATATTCAATTCATAGGTAGATAGATAGGATTAGGTCGATACATTTTTGTTTGAGTAGTTTAGTTTAAGGTTTACTGATAGAGTGAGTTTACTGTTTTCTGTGATTCAGCTTTAGGGTTTGTTGGAGTTATTCATAGCATTTAGAATACATTTATTAGTTAGGTAGTTAGTTAGTTATTAGTGTAGATATAGAGATATAAATATTTGATAAAAAAATTCAATAAAATATTTTTAAAAAATTATATATTAAAAAACATTGGTTTTTTCGGGCCGAACAGCCGAACGCGAACGCGCGAACCACCCGAACACCGAACGACCGAACACGAACGCACAACCCGATGGCGAACGAACCGAACGGCCGAACACGAACGTACGACCTGCCCGAACAACCGAACACGAACGGCCGACACACGAACGGCCGAACCGAACGGGCGAACACGAACGCAAGGTACGACCGAACAACCGAACACGAACACACGAACCGAACGCGGCCGAACCGAACGGCCGAACGCAAACGCACGAACCGATCGCGGCCGAACCGAACGGCCGAACACGAACCGCGATCTGTTCGCCCATGCCTACTGTTTGTCCTGTTGTGGGAGACCCTGTCGGCAGTGCCAAGGCAAGTTCATGACATTACCGGTAACCAGGCCCCAGCCCCGGTCACTGCGACTCTGCCCAGGCCTCCTCCTCACTGGGCCCGCTGGGCCAGTCACACCTCGATCCTGTTCCTCCACCTCCTGGGGGCCCTCCTGGGTCTCCTCTTGCTCCGCGTGTGCCCCCCTTCCCCGTGGCCAGGTGGCCTGTGGGTTTTGTGAGCGCATGCGGAGCTTGGTGTTTGTGTGACCAGATCCCTGGGGTACCTCCTCCCCCTGTGGGATGGGGCTCTGTCCTCCCGCATCCTGGCTGGCCTCACCAGGGGCAGCATCCCCCCCCCCATTCTGGGGGTTCCTGTACAGGGGGGTTGTGTGGTGGCCCTCTGTCTGCCCCTGGCAAAGGCACTGCCGTGTGTGCAGGAGGCCACGATGTCCCTGTCCATGCAGAGGAACTGGTCTAGCTCCTCCTGGAACTCAGCTGTGCACATGTCAAAGCCAGACTTGAGATTGTTGTCCTGGATATGTTTATATCCGGACCTCAAGTTCTTTGCTTGCTGCATGCACTACGTGACATCCCTATTGCACCCCTGCCGCTGCATCTCCTGGGTGATGCCTTCATAGACCTGTCTGGTCTTGTAGCTGCACACCAGGTCATGCTGGACCCTTTCAGACCCCTGCATACGTATTAAGTCCCTGGTTCCTGCCTGGGCCAAAGCGCCCCCTTTTGGGACCCACGTGTGGGGGGACCTCCAGCTTGGTGGCATGGGGCCCGCCTGGTGGCTGTGGTAGCTATGGAGGTGGTTGTCTCCTGTTGGGGGTATTGCATGGGTTACTCATGGTCTCGCTGCCCCCTCCACACCCCCATGGGGCCTCCCCTCCCCTCTCCCCCCTGGGGTGTCCTTCTGCTCATCTGGCTGTCTGGGGGGGCCCTCCTCAGTCATCTCCCTGGTGGTGCGGTGCTCTATTCTCTGGGTGCTGTCCTGGGGGAATGGGGACATGGGTTAGCTGCTGCCGCTTGCCCTGTGCTGGGGCGGGGGCATGGCCCTCCTGTCCTGGGTTCAGGGGGGTTCTCTTGCTCTCAGCTCACTGATGTTGCTGTTCCTCTGGTTGTGCCCTGTGGATGTGTCAGGCTGGGGTTCCTCAGTTGGTGCTGTGGCCGCTATTGGCCCTTGGCCCTGTGCTGGGAGACGTGTGCTGTAGTTAGCCGTGCCGTGTTTCCCCCCCTCGCCCCCCCCCACACACCTGGCAGGGACACACACACACACACACACACACACACACACCCTGTACTGCCTGGCCTGCACTCCCCCCCCTGCATCACCTTTCAGGGGGACACCCCTGGGTGCTTCTGGGTCCCCATGCTCACCCAGTCTCATCCCGCACGTGGAGCGGTGCTGGCTCACTTGGTCTTATCAAGTGCTTTCCTCACAGCCATCGTGGGAGCCTGCGTGTGTGTGTCATGGATTCACCCTCCTTTAAGGGCTCTCAACTGGACGTATGTCATCCCACCCCAGTGGGCGTGTCTGCATAGGGGCACATGCGTGGCCCTTTGCGCCAGTGCACTGTGGTCCCACCGGTCCTGTCCATGTGTGTGTGGGTGTTTTCGGTTTTACATGGGTGCTCGGGTGTTGAACACCCATCTCCACCCATCTCCACCCACGGAGGGTGCCAACTCCCTCCCAGCTGCTCTGTGGGTGTTGGTGGGTGGGTTGGGCACGCGCACCCAACCACTCATGGACTTTTACATGGACACTCTCCCACCTATCTGATCGGTGTTTCTGGGTGTTCTTGGGTGGTCGGTGTCCATGTAAAAGTGGCCCAGACTGGACTAAAGATGATTAAAAGTTTCTAATTTTATAAAGCTCTAGTCAAGTATTCTCCATCACTCTATGGCTGCTTTTAGATGTGCGCAGCACACACGTGGTGTGAAATCAAACCACGTGTAAAAATTCCATAGGCTGGATTTAGACACGACATCTCATGCATTATAGACAGTCACGCATTCTTTTAAAACCATGAATTAAATACCTCGGAATGCGTGACCGGCTATAACCCCGCCTTTGGGATTTTTACACCATGCACACCTAAAATCGGCCTGTTTTCCTGACTCCAGAGTGTAAAGAGATAGCATTCAGATTTGATATTACCTACCATGATGATTACTGTATAATTTACACTAATCACAAATGATTGGTTTCTCTACCATGAGTGAATCTGTAGGTGAGAGTTTGGGGCGTTAAGTCAGATTAGGAAATACCTTCATCTTGGGAGAGTGCATAGTTAGGAGAGGTGGTTAGACTTAATGGTCCAGGGAAGCAAACTTTGAACCTGGCAAAAGCCACTTTATTTGGGATATACACCTCCCAACATTCTCACAACAGCACTTAACCAGTTCAGATCCAAAGTACTGGCATGAATCCATTGAAATGAGAAGTGTAAGTGCTTCCCACTAGATGATCACACTGCAATCCAGGTTTGTTTGTCATAGGTGCAACCCTCACCCCACAAAAGTCAATTGGAGCTGAGTTATTGAACCACTTAATTTGAACAGCATTAGCATCCACAGTACATTGCTTTGACACATCCATAGACCCCAGCTCACAGACCCCCCACCCCATAAACTAGTATAATGCTCCACAACCCTGCAGTCCCTTACCAATGAGTGATCTATCAGCCACTCTGAATACCTGCCTGCAGCACTTTTGGGGTCAGAGAAAGGGCTGGGGCTTCTGGGGTGAGGCATCCCTCCCTCCCCATACAAATACACATCACTAATATGACTAGTGTCTAATGGCAATCATGAATAGTTTGGCCCAAAGAGGGTGGGGAACTTCCTTCCTTAGATGTTTTCAAAACCTGGCTGAACAAAAATCTGTCTTTGATGCTATAGGAAGAAAATACCCTTTCTTAGAGCATGGGGGGTTGACTAGATGACTCCTGATTCTATCCTGATCGGCGGCGGGGAGGGGAGGGTGGGCTACATTTTTGTATGGGGGTATTTTAAAATGTTTTAAATAATTGTGTAGATTTTTATATTTTTAATATATTGTGATAAATTGTTTATTTTATGTTGGAAGTCGCCCCGAGATGCATAGAGGGCGGCATATAAATGGAATTAAATAAATAAATTACCTTTAACACCCACAGTGCCCAGTGATTGCACCACCATTTTGGGTTTTTTTTACCATGGAAAATATCCTTGGTGACTCTAGCACTGATCACCTTGTTGTTACATGTGGTAGATTTGTTCAGATGTTGCAAAAATTGCCAATACAGTGTAAGGACCTGGTCTAGAACAAGTGCCCTTGGGGCCCTGGTGTTGGTGACTGGTGCTCCTGTACCATCAGCATAAAAAGGCGTGGTCCTGTTAGCCTGTTGGACACCCTGATGGGGTTCCCACCCACCATGCCCTGATTGGCTCTTCTCTGGGTCTGATCTGTATAAAGGCATGTGATAGGAAGCAGGTGTGAGGCAGTAGGAGTGTGCATCAGGCCCCCAAGTTGTTTTCGTTATTTTAAAATGTTTTTTTCATTATTGTTCTTAATGACAATGTCATTGTTGTTAATTATTGTTGTCGTTATCAGTAGCAGTACTGGCATTGTTATCGGTAGCGGTATTGTTTTTGTTATCATTATCAGTACCGTTTCAATCAAGGATTTTATTTTTCATATCGGTATTGATTCCTGTGTGCAACTAATATCTACAATTGGGGAAACTAGATCCCTGGGTCATTATCTGCTGATGAAGAACGAAATTTTGTCTCCAACCTTGATAGTGGTCTAATGCAAAAGGATAGGAGGCTCTTTTTTCTGGTAAGACTAAATATCTTCCCCTCAGCCTTGGTGGAGGGGAGATACAGAGGTATCCCTTTTGCAGATTGGCTCTGTGCATGTAAGGTAAGACGTATTGAGACAAAGAGTCATATTCTATTACATTGTATATTTTTTATTGAGGCACGCAATAAATATATTTTCCCATTAATTCCTTGCTATCCGGGAAGACCGCCAGAATTTTATGTTAGTTTTTAGCTGGGTGATCATTCTTCATATGTTATGGGAAAGGTAACAAAATATTTAATGCAGGTACATATTAAGCTGAGGAAAGCTGAATCCCAGTAAATTTGTAAGTTTTAACAAGTATGTACAATCGATTGTTAGTGTTTAAAATAGGGATCTTCGAGTGGATTATGAAATGAAACATTTTTTAGTTTTTATGTCTATTTTTATTTTTATTCTTTTATTCCTTATTGGGTGACTTTTCAGATTATTCCAGATTATTTTGTATTGAGGTTTTTGAATATTGTGTGCAATGGCCTACTTGGCTACGCAATAAAGTTTTAATACATCAAAATTATCTACCTAAATCTAAGGGAGTCAGGGCAAGGGAGAAGGCAAACTATCTATTATCTAATCAATTATCTATATAACTATTCTAACCTATCTAAATGTCTATAAGTCTAAAAGTCTATATGTGTGTGTGTTTGTCTCTCTCTCTCTCTCTCTCTCTCTCTCTTGGCATCTTTAGACATAACAAAGATCGGGTGTCAAAACCCCTAAGCATGTGTTTGGCCAGTGTGTGTAATCACCATAACAATCCCACTTGGCCACCCGTTGAACACGCGATATGAACATCATTGCATCACAAGGACAATTTGTGTGTACCAGCTGAACATGTGGCCAGCATTGTGCCTAATGATATTGCATGTCGTGTTAGCAGGTACAACATAGGGAATGAGGCGGCAACTTTTGTGTGCTGAGATTGGGTGGCAAGCAAAACACCAATTTGCCCCACGATGGGCTGTGTTTCTAAGCAGAAGAAGCCCAGCCCTCCCATTATAAAGGGTTGCATTGCCCGCCCCCAAAGCCCCCCAAAGCCACCCTGATTGGTTGTGGGAAGCAGCAAGCATTGAACAATCCCAGAGTTTTATGAGACTGCTGCTTGCGCTGCTCATTGGCCAGTGATACATCTATCATATACTGGTGAGCTGCTTGCCTCTCCCAACACAGGCACAGTTCAAGAATTCAACCCTGTTTAGGGGTCCAAGATGTCTGCTCCCTCCTCCCCTCTCCACATTTTCCCTCCCAAACCCAACTGCCACCACACTAATAATAGTCGTTATAATAATAGACATTGTCATTTTCATTATCATTATTGTTGGTTGTCATTTTCATTATCGTTACCATTACTCTCAGTTGTCATTATCGTTATTGTAATAAAGAAAACAACATGCACACCCCTAGGAGGCAGAGCAATCACCTGGCTCCTTGACTGGCTTCCTGCCTCCTGGACAACTACTCTTGGATACCTGTCTTCATCTCCTAGTTCCTAACTCCTACCTCTGCACTCCTGATCCCCACTGTCTACCTTCTACCACACTATTCCTGTTCCCATCTGACCCACCAACTTTGGATTGTTTCCCTGGATTTGACCTTGGTCTGGACTCTGAATTTTACTTGGACTGCCCCTTTGGATTGATTGCCTTTCTTGGGATCGGTTGCCTTTCTCTCATTCAGCCCTGGTCCTGCAAGGACCCATCATTTGGTCCTGATCCTGTAGAGACTCTGCCTTATCCATCCCCATGTACCTGATACACAGGATAGCCAGTAGAACGTGTATCACTTCTATTGAGGCCCATGGGAAGTAATCATGATGACTGAAAGCACCCTAGAATATGGGAACATCTACAGCACATTAAGTTGTTTGGTTTTTAAAAAAAGAAAAAGTATATTCCTCCCCTTCCTCCCAACCTATTCTTCCATTAGCACCTCTGTTATTATTCCCATGTACATGGTAAACATCTAGTGATCTATTGTCTACATTTAGAGCAGAAAGCATGGTCCATTAATTAAGGCACAGGATTGGGAATACAGCTGCTATTACTAGAAAGGGGGGTAAGGGGGTGAGAGTGACTTGGAATTATGATTTTTTAAAATATAAATACCACATATGACACTGTTGTTTATGTATCCATTTCATCCATTGATCATGAGTGTTGAGAGGCCTGGCAGGTACTGAGAAAAAGCGTTATGAATTTTAGCATGAATGATGACATGTCAGAAAATCCAAGCCAGAAGTCTAGCATTCATTGATTGTTTTTGTTATTCCCCAGTCATCCAGGGTGGAATCTACAATCATTAAAGTCAGTGGGAGCTGAGTCACTGACTTCATTTGCTACAGGATTACCCCGCTTTCCCACTTCCCTCCACAAAGGATCAGAAAATGTCATGCAGCATAGGAAACCAAATTGCATGTACAAATAAAGAACAAAGAGCAAACAGCTCAATCCTCAAAAGTATTCTGATGACACAAAGCCCATTGAACTGAAAGTGATTTGCACTGGAGGAGGGCTTTGAGGATAGGGGTCAATCCCACAAACTCTTTTAGAGTGGGTATTGGAACATTCCCATAGTCTCAGTGTTGTGTGAAATCATCACTACTTCCTGTGCACCTTAACGATCCATTGTTCCCTGCCACCTGATGAAAGGGATGGGCCTTTGAAATGCTGGGAAAGCAGGAACTGTGTGAATGCACTGCTATGAGACAACGCACACACAGATTAAGGAACAGACGGTGGCTTTGAAAGAGGGAAGGATGCTGTATTAATGAGACCTAAGTGACAAGTTAGCAAGCAACTGATAGGGTTCAATCCTTTAGATGCATAACACTAGTTCTGTCTTCTACAGCACAGTCTTCCAACCTTAAAATCAATGGGAGCTGTACTATTTATTATTTATTTATTTACATTTATATGCTGCCCTTCCCAAAGGCTCAGGGTGACTCAGGATAATAAAAATATGTACAACTTGTACCAAAAAATAGCCTAAAAACACCCCCTCAACCCTCCTACAACTCTCCACTAGAACTACCCAATACCATCTTCCCAATTTCCCACAACCAACCCACCCTCAAAACCCTACACCAAAGCCGCCCATCACAACCCACCCCTATCCCCATCCACCAAGTGCTTTTTTGAACAAATATTGACATTAGTGGAAGATTGCCCCCTAAGTGGGATGTAGATCCTACTATGGTGAGTGGGGCCAATCCCATGCCTGGCACATGTGACCTGCACACATGCATATTCGTGCAACCCATGCACATATCATTTGGGAATGCATTGTGCCACGCGGATCCTACGTGGAGGGGTTTGGGATTGTGGCCAATGAGATGTGCATATGAGCTAAGTGCTAGTTCCAGCACTATCCAAGGGGACAATAACGCTGCTTGACTAAAATCTCTTTGCATTAACCATCTGATGAATATTTACAAATAAGAAATGAATTTATAAAAATCAAGTGCTTGAATAATTTATGTATATGGAAAAAAGATAAAATTTCACAGTGAATTATTTGACTAGACATAGCTAAAAGCAGCAAAATCCAAGCACTGCCAACTCTTCAAAATTTATTGTGAGAGACACAATTTCTAAGCCTTGCTCCTGATTTCATGATTAGTGTCACTAAACCCATGAGATCAGGAGTAGGGTTGATTACTGAGCAGCTGCTGATCTCCAATCCAGTGAATGCTTGCTGCTCCATGCCTTGTTCTGGATTATGCAGAGAGCTAATCTTGCTCTCTGCATCCCCAGCCACACTCCCGGCATAGCTGGGACCTGACCATAAATGATCTGAGTGGGAAGGGGAGCCGGAAAGTCTTTTCCCTCTTGTGTGCAAACAGTAATTCATCACAATTTCCAGGGGGACAGATATCAGGGCATCACACAACACACCATTTGTGTTTGTTTTGTTTGTTTTATTGTGTCATTTATGTTTGTTTTATTTTTATTTTATTATTTTTTCTTTATGGTTTATGTTTGAAAAAATAGCAACTCATGATTTATACACTAAATGCCTTGATTTTAAGAGTTTGTCTCTTGATTTATGAGATAGTGAGGTTGGCAACACTGAGATCCTACTCTTCCTTTATCCCTAGCTCATTATAGGCTTCCTGACAGTCTTGAATCTTGATAATTTCATATAGGCTAAAGGTTCATGTGCTCATTTGCTTTGTGAAATTGCTAACAGAAGACTAGAGACATAATGGGTTGTAAATTTATTATTTGTGGGTATTATTTGCATTTTTGGCTAGCCCTTTGAATATCTAAAACCCTTTTTACACAAGACGGACCCACACATGAACACCCAGAAATCTGGGTGTTGTGTGTGGATGAATCTTGTGTAAAAGCTGCAGTGGGTGGGTGCGCGCTCCCTACAAACATGCATGCACACACCCACCTCCACCCATCACACACTCACAGAGCAACCGGTAAAAACAGTGGTTGCGCCATGTGTGTTGGTAGGTGGAGATCAGTGTGCGCTTGTCTATACCCTCCTCCCACACACCACACTGGCGCACACACTGATCCACTCCCACCCAGCCTGTGTAAAAAGGCCTAAAAAATACCCACGTCTGAATAGAACGGTGAAGGGGACTCAACAACACAACGGACACAGAGCTACAAGGAAGAGTACAACTGACATAGTAGACACAAGGGCCCTTTTCACACAACACTGATAAAATGGGGTGTTTCATTTTATTATACAAGTTGCAGGGCACCAAAGAAGGACACCTGCAGCCCTGCAACATGTATAATAAAATGTAACACCCATTTTATTAGTGTTAGAGTGTCGTGTAAAAAGGGTCAAGAAGACCAGGTGTGGGCAGAGTGAGAGTCAGAGGGGAATGGTAACAAAAGTTCCACCAACTTCATACAGCTTCCAGCATGCCTTATATAAGGCTGGGAGACAATCAGGAAGTTGATGGGCATGTCCATACCCTCCCTGTACCAGGTATGGGAGGGAAGGACAGGGTAAGACACAAAAACAGGAAAAAAAACTATTCTACCACAAGCCAAGCAGTGGCACAGGGGAAACGGCAGCTATGAACCAGGCCATGGGTTCAGGACTGACCCCTGACACAAACAGACCAACTGAAATAAATGCTACAAAAAAGACATAAGCAGGTGATTGGACAAAGATCAGTTGGATATAGTGATGATCATTTGGATTTGATGGGTTTGTTTGTTTCAGCAAGTACACGTTTCACCTCTATATATCAGTATTAGGGGTGATCTTATGGATAGACTTGTGGTTCAGTTCTGCTTGTAGTTCTGATCCCACAATTTCCAGATTTAAATATGGAATCATATGGTAGGATTATATTGGAAGAGGCAGGGAAAAGGGGCCATCATGTCCCTTTCAGACATATCACAAAGCTTTGCAGTGGTGATATCACAACACTCTACAGAGGTGGGCTCACGTTGGAAAGGTGGTGGAAAAGTCCCTATTTCCCTCCTCTTTCTGCTGAGGCCATCACCTCCCATTCCCAGAAGACCAAATTCCACTGGGTTACTGGAGGTGCCCTTGACTGTCTCAGAGAAACTGATGCTAGCCCTGGAGACCTTGGATCAAAACCCAGTCTTTGAGAGAAGGGGCAACAACCCTAAACATAATGAATATCTGAATCTGGAAACAAAGCAGTATAGAAATAGTGCTTCAAGTTCATACCTGAATCATCAAAACAAACATGAAGCAGTCAAATCAATCAAATTCAGTATTTGCTTTGGTACTCCCTCTCAGAGAGAAGGAATGCCAGGGGTGGCAATGAGTAAGAGAAGTTGTTAACTGTTAAGTACCAGGATTGACTCCGGGGGGGCAGGTCTGAGGTGAAGTCCAAAGAAAGAGACAAAGTATCAAGCACAGCTGGAACTCTGTAAGTTGAAGGAAACACTATTTATTACAGGTTAGGCTTTAGGGAGTCAGGTCTGGTGTGAGGCTCACAGGAGGAAAGTTGAATATGTAGAGCTGAAACAACAATTCATGGTGAATGCTGTATTCAGAGAAGATAGCCTTTCCACTCCCCAGTGATGTGGAAACTTACTGAGTTTTTTCACATTCACTTGTTCCCATTCAGGATTCCCACTAGAGGTACTTTTGGTACCTTCTGTTACTTTGGTACATGCTGGAATGTTCAGTAGGGATGTGCGAACAGAACCAAGTTCGGAAATTTAGTTCGGTTCGATTAGAAAATCGAGTTGGGTTTGAAAGTTCGGTTCAGTTGACTGAACCATTCGAGTTCGGTCAAATCCTGAACTTCCAAACCGAGTTCGTACATTCAAACCCCCCAGCTTGGCCTTCCGAACTGGTTCGGATTCGACCGAACAGTGCAGTCAAATTTGACTTCGGTTCAAAAGTTTGGTTCGGTCAACTGAACTATTCGAGTTTGGTCCGAACTCCGAACTTCTGAACCGCATTTGCACATCCCTTACGTTCAGCATATTGGCAAGAGAAGGAGGCAGGGACACTATACACAGATAGGGATGAGACAAGAACAAATATTCTCATTCAGCAGGGAAATACCAACCTTTCGGGAGTGCTTGCAAAGTTTCAGTCAGTACCTCATCAGTTTCTGATGTTCCATGTTTTTGACATTTCTTCATCATTTTCGTCACTTTCCAGGACTTTTTGTCACTTTCTGAGATTGATGAGCAGAAAATAAATATACAGATAAACAGATTGACAAACAGAAAAATTTAAAAAATCAGTACCAGGAATTACCGACTTTTCGGGTTTCCAAATACTCGAACAAGTACTCGGGTAACCTTTTGGTTACCCAATGGGTACCAAAAATGCATATATTACCTGTGGGTACTAAAAAAAGTATCCATATCAGCTCTAGTTGGGAGCCAGGAAAGTGATGGCACCGGGACACAAAAATATCAAAAAATGATAGCAAATATTGAAAATTACAGTAAATTCCTAAAATGACAGTAAATACCAGAACATTATTGTGAATACAGAAGTTGCAGAAAATAGCCACCTGCAATCCTGAAAGCAATGGAATCACAAAATGTGTCCCAGACTTGAAAAGGATTTCCTGTCAATTCAGGAACAGCTTTTTTCAATTCAGCAGTATTTATGTACTTCTAGCTAGGGGGATTGGTTCTAGTGCTGAATCAATCTATCAAAAAATTTGATATAAAAAAATATCAAAACTTACTGAAAACCAATGAAAAATACCAAAAACTAACAGAACATACCAAAAACATGGTGAAAAATCACAGGTGCTGATCTTGATTCTTGACAACAGTGGAAGTACAGATTCAGTAAACAGTGTGGAAATACCATGGAACAGTTACAAGTGTTCCCTAAAGGTAGGTATTTCCTGATGGTATGATAAAAATTGTTCTTGCCTCATCTCTAATTGGTAGAGGGGCATTGGTCTGATGTTAAGCTAGCAGAAAGGTTCTGTATTACAGACTTAATGCTATATGTTTACACTGAAGTATTAAAAGCTAGGGATATGCAAGGGGAGCAAATTTTATGTATCCAATTTCCATTCTGCTTTCAGTGTTAATTATTGTGTTATTTTGTGTCTCAAATTTGTGGACCTGTTCTGATTACTGATGCATACCACCATTTCAAGATTTTACAGGGGGCAATCATAATGCAGGAAAGAGTCCAGGACCTAGGTATTGTGAGATTCTATTTCTATACCAGGGTCACGCCCAAGGTCCAAATGTGGCCCATGGCAAGTTTTTACATGGCCCTCATACCAGTTCCTGGAGCTGTCTCCTGAATCCACTTCCTACCTCCAAACACTGAAAAACTGAGCTCAGGGTAAGGGAGCAGAGATTAGGGCATGCACATAAGGATAGGGGACAGATCAATGACACAGATCCATCATCTGGACTCTCCTCTTTCTTAGTACACCCCTAATGCACCTGCATCCCCAACTTCTATGCAGCTCTTGAAGCTTGCACTAATTTTCAAAGCAGCCCCCAGGAGGGAAAAGATTCTCCACCCCTTTTCAATACTGATGAACAGCTCCAACCTACCAAGCACCCAAAAAGAAGGATGTTTGCAAGCTGCAATATCTATTTTGACAAGCAAACATAATATATGAACATGGTTTCCCCTAGCTCTGCACTCCAGAGGGTCCCGTAGGAAGGATAGGGTTTCTGGGGAAAGACTCACAGTAATACTTCAGGACCTAGGTGCTGTGAAATTCTACTTCTATACTAAGCAGCAGCTCAGCAGGAAGGAATTTACAAAGCACAATAATTATTTGAACAGTTAAGAAAAGAATATGAACAGAATTTCCCCTAGTTGCCCACGCCAAAGGGTGTAGTTGAGGCTCAACTGTTTGTAAAGTTCACTCTTACACCCCCAGTTAAGCAGGATCAAGGTCGCACTCACAAATTATTCTAACCCCGACCCCACCCCCAGCACAAGCTACTGCAGCCTCTCTCATTCTCCATCACAACCAGTGTGCCTGCTGTACCAGTAACTCCAGGAGGTTGGAAGAGGAGCTGAACCAGGGTGTGGGAGCAGGAGGAGGGAAGTGGCATTTAGTGGCAGCAGCAGCAGAGAAAGCAGGACTGGGGCAATTTCAATAGTGGCTTCTCCCTCCTCACTGCTCCATCGTTTGGTTTTAAATTCCACCCCCACCTTGCCTGACTGTTCCTATTTTAGTCTTTAATTTTTTAACTCCAAAATTGCCAATTTCAGGGTTAAATGGGGTGCATACTACCATTAAAAGCTCCCTAAGTGGGCCTGTTACCAAAATTGTGCATCTCCATATCTAAACAAGGGGAAACTGAGGCATGCAAATAAGTTGTGACCAAGAATGTTATTATATTGGCTAATGACTTTAAATTGGGCAACACTGGAGCTTATTTAATCACATTCCAAAAGGGAGTCATTTTTAATAAATGTAAGTAGTTAATTAAGAACAATTGTGTTTTCCTTAATCTGTCTGGAGAGTCTCATAGTAGTTCCAATGATAATTACTGGATATTTTGCATTAGTTTAAAGCTGGCACTGTGCTAAAATAGGTTTTTATGACTAAATAAATGCAGCAATTTTCATTACATCTGCTAATTAAGATTTTTAACTAGATAAGCATGCATGCCATTTACTCATTATAATTTGAAAAAAGAAAAAGAAACATTACTGCCGATTATCCCCTATTGCTCTCTCAGCCCACATGCTGAAGTTGAAAAGTCTCTGCTTAGTAAAAAAACAAATCAAAACTGTAAGTCAAATGATAGGAAGTGAAAATTTTGTGAAGGATTATTTTGCACCTTTGGAGATTAGATTGTCAGACTGATAGTGTGCTAAATTTGGAGGCAGGAATCCTGAATTAAAATCCTTCGCTATGAGGCGTCTTTAGACATAACGTCACCGGGTGTCTGAATGTGTGTTTTGACCTTGATATGGTTTGGCCCTGTGTTCACCATGTGGCGCTGCTTAGACACAGTCCATCTTGAGGCAAATCAGTGTTTTGATCACCATCTGATCTCGGCATGCAAGCGCTGTTGCCTTGTTCCTTGTGTTGTACTTGCTGCCACATGATACCATTAGACACAACATAGGCCATGTGTTCAGCCAGAACACGCAAATTGTTCTTATCATGCAATGGTGTTCACATCATGTGTTCAACGGGTGACCAAATTGGTGTTGGGATTGTTATGGTGCTTACAAACACATTCTTTGGGGTTTTGACACTAGATCTTCATTATATCTAAAGACACCCTTAGTGGCCTTGAGAAGGCCACTGTCTTACCTCTTCACATTCTTCTGAGTAGCATGCCTAGCATCTCAAATTTGTGGGGTCTGGCACCTTTGAGTCACAGTTCTTGGACTAAGAGTTCATTCACACAACACCCTTCCCTCTTGCAAACTCGCCATTTCTTCCTTGATGTGTGTTTCCCTTATTTGGCAACAATGCTTTCACGCAGCTGCTTATTGCCTTGCATTTCAGTGGCTGCAATCCAAAATCCTGCTCTGTGCAGTGTACACATGGGCCCTTCATGCACCTGTGGGGGTCCCACATGGCACAATAATGGGAGATTCATGTGATTCCCGAGTGTGTACCTACATGCACCGTGCACGGGGCATGGTATAGGCCTCATTAGCTCGCCCCTTGCATCACATGGCAGAGAACAAGGGATCACAGATGATGATTAATGATTGATGGATTTATTTATTTATTTATTTAATTATATTTATATGCCGCCCCCCCCCCCCCCATGCCTACGGCATCTCGGGGCTGCTTCCAGCATAATATATTTTTAAAAATAAAAAAATTACAATATCATAATTAAAACAAATTTAAAACAGCCCCCACAAAAATTAACCCACCCCCCACTCCAAAGGCCTGGGCGAACAGCCAAGTCTTACAGATATGTTGAAAGGCCAACAGGCCCGGGGCCAGGTGAGCCTCCTATGGGAGGGAGTTCCACAACTGTGGCCCGGCCACCGAGAACGCCCTCTCCATTGTGGCCCCCCGTCTTACACAGGGGACCTCCAGAAAGGTGCCCCCGGTTGACCGAAGGAATCTCTCTGAGGCACAGAGGGCGAGGCAGTCCTCGAGATATGAGGGGCCCAGCACATGCAGGGCTTTGTAAATCAATACTAACACCTTGAATCTGGCTCTAAGATGAGGAAACTTAAGAGCTCCTTGGATATCCCACAAGATCTCTCTCAGAAATGCAGTATGATCTTGATTTGATGCTAATTTACAATAATATTATGAAATCATCTTCACATGGGGTGTGGTTGGCTGGGAGCGCCCTCCTGTAGGTTCAATATGCTACTCTTGTTCATATGACGGAAGCATGCAGGAGGGTGTTCTCAGCTGCTGCCCCAACGCTGTGGAGTTCCCTCCTCCTGGAGGTTCATCTAAGCCTGAACATCTTTTGGAGGCCTTTTGTGCTGGCTACATGTCCCGGCGAGGATTGGCCACCCCAGGCCAGGCCAGGCTAGGTCAGGGAACTGAATAAACATTCCCATCTATCGGCAGGGCTGTGGAAGGGGAGAGGAAAAGATGTAAGGTTGGCTGCCCCCCCTAGTGACTGGCACCCCTCCCCCACCATGATGGGCAGAAATAATGGGCAGCTGTGGTGGTCAGCTATGGTGGCCCCCATGCCAGGGCCACGATGGCAGCGCAAACACTCACTCTACTCTTACGCGGTATGGCCCGCTATAGCCTACCTGTGCTGCCCTTGGGTGGGCTGCTAATCTGGCAGCCCACAAACAGATGCACAGGTAAGCTCTGGCCCACGTGGACCGTAGCAGGCAGTGTCATTTTTATTAACACCCTCTGTGTTATCTTAACGTTTTATGTTCAACATCTTTGAGATACTCAGTAGGCGGCATTTCCACTAGAGCTCCATGAGCAGTGCCACTGGTGCAGCTGCATGGGAGATGCTCTTGATGCTCTCCACTGGCATTTGAGTCTCCCTGCCTGTAGGGGCATCCATCATTGGGTGACAATAAACATGATGAGGGCTCACTATGGCCCATTATGGTCCACATGGGCCAGAGAATCACTGTTACTTGTGGCCCCACTGCTCCCCTGTTCTGAGTAAGCAGCTGTCCTGGAACTGGTCACCCGAATAGACATTGTACCAGATCCACTGATGCCGGCTGCACATTTCTTGTCACCCATTGTCTCTTAATTTTTTGGAAAGTAGGAAGCAGCTTGAATTTTCCATTGAGAAAACAAGTTGCAAAAATCATTGGTACAGCATCAGAGCAGCGAGAGGGTTTGCTGCTGCAGGTTCAAGGTGAAAACTGTGGGGGAGGGCTGAATAAGTGTACATGCGAGGAAGAAAGTCTCTCTGTGCGAGAAAAGCAGAGTGTGTGCATATGGGGGGCATTTGATTTATCTTGGGTATGTGTGAATATTTGATGGCTGGAACACAATTTGAAGGGGTTTAACCTGGACATCTGGATTAATTTGAGTGTGGAATGGTATTTGATTTAACTTGGGTATATCAGGAACCTAATTAAATTTGGTATTAGTTTTCTCCATAAGAGGACTAGGTACTTGCTCCAGCTTAAAGTAACAGAAAATTCTCAAGGGATAAGTATCCAGCATTTCATGGTTCCTTGACAAAAAGAGAACCACATTATTTTATTTTACACACTCAGAGCTTCCTGCTCTTGGAGCTTCTTCCTACAAGAGTCCTAGAGTGGCATACACATTCAGCTGAATTTGGGGGCTGACCTCATTGTATTCAACCCACAGTTCAAGATTAGAATCTCTGAGGGGGTAGATGGAGGTTCCTCCCCTGACGGGGGACCGGGGACGTGAGGGTTGCCCATTATGGTCAAATGGTGACTAGGTGGGGATAAGGAGGGTTGGTTGGGTCCCCCTGTGAGAGGGGGATGGGGTGGTAGTTAATGGGTTGGGGGAGGAGGGTTGTCTCCCCTGCCACCCTAGTGGAGGGCCAGCTGGGGAATCGGATTTGGGCTGAGGTTGGGCCGCCGGGGTGGAGCAGCAGTGATTGGGGTTATTGTGGGTTAGGGGAAGTATGATCCAGGGTGGGGGGTTGTCATCGTGAGTGGAAGGGACCAGTGGTTAGTGCTGGTCCCCTGCTCAGCCCCCACCCCACCCTCAGCTTGGATAACCAGGAGGCCATGGTCTCGGGTGACCCTGGCCTATCACTGGTGCTGTTTAATGCGAGGTTGATAGCCAATAAATCCTCCATTATTCATGATTTCATCTTGGAGTGGGCAGCTGACCTTATATGTGTGATGGAGACCTCGCTGCATGAGATGTCGGGGCCAATTTTAATCAATCTTGTTTCATCCGGGTACTCCATCCAGCACCAGCCCAGGCCTGTGGATCAGGTGGGTGGGTATAACCATTGTTTTAAAGGGGTGTTTGACTCTAATGAAGTTTTCAGTGCAGAGCGAGTCTGGTATAGAGGGTCTCCATCTTGTGATTGATTTGGCCAATAACAGACTTGGGGGTCTGGTCAGGACAGGCTGGGGATTCTAATAGTGTACTGGTCGCCCCACTGTGTAGCAGCATCCCTTACTGCTCTACCCACCCTGGTCTCAGAGGTGGCATTGGTTGCCTAGGCTTATTGTCCTTGGGGACTTCAATATCCATGCAAAGGCCAGGTCTCAAAGGGTGGAGCAGGAATTCATGGCTGCCATGGCAACCATGGGCCTGTCCCATGTGGTAGTGGGCCCAGCACATGAGAGTGGGCATACTCTGGACTTGATGCTCTGCACTGACCTGGATATGTTGTTTGTTCACCTTTGTCATGGTCAGACCATTTACTCCTGTGAGTTTGTGTCCTGGCCTGCCTGCCTGAACATTGGAGGGAGGCACCTCTTAGGATGGCCTGCCCCCAAAGACTTATGGAACCAGATAGGTTCCAGAATGTTCTGGGGGAATTGACTGTAGACCTTCATGGCCACTCCATCCACGGCCTCATGGCCTTTTGGAATAATCGGCTATTTGAGACCATTTACGAGGTGGCTCCTAGGTGTCCACTCCCAGTGTTTCACCACCATAGGTCCACGTAGTTTATGGAGGAGCTGAGGTGGTTGAAGCACAAGGATAGGTGGTTTGAGTAGTGGTGGAGCTGTATTTGTGCCCAAGACAATTGACTGCGGCATAAAGCATTTTTAAGGGCCTATGCTGTGGCTCTGCGGGCAACAAAGAAACAGTTCTTTGCTGCCCTCAGCCTCTGCTTACTCGTGTCCAGTGGAGCTGGACCCGGAACGGGTGGTGAGGGGTCTGGTTAATCCAACCTGTCTTCACCTGGAACCGGATTCATCCAAGTTCTGCATGTTTTTGATGTACTTTGCAGTCAAAATTCCTCGCATTGAGCAATTGCTCAAATTTTATGACATTGACTCTATCATTTCAGAGGCAATGGCGGAGGTTAGGAATGCCCAGTCTGGTCTGAGTTCATGGAATTAATTTCAATTGGTGACACCTGTCGAGGCAGCAGATGTGCTGGGCTCTTTTCGAGTCACAACTTGTGAATTAGATCCTTGTCCATCCTGGTGGTTAAGGTCACTAGGGAAACGTTATGACCTTAGTTGGCTGGGGTGATGAACGCCTCCCTTGGGGAGGGTCATGTGCCCAAGTGCCTGAAGGGGGTGGAGGTCTGGACATTTCTCAAGAAACCATCTCTTAATGCTGGGGACCCAGCGAATTGCCAGCCAGCCTTCCCTTTTTAGGGAATGAATGAATTTTATTTATTTATAGATTAGCTTTCGCGATAACCTTTTAAGGGATGGTTAATGAACGGGTTGTGGCTCGTCAGTTGCAGGCACATCTGGATCGCACCAGTTTTCTTGATACCCGTGCAATCAGGCTTTTGTCCAGGTTATGACTGGAGACTGTGCTTGTGTCGATGACTTCCTGATGGAGCTAGATAGGGGTCAGAAGACCCTGCTGGATTTACAAGATTTATCTGAGGTTTTTGATACAGTGAATCATGAGTTGTTGATGACACACCTGCGGGACATGGCAGGAGTGAACAGTACCATCTTACAGTGGTTCTGCTCATACCCCGCAGATAGATCTCAGCGTGTGGTACTAGGGGACTGTTCAGCGCCCCCTGGGGGCCTCCTGCATGGGGTCCGGCAGGGTTCTATTCTGTTCCTGGTCCTATTCAATGTATACATGGAGCTGCTTGAGGAGGTCGTCTGCAGCTGGGGGGTTAGTTGTCATCAGGCTGCCGATGACATTCAGCTGTACCTCTCTTTTTCAACCTACTCAAGCCTTGTTACTCTAGTGTTTTAGAATTAGACATTTTTCATGTTGTGACTTTGGCCTGTCAGAAATTAGGGATGGGCGAAAGCGGTTCAGAAGTTCGGAGTTCGGATTGAACCGAACTTCCGAACCGAACTCGATTTTCGAACTGAACCAAACCGAACCAAATTTCCGAACTCGGCTCTGTTCGCCCATCCCTAAAATATAATATTCCATTTAGTTCAACATGGTTTGACTTTCCAAACTTTTTTCGGAAGTTCGGACCGAACTCAAATAGTTCGGTTGACCGAACTGAACAGCTCGGTCGACCGAACCAAATTTCCGAACCGAATTTCCTAACTGAACCGAACCAAATTTCCGAACTCGGTTCTGTTCACCCATCCCTATCAGAAATGTGTGTGTCACTATGTAGTTCTTAAAAGGATTCTAAGCAAGGGAGGAACTTCAGTTTTTCTTCTCTTTCCTTCCCATCAGGTAATTTAAAACATGATTGCCCATTGCTGTCATAACTGTCTTTCCAGCTAAACCGATGGGGACTTTCAGGGAAAAGGAGAAATTTCACTCTCTCCACTTTGCTTCTATACAATGAGATTCAATGTTTTTCTGTTCATCTATCTTTTCCTCAATCCCCACCTCCAAAGCTGGTAGCCAAAGAGGGATTATAGCTGTGCTTCTCAATTTTTTTTCAACTTCACCCCCTTCCTCCACAGTGTAATACTTATGTGTTGGACTTCCAGCCACAGTGTAATACTTAGGTGTCGGACTTTAAGCCGCCCTGAGCTGCCTGCAGCAGGAGGGGCAGGGTAATAAGTTTTAAAAATAAATAAATAAAATAAATATAACTCTGATTGACAACACCCAGTCATATGCTCATACTTTACCCACTCTTCCCACTCAGGTTTTCCCTCACCTGTGCTTCTGTTTTCTTAACTCCCTGAGCTAGGGAGATCCTCAAAGTGGCACTGGCTTGCCCACTTCTGCAACATGAATTTCAATTGGTAGTAAAACATAAATCACAATTCAGGTTATAAAAGTGGGAGGAATTGCTGCCATTTTAAAAATTACCCAGTCCTAGCTCAGTCAGAGCAGAACAAGAGGCCTGGTAACTGCATGCCCTTCCTCACTCTGGATATCTTTAGTTTGAAAAGCACCTAAAATGCATTATAGGTGATTTGCTGTTCATTCTGAGTAAAAAATAAAATAAAATACAAAAAAGACATAGAGGGAAAGTTGATCCCAGAAGAGGCTTTCCACTTTTTTTTCTTTGCAAAACACCAAAACAAAATGGATGCCAGTCATCTGGATATCTTGATAGGCATTATAGGAATGAGAGCAACCTCAAGAGCCCACAAAGGCCTATTGATTGTTGGTCTCACTTTTCTGTTTATCCAGTTGAGAAATTTCTTCTAGGACAAGGTAAAATCATTTAACTCTGGTAAAAAACAACAACATATGAATGCACTTCAGACCAAATCTAAAAGATTGCCCTTTGCTCAAAGATCCATTTATAAACACAGTGGGAGTTCCTACATTATTATTTACAGTAAAATATGTAAATGTATTCAGGGCTTAAGTACTTCAAAATCACTGTTCCTGGAAAGTTGGTTTAAGGACAACAGTCTATATATAGAGACTGATATATATATATATATATATATAACTATTGATAGACAGACATATATTTATCTTTATCCTGCTGAGCCACTCGTTATCTGACTCTTTAGCCTGCTGAGCCACTATTCCTATACCTACGATCGGTTTACCCTTATCCTTGCAACATGGACCTGCCTGCTGTCATTCTCATTGTAACCAAGCCAAGTACATGCACTTGAGACCTCGCATCTTCATGAATGTTAGACCGCTTGTCTCTCCCTTTGTTCCCCTTCCTAAGTCTCTCCCCCAGCTCCTGTCTCTCAGATTGTAAGCCCTAGGGGCAGGGACCGTGTCTATTTTATTACTTTGTAAAGTGCCAGGTACACTGCTGGCGCTATATAAATGTTTGTTAATAATAATAATAATAATTAATATATAGACTGATGTGCCCCTGCCTGCTATCAATAATGTCCTGGCCCTCCCAGTCCCGCTAAGGGCCACGCCTAAGGGTCTTTTGGTGCAGCACGTGCCTGCTGCCCAACCAGGCAGCTGGCTACATTTGGCCCCGCCGGGCTGGAAATCCACTCATGAACCCCAGCCCTGCCCCCCTTCTCCAACAGGGAGAGGGGGTAGATGGTACCTGTGGCCAGGCAGCAACAGCACGAGTCCTGAGAGGGGCAAAAAACCCAGCACAGCCCCTGAACACTGGGTCCATCTCTGGCAGTGGCGGCAGCAGTGATGACGGGTGGGTCAGCAGTGTTAGTGGCATCAGCTCCCCTGCATCCAGGCATTTGGCCTCTTTTTGCCCCGACCGGGCCGGAAATCCACTTGTGCACCTCAGCCCCACCCCCTCCTCCGACAGGGAGAGGGGGTAGATGGTACCTGAGTCTGGGCAGCAACAACACAAGTCCTGGTAGGGGGCAAAACCCCTGGGACAGTCTCTGGACACGGGGTCCATCCACAGCGGTGGCATCAGCAGCGATGACAGGTGGGCCAGAAGTGTTAGTGGTGTCAGTCACTAGGTATGCTTTGCTCATTATCATCAAGCTGCACAAAAAGCACGTTCTTGGATATGCCCTTTGCCAGAGCATTCATTGTTTTGTAGTCCTTTGGAATCACCTTCTGGCATTATCGCCACAAGGGACAGCTCCCTCACAAGTCCTTCTCCCTTCTCATCTCTCTCAGCATATGTTGAACCCAGGCTTGACTCTCCAGGGAAGGCTAGTGCCACACCTTTATACTTCCAGGAGGGCACCCCAGACAACCGCAGGAGCTGCCCCAGAGCCCAGGGAGTGAGGCAGTCCCTCAGATAAGTGGGACCCAGGCCATATAGGACTTTATAGGTTAAAACAGCACCTTGAATCGAGCCCGGAAGATAACTGGAAACCAGCGCAATGCCTGAAACACTGGTTGAATGTGCTTGCTGCTGTCCATCACCATTAGGAGACAGGCTGCTGCATTTTTCACCAGTTGCAGCTTCCAGATTGTCACCATGGGCAGTCCCACGTAGAGCGCATTGCAATAGTCTAGCCTCGAAGTGACGGATGCACGGATGACAGTGGCAAGATAGGAGTCTGCGACGTAAGGGCAGAGTATCTTCACCAGATGTTGTTGGCGAAAGGCACCCCTGGCCACAGCCAACACATTTTGATGCAGGCACAGCTGTGAATACAGGAGTACACCCAAACACCGCACAGATGGTGCCAATGGAGGATGGACAACCCCCCAATAACGGGAGCTTCCTCCTCCCCCAGGTCACCGACCATGCCCACTAACATCACTTCTGTCTTGTTGGGATTGAGGCCACTTTCAGGCCTCCCCTTCCCCCCCCGCACATATTTTGGTTGTGGGCAGGAATGCGCAGCCAGGATATGCGCAGGGTGCCACCTGTCTGAAAGCCCGCCCTCACGCAGCTTTGCCGGCAAACACCTGCAGCAATACAGAGCAGGAAATCCTGCTCTGGATCTGGGCGAGCTATCACCTACTCATGTAGCAGTCCTTTAGCACTCACTGCTCCAGGTGTGGTCCTTCAGCAATTCTCCTTCACTGGCTCCAATCCAGTCAAGGCACACAGCTCCACTTCTTTTGCTCAGTGTCTGGGTGCAATCCTACTCTTTATCTTGCTGACTGGGCACAATCCTCCAGTCTTTCTGCCCTGCACAGGATCCAACCCCCTTGCTCAGCAAGATGGCTTGATGACCAATATTAGGGGCACCTGCATTCTCCACCACTTATATAGCAGGAGGTAGTTCCCAGTGGGTAAATCCCTGCAGAAACATACCCATGGGCTGTCACTTCCATGGGGAATCATCAACACACTCATGTAATATGGGAAGCCACACAAGATCTAGACATGGCGGGGGCTTTGCATATTGACTGAAACTTACATTTGCTCCACAGTACCCACCCCAAGCCTTGTGGTTATTGGGTACTGGCAAGTTGGAAGCCTGGGAAGCATCTCCAGAGAACGAGCCTGTGGTACTAGTACCAGATAGGTGATGCCAAATGGCCAGCAGAAATGTCCGTGTTACTAGGCAGTTGGAAGCATCTGCTTAGAAAAGATCTAACAAGTGATTATCTTATGTCCTCTATCACAGTGCTGCAGGGTGTGTTTAGGATGCCAGTTGGCTGGCCTGGATGTGTTGATCATGTCTCTGGATTTTAGGCAGGATTGTTCCCTTGGGGAAGTGGTACTCTGAGATGTCTGCTCCCTCCTCCCCTCTATACATTTCCCTCCAAAAAACCACCTTCCAGGCTGCCAGACAATAATGAAATCAATAACAACTTTTGTTGTTATTGATTTTGTTATTATTTGTTGTCATTTTTGTTATTGCAATAATGAAAATGAAAACAACAATTTTCATTTTCATTTTCATTTTCATTATTGGTATAACAAAAATGACATACACACCCCCTATTCTTGTTTACAAATAAGCCGTACACTAGTGCAGTATTTGCAGGTTAAAGCAAATGTTCATATATTTGCTTGTGCCTGCCAGTTTAATCTCGTATACATCACGCAACATACAAATCAGCAGCATTCTCTTTGCTGTGAACACCTTTCCTTGATACCTATCAGGATTTTGAAGGCTTAAGAAAGCATTTGGCATGCTTTATTAAATATGTTTAACTTAACATGTCCATTTTGATGTTTTATGCCAACATTTTCACTCTGCTGGAGATCAGTTTCTTTATCTTCACAATGAATTTAGTAAAGGCTGCTGTACTGTAGGTTGGAGCTTCCAGACAGGCATAATGTAAACTTTCTTTCATATACTGCTTGCTAGGCAGTTACCTCTTGAGTGGCTGTCTGACCTTTGCACCTCCTGAAGAAATGCCTTTCAGCTACTCAATAAAATGCAGGATTGGGGTACTTCGGATTTAAATCTCCGTTGCTATATAGCAAAGCAAGTACTTGGTGACTTCTCACTATGACAACACTAGAGTGCTGTGTTAGGAATGCTCCAGAAATTCTGACTTTTGGTGGTTAAAAATGAATGGGCTTAAAGCCTGTTGATTAAGCCAATTAAGGACAAACAAGTATTTGAAAAGCAATGTGACTATACAGGTGATTCCTGCTCAGCATCCTCTTCTCAAAAGTAAAATTGGGTTTGTTGGGTTTGTCAAATTTGGTATTTGTAGCCAATATTCATTTCAGCTCTGTTCATAGACATGGGCTGATGGTGTAAAAAGAAATGCAAATATAAAGGCAAGAAACACTGAAAGAAGGAAGGGAGAAGATGAGAACAGTCAAGCAGCATGTGACCCCCCCACCCCACCCCCATGCCATTGAGATACATTTCCAAAAGACAACTAGTCTTGGAAAATATTTTTTTTTTTAAGATAAAGCAAACACACAAATGAAAAACACAGCCTCAAGGTAGTTATAACTCCAAATAGACTTTCTGCACCGAATCTGAACAACATCCCCGGGTGGTGTAGGTTTCTTTATGTGAGAAGGTAATCCATCACAACTATATTAAGCTGTGGGAAATGCCAAGTACCAGATCTATTTATGCCAAGTAAACTACTAAGGACCAGTTTTTACTATTAAGATTCTAAATAGCACAATGCCAGGAGGCATTGTGCTGTTCTTTTCTTGGTACACCAAGATCAACTGTTTCAAGCTAGATAGCGTGGAGGGCAGGGTTTCATTTTCTCTCCACCTTTTCTGTCTACCCCTGCTTTTTAGAGCTGGTTAAGACCCACCCACCCCGCAACAGTAGTTCCTGTGCATCTCACAAAAGTAGAAACACTTAGAAAAGACACATCAGGGTCTCATTAGTTCTGACTCTACAGCTCCCCCACCAACTGAATGGTGCTACTAATCCTGAGTCAGCATAGCCAAGCCTCCTGTGAAACTCTGAGGCTGCCTGCCTCCTCATTGACCACCCATACCCCCAGATTGCTGCATTAGCCTGATAGAGTTCCAGGCTCCTCAGAGCAGCTCAATGTTTTCTTGTGGTTCTGTATACTCCTGGCTCCATCCCCACTTTTCCCCTTCCCCTCCTTTAATACTATTATCCCTCCACCCTATTTCCAGTCCCATACTTGCCTTGCCCCTTGACTCCCTTCTCCTTGGATGGACCACCTGGTTTTGAGTTCTGCATTAGGTTTAGAGCCTGACTAGCTTACCCCTTGGAACGACACCTGCTCCCTGGGTGGATCTCCTGACTACAGACTCCTAGGTTGCTTTTAGACAAGCCTCAAGCATACTCATTCCTTGTGGATTTCAGAGTTCAGAAGAAAAGAAACTAGCACAGGGGGGTTTAGATGTTCCTCTGCCACTACCAGAAGTTGAGCAGCCATCATTTGAAACAACGGTTGCCAGCAAACTAGTGCTTCTTGGAGATGTTGCCTTGTAAAACCTTGATTATGTGACCTTTACAAGGCAGAATCTCCAATAAGCACTAGTTTACCAGTGGCCGCTGTTTCAAATGGCAGCCACTCAACTTCTGGTAGTGGTGGAGGAACATCTAAACCTTCCTGCACCTCCCTAAACCTCCTTTCTTCCAGACTCTGAAATCCACAAGAAATGAGGATGCGTGAGGGTCATCTAAAAGCAGCCCTAGATTGACTCCAGACTCTGGCTTGCCTGCCCACTCAGTGTTGTGCTTGGTCCTCAGACTGACCTCTTGACTATAAATTCCTATGCAACTGATTGGGGTGAGAGTATGATAGAGGTTTATAGTAGGGGTGTACCAAATAGTACATCCAGGTACTCGGGATAAATTCCAAAGTTCCAAGTAATCAGCCCGAGTACTCGGCGGCCCTTTGGTGCTGTTTCCAAAGTTTCAGAATTTGGACTCAGAATCCCAGACCTCAGAAAACTTCTAAAGTTTCCAAACTTTTCCAAACTATTCAGCGACAGGTCAGTGCCTCAGCAGGTGTTGTCATGTGCAGCAGCTGCAGCCATGTAATTGTCTAGCCAATCAGGGTGCACAATAACACATTCACCCCTTCCTCCCACCCCCTTCCCCTCAATTTCCTAGCCAATTATGATGCACAACAACACATACAGCCCTTCCTCCCCCCTTTCCTCCCCCTTCCCCCCCATATTAACCAGAAAGACACTGGAGAGTATTCCCCCAGTGCCCCAGCTGGCCACATCTTGGCTAGGGATGTGCGAACAGAAGCGAGTTCGGAAATTCAGTTCGGTTCAGTTCGAAAATCGAGTTCGGTTCGAAAGTTTGGTTTGGTCGACCAAAGTATTCGAGTTCGGTCGAATTCCGAAATTCTGAACCAAGTTCGTACAATCAAAACCAGTTTTTTGGCCTTCTGAACTGATTCAGATTTGACTGAGCAGTTCGGTCGAATTCGAGTTCAATTTGAAAGTTTGGTTCAGTTGACCGAACTATTCGAGTTCAGTCCGAACTCCAAACTTCCGAACCACGTTCGCACATTCCTAATCTTGGCAAAGTTCTTGAACCACAGCCAAAGCACTATCCATAAAAGCAGGCTAGCAAGAGTGGGACAATCACTCCAGAAGACAACCCCACAAAAGTGCAACTGCGTGCAGAAATCCCCCCCCAAAACCCAAAAGTAGTGTACCCACAGCATGATATGCCATCATCAGTGAGTGCACTCACTTTAATCATTATGCCAGGCAGTGCACAAAAATGCAGGCTAGCAAGAATGGGACATTCACTCAAGAATAATACAAAAACCCCACAAAACAGTCTGCAAGTGCATGGAGAAATAAATTCCACCAAGAGCCAGAAAATCCAGCAGACACAAAATTAAGAAACCAGACATTCACACACAGCCAGGAGCACCCTCTTGGCATGGCATTGGTACTGGTAACTTGGACCAGGCAAGGGGAAGTGGAGCCAAACAGCTGGCATACAGTCGAAGTTACATTTTACAATTAGGGTCTGCTGTGCTGTGTGACAGCCACAGCCTTGGTAAAAAATAAACAAGACAACACACAGAACCCCGCAAAGGTAAAAATCCCACCAAAGCCCGCCAGCCCACCCAGCAGACAAAATTATTATAATACCCACAAGAAAGAAGCCAGACATTCTCTCTCACACACACACTCACACACACATACATCTGGGGAACCCTCTAGTCTTGGCATGGCATTGGTACTGTGGCAGTGGTAACTTGAACAGACCAGGCATGGGGAAGTGGAGCCAGGCAAAGAGATCCTTCTGGCCTCATGGTGCCAAGTGCCAACTAAGCAGCAGGCAGAACTTGAAACAATGTGGTACCCAATTATTATTATTATTATTTTTAAACGCATGGCATGGTAAAGGTAAATGTAACCCCCATCCCACAGCATTAGCACTATTGACAGGACAGGCACCCCTCCCCACCAATTACTTACAGATCCAGCACTGTAGCACACAGCCAAATTTACCAAAGAGAATGGAAAATGGCTGCAGCCACTTTTATTTTGCCCTGCCAGTCAATCAAAAGCTTGCCATCTGGCTTACCATCACTCAGCTCTCCCCTCCCATAGCCCCTCCTACCAAATATGCCACTAAATTTCATTTCCAGAAGACACTCAAGTGTCCACCAGCCCCCAACATGTGCAGCCGTTTCTGAAGTTTCTCGAAGAAGAGCGTTGGTCCTTGGAACTTCAGACTTTGGAATTTTGGAACTGAATACCTTAATATTCAGTGAGTTCCAAAGTTTTCCAAAGACTGAGTTTTAGCCCTAGTTTATAGTTAGGAGTAGTGTATCGCAAGTAAGTAGGGAATTGTTGTTGACCCTTTCAACATACTAGTACTAGTACTAGGGAACCCTTGCCAAATTAACGGGCAGTAGGTTTTAAAGTTAAGGAAGCACCTTTTCACATGATGAAAAATATCTGTGGGACGTGTTGCCATGGGACCCTGTGAAATTCAGCAAAACCTTGGACACCTGAGTAATGTCTCACAATCTTCCCTCTTACCCACTAGTCCCCCGCTGCCCTCCCAGAGCACAGTGAAGCTGGGTACAGTCGTATAAAAATGTTTAATTAAAACTTTACGTTGGGTACACATTGAAATTAATAAAATGGAATGGCCATTGAAAGGAACGGGGGCAACAGCAATGCCAATTTCAAATCAAATCAAATCAAATGTCAATTTCTAAATAGATACTATTGTCATTCTAACCTCCAATTAAGTGACTGTGAAATAATACAACACAGTTGCATCTTTGGGAGTACATGGGGAAGGCAAGAGGGTGTGAAATGATGAGGAAGGTACCAGATGCAGTAAGTGGAATGGTTGGAATGACAGGGGAATATATAAAGAGTGTGTAGGATCAAGTAAATTGGTGGAATGACAAGAGGAATTAGAAATAGTTAGAACAACAAGATTCTGAGTGAAATAACTGATTCAGAAGACTGATGGGATACCAGGGGGAGCAGTCATATCGTTTAACCCATTTACCATAGCTGACACTCTACCCTTTGAGTCCCAGTAGCCTCCCTCCCTGTTATTCCACTTCCTCTCCTGTTTTTTTTCTTCTCATTCCACACACACCCTTACTTCTGTTCCAGATGACACACACAGATAAACAGTGTATTTCTTACAGAGCTTTTGAGTTCAATGTGAGGGGAGTGGGGGGGCTAGACAGTCAGTGGGGTAACTTGAACCCAGGACTTCTGGGTTGCCTGTTATAAGGTTGAGATCTGAGCAGGGGAGAGGAGAACAAGCTAAGGACAAGGACTATTGAGTTACTGTGAAGGGAGGGCAGCCTACTGGATTAGAGTGGGGTGGACACGAGGCTGGAAGCCAGGAGTCCCAAGTTCTGTGTTGAAGGGTTGGGACCAAATAGATTAGATGTGGAGAAGGGGTGGGAGCCAGGACTCCTAAGTTCTCTCTTTCTTAAAGGGGAAAGGAAGGAGTGAAGGGTCAGCTCACGCCCTCCTGTCCCCAGCTTCAGTGTTGCCCCCAACCTGCAGACGAGGAGGATTATGTCTGAAAGACAAAGGCAAAGTGTGGGGGCATGGAGCCTAAGTTGTAAGTGACCACAATATGTGAGACTGGAGAAATATCCAAGTTTTTTGTTAAATACAAAGTGTCCCCCTCTGCCCTCACTCCCTTCCCTCCCACCCAAAGCACCCCCTACCCCAGGTCCCTTGCGCCCCCAACTTAAGTGTCTCCCTTGCCCTAGCTCCCTTACTCCCACCACACCCAAAACGCCCCCGGCCCTAGCTCCCTTGTCCCCACAAAGTGCGTCTCTGACCTCGCTCCCTTGCCCCCGGCCCTCAACCCCTAGCCTCTCCCACACCGAAAGCACCCTCTTGCCCCCTCATCCCCTTACTTCCCCCACACCCAAAGCACCCCCCTGCCCTCGCTTTTCTGCCTCCCCCACCCAAAGTGCCCCTGCCCTCGCTTCCTTGCCTCCCCCACCCAAAGTGTCCCTGCCCTCGGTCCCTTGCTCCCCCACACTCAAAGCAACCCCTGACCTTCTCCCTTGCCACCCACACCCAAAGCACCTCCTGACCTTGCTCTTTTGTCCCCCAACCAAAGCACCCCCTGACCTTGCTTCCTTGTCCCCTGCACTCCCTTGCCCCCTGCACTCCCTTGCCCCTCACACCCAAAGCCCCCCATGACCTTGCTCCTTTGTCCCTTGACACCCAAAGAGACCTCCCCAGCACCCACCATACAAGAAGAGGAGCTGCCACTGCCAACACTGCCAGAATAATTTTCAAAGTGCCCACAGTGCAGGCAAGAGCTTTGTAGGGCCACCACCATGTTCCCTAGTACTGTGTGTTAGGACATGAACCCACGCCGTGAGTGAATATTGGGGGCTGGTACCCCAATATCCAAATGACCCCTTAAAATTTAGGGAGAATTAGTCAAATTTATTCAAAGGGTCTGCGTGTGCCCACTGGGATCAGTCAGAGGACGTGATGCACTGGCAACTGGCTGGAATTTCCCTTCCACACCCCAACACAAAAAGGGGATACTCCAATACAAATGATGGATATTGATTGAAAAGAAACTAAGTAATACATAAACAGTTCACCCACGGGCCAATTAGGATGATTTTCTATACCCTCCCACCAAGCACAGTTGACATGCACACACAATAATTTACAAAGCAAAACCCTCCGGTCTGGTTACCCTGGCGTAAGTGGATGTTGCAAGAGGGAGAGAAGGGAAAAGGGGAAAATAATAAATATTACCTATCCCGTCCTGTTGAAAAGGGACAGGTAACCCTGTAGATCCAGTAACGTTCAGGGGGTGGGGGGGAGAAGAAGCTTGGACAGACCAAAGGGAGGTAGTGGTCTGGGAGAAATCCTTGAGGCAAGCACGCACAGAGTAACCTGATTGTGTTTGCATTCAAGAATAACCCAATTTGCTCAAGGGGGCAAGGGCAGTTATAGGTTTCTGAGAGGTGGGGCAGGGGGTTCCAATGGCAGTTCTTGCACAAAAGGGATCCCAAAGGCAGTTCTTGCACAAAAAGGGATCCCAGACATGCTCAGGAATGTTATTGCTGAAAAAAAAACAACTTGCATGATGTGTTGCTGGAAATAAAGCCTTGGAGGATTTCAATGGGAGGCATGGCAGGATGAACAAGAGGGCAAACGGGAGTTTCTATAGACAGGGGACAAAGGCTATTCTTAAACAGGCGTGGAACGATCAGCCTAACAATCAATCTATTGCTGGCTAAGAATTTTGGAAGGTCGTGGAGGGCTCATCTCAAAAGAGGGAGTCTACCTGTTTTTGACTGCTCTGTTGTTTACCCAGGAGCCTCCCTTGTTTCATTCTCTTATTCCTTCCAACCAGACCGGCTTTGCACGGGGCATTTTCTTTCTTTTTCCTTTTCCCCATCCTGTTCTCCTGGTGGTGGCGGTGAGTAGGAGCAGCGGCAGCAGAGGTAGTGGCGCAATGGAAGCAGCATGGGTAGGGGATGGTTCTGCTCCCCACCACCACCTGCTGCTGCACGGGGGCTGGCACATGTAGCAGCAGGGGTCAAGGAAGGGATAAGACTCCGTCACTGGATGGGGTCTCAGCCCACAGATCGGGGTGATGGCAGGAGTGGTGATTGGGGGACAAGGCAGGCAAGGAGCAGCAGCATGGGGTAGGAGGCTAGGAGCACGGTTGTCCTACCCGCTGCCCTGAAACACCCAGGCACAATTTCCCTGATCCGTGCTCAGGGAAGGGAAAGACAGGAGAAGAGGTGGTGAGCAGTGTTCCTCTTCAAAGCAGCCCCGTCCCTCTCCAGAGGCTAAGATGTTTTTTTTTCACAACCCCAAAACTTTAAAACTACTAATCAGATTTACAAATAAAAATCCAAAGGCAGCCCCTGGCAGCATCGTTTAATTTTCTAAAAGAATAATTCCTCCTCCGCACCAATACTCAACTCCTCTACCCTGCCCAGATTGAGACAGTTGGACTAAATGAAAAATCAGGCTTGAAAGTGCATTTTTAAAACTGCGATATCTCAGCTTTTATGCAACAGATTCAGCTGATATTTTCACAGCATGAACCGTTTACCCCAGTGATACTCCACAACAAATGTCACAACCTTACCTTTGATCATGCCAATTCTAGAGCAAATAGAATGTTGAGGCTTTATAATGTAGTGTACAACACACCTTAACTATTAGAGTGCTCCTGCACTCTAATAATACTCTGCTTTTTGGGTCTATAAAGCAGAATGAAAGGTTCTGTTATGTTAGTTTCAGTGGTATCAGTCAATAACCCTAGCTGATGAGGGAGTCTCTTCTATTAGACAAAATGAGACTGGAAAAAAAAATCAGAGTTAAAGCTTCTGCCTAACTCCATTGAACTTCTGTGAGTAGGTTAAAACCCAATCAAGGTTGATAATAGCATGCACATGACACGGTTTATCTGGCTTTTCAGAAGCTACTTTTGCAAAATACAAAATGACAGGCAGCTGATATGGCATGAAGCAATGGGGATTGAGGGCATGAGAGCAAGAAGGGGTAGCCTGAATACAAAGTACTTGCAAAAGGAAGTTTATACCTCATTCTCACAGGGGTCAGCAGTTAAAATCAGGCCGTATTTACATAAATGAGTTACTACACTTTTCTGTTCATGTAAGTGAAAAGTTCAAAAGGACACATTGTCACTGTTGCCTACTGAAGATTCACTAAGCATCTCTTCATCCTTAACACAATACTGTCCTCGTTTTAAAAACAGAAGAGAGACTTCTGTAACGGGTGAGGGGATTAAATCAGTCGAAACCAGTTTCTTACCAACATTCAGATTTCTGTCCTGCACTGTTCTGCAATTATTTATTTAGTTATTTAATCGCCAAGGTCACAGTCCACCCACCCGGGTCAAGGCAGGCAAGACCGGGACACAGCAGGCTACCACATCTGTTCCCACATGACATACCAAATGGAGAGGGCATTCTCGGTGGTCACACCGTGGCTGTGGGACTCCCTCCTGGAGAAAGCTTGACTGGCCCTGAGTCTAATGACCTTCTACCGGGCCTGTAAGACCTGGCTGTTTGTCCAGACCTTCGGGGAAGGGAGTGGGGAATACGGGTATTTGTTGGGCAGTTGGGTTGGGTTAGGGAGGGGTTGGGTATGGATTATTTTAATCTGGGGGCTTTAGGTTGTTTTAATTGTATTTTAGTTATGTGTTTTTAAATGTTGTTAGCCGCCCCAAGATGCTTGTAGCAGGAGGGGGTGGCATATACATTTTAATAATAATAATAATAATAATAAATAATTAATACCTGCACCAGACCGGGGGATGCCATTGCTGTGCCTCACTGACCTCCATAGTGGTCTGTCATCGGGGTGTATATGTGTGTTGGGAGCAGGGCATGGGTGGGGCCAGCCAACCACACATTTGTTGTGCTTCCTGCCCTACCGGGACTCTGTGGATGAAGGGATAGATCCTCAGCCACAGGCACATCAGTTCAGTGCCCCGTCCTGACTTGGGCCACGTCACCCACGATTTTCCACTCCAGGGCAGCCTGGGGAGTGGACCAGCCCAGACCAATCTGTTTTTACCCATTATCTACAGGAGGGTGCTCTTGGCTGGCCTCAGATGCTGCAGTGGGACATGAGAGACGAGATGATTTTTCAGATATTCTACTAAATTAAGGCCACAATCCTGAAACCGTTTATTTGTAAATATTCTCATTGACTTCAGCAGGAATGTCCTGTAAGTGGTTTCAGGATTGCAGCTTAAATTAGTCACAGCAAAACATAGTAGGAGGTAGTTGAAGCACTATAGCTTCATTTCAGCAAAGCCCATGTTTTTTACGTTAAGCATAAGAAAGTTCCATTAAAATCATAGAACTGGAAAGAATCCAAAGCTTTTTCTTGTCCAGCTCCCTGACATTAATTAGGATCCACTTTGCCTACACCATCCTAGAAAATGTCTAAACTATTTTTAAAGCCCTCCAGTGATGGGGCTTTACAACCTCTCTTGTCAAATTATTCTACTGCCTTATTGTCCTGGCATTTCAATCAATCATATTTTATTTAGCAATTAGCTATCAGTACAAAGTAACATAGCAAAAGGCAAAGACATAACAGCAGCACAAAATAATTTGATAACAACAGGATTATTAGAAGATAAAAGGATTTTCACCTTTTCAGACATGGGAAGAAATTCTTTACCAACTAAAAATGGTGCAATCTGCTGAGATGTAAACTCATTATAAAATATAGTCAAAACATGGATAACATCCACAATTTTCCCAGCATCACAAGGGCATAAACGTTGAGACCATAAAGCTATTTTCTGTACTCAATTTGTCAGATCTTCCTACCAAGCCATATCCATAACTCTCTGATTAATGATGGTGCTTCGCTGGGAATGCGATTCCCCAAGTAAAAATGCAGGGGAGAAACTCAACCTTGCAAGTAAAATATTTATTGTTTTAAGCCAAAGATAGACATGGGGCTCTTGATAATCAGCTGCTCTTTCAAACAAAGATAAGGCAGTTGGTGGGAGTCCAAGGTAGATATACTGGACCAAAATTTTAGAACTCTAATAGAAGCTCTGCTATATATTGATGGAGTATCTGCTTCTGTGTGCGCCACTGAACTAAACGCAAGCAGGTAAAAATAGAAGTCTTCTCAAAAACTTATTCTGCACTGGTTACAAGTAATTTACTGATGTACAGAACCAAATCTCTGCCCCATACAACAATAGTACCATGGGCTTAGCTTTAAAAACCTTAACGGCAACAGATAAATTAGAACCTTCTGAGGAAGCCATAAACTTAAGGATCCCCCAGACCAGGGGTGGGGAACCTTTTGAGGCTGGGGGCCACATTGTCAGTCCCTGGATGTGCTGGGGGCCACATGCCAAAATCAATTAAAAATCATTTAAAACAATGAGTACACACACACACCCAAAAACACACACCCCCAAACACACACACACTCAAAGAATATTCACACACACACACTCAGCCACACACACAGAATATTCACACACACACACACACACACACACACACACACACACACACACACACACACGTACACACACACACACACTTAAGTATGTAAGTAAAATAAACTTACATACACACTGTTGCTGCTGCCACCATTGTTGCTGTTCGCAAATGTCCCTCAGCCATTTCCTGAATCTGTCATGCTGAAACCACATGTCCCAGTATGCAAGATTCAGGAAATGACTCGACCTGGCATGGAGGAACATTTGCTGAGGGGGAGAGGTAAGCTTGAGTAAGTTTGTGTGGCCCGCAAAAGTCAGCCCAGGCCACAGAGAGGCGGGTGCGGGCCGCACAATAATGAAGCATGGTGATAGGGAGGTGGGCCAGATGAAATTGCCCCACGGGCTGGAGGTTCCCCACCCCTGCCCTAGATGAACAGGCAGATTTGGATATAACTTTCTTTAGATGTGCATGCCAAGATCCCGAGCTAGAAAAGACGAGACCTAAATATCCATAGAATTTCACCTAAGCTATTGAATTACTATCCTAAATCCAGTTCTAAGTACAATAATTTCTTCCCATGACCACAACCTGTGATTTATTATAATTAATTGTTAGATCATTTTCTTGAAAATAAGTACCCAGTCAATTCAAGAGCAGCTGAAGACCCTTGTGGGTCTCAGATGATAATACAGCAACGTCAGCATAATTTGGAGTGATCTCCTGGCTAACTTGGGGGGGAGGGGGGAGTGAAAAAGTCTCAGATTTCATCAGATTCACAATGTCATTGATAAATAGACAGAACAAAATTAGGGTCAACGAACAACCCTGGTGCACTCCCGTAGTAATAGGGAAAGGAGCAGAACAGATTAATCTAGATTTAAGCCTGGTAATTAGGCTCCTGGTATTTAGAAAATTCTTGATCATGTTTAACTTAAATCTTTTCTGCTTTAATTTAAAACCCATTACCTCTCATCCTGTCTGAAGTGACCAGAGAGAACTGGATACCACTTTGCTTATAGAAGTCTATTACATATTTGAAAACTGTAATCATGCCCCCGTCTTCTTTTTTATAGGCTGAACATTCTCATTTCCTTCAGTACGTCTTCATAGGTCTGTTCCTCTATCTCCTTTATCATCTTCACTTCCCTCCTCTGAACACTTCCAAGCTTGCCAGTATTTCTCTTAAAGCAGAACACTCAGAATGGAATGCAGTACACTAAGGGTGATTTCAGATGCTCTGGGCATCCGATTCACCACAGTGGCTTCCCAGCAGTGACAAAACAGCTAGCCACCCCCCGTGGGCAAGAGAAACTCCAAACAGACGTGACGGGAGCGGGACCACGGCAGGGAATTGGCAGACCACAGCCTGGGGCAGCGCAACAGATGTTACGCTGATCCCAGGCCGTGGTCAAAACACCCAGAAGGCTCCGGGGCAGCTCATCCCAGTGGCTGCTGTGTGCTCTTTAAACCTCCCTCCCCGGCCTGTGTTGTTGCTAGTTGCCTGGCAGTGACGCCGCATGCTTTGTCCCTGGCTGGGAATCATGTTGCTTGATTCTGGCCGGTGGTTGCCGTTCAGTCGTTACTTTTTTTTGTTTCCCGGTGGGAATCGCTTTGACCACACTTTCGGAGATGGTCCAGGCCGAAGCTCCAGAAGCGTGGTTACTTTTGACCCCCGGTGGAGATTGAATGTGGTGAACATCTGGCACCCACGAAACAGAAGTCCAGGGCGCTTTGGCCCCACTACGGGATTGACCGTGGTTCACTGTGGTTGACAGTGATCTTGTAACATCTGAAAATACCCTAAATAAATGGAACTGGATGAAAGACCAGGAAAGTAAGCATGCCAAAATTAGGATGGGTGTTTGGAAGTGGTAGGAAGGGACTTGGGGACCTATCCTATGCAAGGGGTCTAATTAGATGATACAAAATTCCTTTCTGACCTTGAATTCTATGATTCTATGGATATGTACCATGGAGCGGAAATCAATTTTCCATTTAAAATTTATAAATGGAATGTGAATATTCTAGGAATGAATATTTGGTTTCTTATTCCCTACTGTTGCAAAATTTGTCACTATGATATTCATTAGTTCATTACTTTTACCTTTTCTTAATAAGTTAATCAGTAGTTTGCTTACTTTAGTAATCTGGCAAGTCATTATTTGGTGCTTTGATCTCTTATTTGGTTTACTCATGGCTTCCAAGGTCAGCTGGGAGCACCCTCTTACATGTACCACCTGCATGTATCAACTTCAGACAGCAAGGGTGTGCAGAAAGGCATTTTCAGTAGTGTCCCCATAATTATGGAACTCCCTCCCACAGGAGGTTTGTCTGTGTCGGAGCCTGCTCATATTCTGGAGACAATGGTTGTAAACAGAGGAATTGCAGCTCCAGGGGTGCCCACAGATGCTCCTTCCACCCCCAGGTTGACCAGTCCATCTATAGGCATGGGCGAACAGATCGCGGTTCGTGTTCGGCCGTTCGGTTCGGCCGCGATCGGTTCGTGTGTTCGCGTTCGGCCGTTCGGTTCGGCCGCGTTCGGTTCGTGTGTTCGTGTTCGGTCGTTCGGTCGTACCTCGCGTTCGTGTTCGCCCGTTCGGTTCGGCCGTTCGTGTGTCGGCCGTTCGTGTTCGGTTGTTCGGGCAGGTCGTACGTTCGTGTTCGGCCGTTCGGTTC
>QEPC01014130.1:1480387-1492822 GCA_003113815.1 Sphenodon punctatus | reverse complement strand
TCTACTCTACTCTACTCTACTCTACTCTACTCTACTCTACTCTCCTTCCTCCCTCCCTCTCTCTCTCTCTCTCTCTCTCTCTCTCTGGGTGCTTGTTGGTTACCTGTGAGCATATGGACCCTGCACCTCTTTCCCTCCTTGTTATTTGTATTGTCTTCCCTATTGTCCGTGCTAGTGTCTGGTTAGCCTTGTGTTCACTGTAGCCCTGTCTGGTCTCGCTCTCCCCATTGCTCTGTTCTTCATTAGCTGTGCCTTGTTCCCCCACAGCCTTGTGTTTCCCCATAGCCCCACCTGGTCTTGCTCTCCCTATACTTCTGTTACCCTGTAGCCGTGCCTTGTTCCCCCATAGCATTGTGTTCCCTGTAGCCCTGCCTGGTCTCGCTTGCTCTCCCTATAGCTCTGTTCCCCTGTAGATGTGCCTTGTTTCCCCCATAGCCTTGTGTTCCCCCATAGATCTTCCTGGTTTTGCTCTCTCTCCCTATAGCTCTGTTCCCCTGTAGCTGTGCTGTGTTCCCCCATAGCATTGTGTTCCTTGTAGCCCTGTCTGGTCTTGCTTGCCCTCCCTATAACTTGGTGTTCTCCTGTAGCTGTGCCTTGCTCTCCCATAGCCTTGTGTTTCCCTTAGCCCCATCTGGTCTTGCTCTCCCCCTAGCCATACGTTCTCCCTTAGCTGTGCCTTGTCTCATTCCCCCTTAGCTTGTGTTCCCTCAGTGCCTCACTTCTATAACCTCAATGATGAGTCGTGCACTCTGAGACTGGGTTCCCCAGCTGGTAAGAATGAGACAGCAGTCTCGAAACATTCAAAAGACTGGTTGAGAGTTTTCCCCTTCCTGGTGTTTTCCCTACCTGGGGCCTTTTCTATGGTTGCCCTCTGGTTATAGGTTCCCTCACCCCTACTCCCCTGACAGGCTTTAACATTTTTATATTCCAACCTATTTACAAGATATTTGGAAGACATTTATCATTTATCTTTGCTGACTTCTCTGCCAAATTACAGGACAACTTGATAAAGGGACCCAATAAGCAATTGAAATTGTCCCCTTGAAGACCATTATTCAGATAAATAGCAGCACATACAGTGCCAGTCAGAAGCAGGAACCTGGCATGGCAGGGGGAGGGAGGCTGTAGGAAGGTGGATGGGGAGCAACCCAAAATACTTGCACATTCACTGGCTGATTACTGCATGCTTCCAGATTTACAGGATCAATTGGTGGTGTCTTTGAGGTGGGCATAGTGTGTGGCCCTGAGACAGGCATAGAAGGGACATAACTGGGACTTTGGGGATAGCATCCCAGCAATCAGGAAATGTAGGGTGTTTTTACACACATGTTTCTCCTGCATGTTTACTGTTACATCCAGAACTTTCTGTGTATCTAAATCACTCACCCAGATCTTAAACATCTGACTCTGAGTCTTTGACCTTCTGCATAGAACTTCTCCTAGAACTTTTGTGTTTTAAAATGTTCTCCTGGTAAACTGCTTTGCTACAGGCAGCTGTGGTCACATGGTTTCCATGGCAGCCCCTCATGTCTACAGCTGCAGATACTTTAGGCTGCCTCAGGGCAACGTGTGTGTGTGGAAAAAAATTATTATTATTTTTTTTAATGCATCCAGGAACTGCCTCAAGGCAGTGTGTGTGTGAAGAATGCATCTGGAACTTACTTGTGGACTTGTAAACCCAGAAGATTGAAATACCAGCACTTTAAGGTGTGTGTAAAAATTCCCATAGGCTACACATCCAGGCTGGCCAATTATCATCACAATCAGATCCTGATGGACTGTGACAGAGGACATAAGAGAATCTCTATTGGCTCTTTCCTAAATAGAAGCTTCCCATTTTCCAGTAACAAGTGGGGGAGAAAAGTTGGGATAGTCACAGCACAGAATGAGGATATTTGGGTCACATTTCTGCATTGCTGGCCAACTGGCACCACAAATCGATCTTATACCACAGTGACACTTAAGAGGATCCCTGGCATAGGCTCATTCTCTACATATGCTGTGCAGGCATATAAAATTGGAACCCTTGATCACATCTTTCTGATATTTTGCACACATGATCCTGAAAGTGTGCAATATAGCTGTGTCAAATTTCATATACACTGGCTGGACTACAAAAATGTTACATTCAGACATACATTTATAATTTAATTCCTTATACCACCCGGACCCTTTATCCAATCCTTCTGAAAGTTGGCAGAGATAGTAAACATGAGGAGAGGTATAAACTTGCCATGTTGCATCCACATTAGATGATAAGTAAAGAAATTACAGTCAGGAATGTATATGTAGATCTTTGCAAAATAGTATAATTCAACTGCTTATAAAATCAGATTTCTTTATCCAATCTTTCTGGACTTTGGTATACTTAATGCATCCATTGGAGGTACAATCCCCCCAGGTTTCATCCAAATATAATGAAAAACAAAAAAGTTGCAGCCAAAAATGTGATTTCCATTGAAACCAAAGGAATTTGAAAACAAAAGCAAAAATGAAACTGAAATTTTGGTATCTATAAAAATGAAAAAAGTTTTAAATAATGAAAATGAAAAATGACATGGGTCCCTGGTGCACACCTCTAGTGACTAGTGGCAGAGGGCAGGGTAAGACCTATAGCCTATAGCTAAATAGGTGTTCATTAGGATGCTGAAGCATTATTAGCAATGAGTCAGTGATTCCTAAATGTTAGAGAGAGAAAAATGTTTCAGCACTGTGTGTGGGATCATTCTTTCATTATGACCTCTCTCTCTAGACATATTTAATAATGAGATAACTGCTCCGAATTCCTTACTTTGCAGAGCAGAGTGTTGGCTGGAAGGAAATATGGTGAGGGTGTAGGAAGAACAGTCAGTGAAAGTGAGTGAAATTTACAACCATTGGTAACCCAGTTTAGGAACAAAAATGCTGCACAAATATGATGTATTTATTTATTTATTTTACAAATTTGTATCCCACCCCTCCCGACACAGGCAGCCTGGGGAGGCCAACAACAATGATAAATGTAAAATTCAGTAACAGTTAAAATTATTATTATCATTATTATTATTATTATTAGAAAACATAGCGCAAACAATGTATCTGGCACTTTACAAAGTAATTGAATAGACACGGTCCCTGCCCTAGGGCTTACAATCTGAGAGACGGGGGAGATGAAGGAAGGGGAACAGAGGGAGAGACAAGGAGTGTAAAATTCAAGAGGATGTGATGTACCAGGTGCACGCGCATGGCTTGGTTACATCGAGAATGATGGCTGGTTGGTCCATGTAGTAAGGATATGAGTACACAGACCTTAGGTAACAGATTGTACTGTATGGAGGATATCTTCAGAAGTTCAGTGAAGGGAGCAAGGAGTCAGGGAGGGCAGAGCGGAAGAGGTGGGTCTGGAGGAGGGATTTGAAGGTACAAAGGGAGGGGATGAGGAGGATGTGGGCAGGGAGGGAGTTCCAGGCATGAGGAGCAGATAGGGAGAAGGGATGAAGGCAGTTAGAGGAGCAGGGAAGGCATGGGAGGGTAAGAGAGGGGACAGAGGAGTAGCGGAGTTCATGGACTAGAGTACGGAGGTAAATTAGCGCAGAGAGGTGGGGGGAGCAAGGTGGTGAAGAGATTTATAGATGAAGACTAGGAGCTTGTGAAGGATTTGTTCAGGAAGGGGGAGCAAGTGAAGTGAAGAGAGGAGAGGAGAGGCTGTATGTGGTCGAAGCAATGAGCGAGGTGGATGACACTGGCAGTAGAGTTTTGGATGGAGATAAGGGGAGAAAGGTGAGAGCGGGGGAGGTTAGCAAGAAGGAGTTTACAGTAATCAAGGTGAGAGATGATCAGGACATTAATAAGGGTTTTGTGGCAACAGAGTCAATGTAGGGTTTAAAAGAAAGGGGTGAGTCAAAGATGATGCCTAAGCGTCAGGCTTTGGAGACAGGAAGGATGGTGACCTCATTGATGAGGATCAACAGGGAAGAGGGAGAGGAAGGATGAGGGGGGAAGATAAGAAGTTCAGTTTTAACCATGTTGACTTTGAGTTGACTTTGAGACATCCAGGTAGAGATGTCAGAGAGACAGCTGGTGAGGTGAAGTTGAATAGATGGAGAAATATATGGAGTAGAGAGATAGAGTTGAGTGTCATCAGCATAGAGGTGATATTGGAAGCCATGGGAGGCAATGAGTGTGCCTAGGGACAGAGCATAGATAGAGAAGAGGATAGGGATGTGAGAACACGGTTTGGATGTTTGGAGTTTGTACCGAAGTCGGTCTGTTTGGACGTCCGAACCGAACTAGAAAATGATCGAACAGTTCGGTCATGTGCGGGTGAGTTCGGATGAGTTCGGGGGCAGGAAAACATGACTTTGGGTGGGGAAAATGTAACTGGAAGGAGGAGGCAGCTGAGGAGGAGACTTCCTGGCACCAGGGGTGGAAACCAGGGATTGTTTCAGGACCAAATGATACCGATACCAAAATAAAATCTTTTAATTCGGTATCAGTATTGATAGCACTATTTTTGACTGTTCAGCCAAGTTCGGCCAAACTGAACTCAGCCGAACTGAACAACTGAGCCCGAACTCGGGTTTCGAACTGAATGACCAAACACCCAAACTGCATTCTGTTCACACATTCCTAGAAGAGGAGATGACCAAGGACAGAGCCTTGGGGAACACCAACTGAGAGTGGAAGGGAGGAGGAGGTGGAGTTGGCAAGAGACACGTTGAAGGAGCGGTCCGAGAGGTAGGAGGAGAACCAGTCGAGGATAGAGCCATGGAAAATATATCCCCATATAATAATAATAAAAACAAAAAGAACCCCCCACCCTCCACAATCCCCCCACCCCCCCCTTCTCACTCATCACCCCTCTCCCTCACCAAATGCCTGACGGAACAGCCAGGTCTTAGAATTCCTGTGAAAGGTCCGGTGGTCCGGGGCCAGATGAGCCCCCACTGGGAGGGAATTCCAGAGGCGCGACCACCAAGAATGCCCTATCCTGCGTGGCCCCTCAAATTTGTAGCTATCAAATTTAAGGAAGTAACCAACTGTTCTCTGTACCTCAAACTCAGTCATGTTCAATTCTGCCCTTTGCCTGTTTTTGCTCCTATGCTCATGGGAGAAACTTGTCCATATGGGGCTAGGGGCTACTACGGCTCTTCTAGTGCACTGCAGAGTAGTGCTGTGCCCCCTGACAAGAGTTTCATAGATTGTGTGTACCCAGCATATACTTGGTAGGGATGCGCGAACGCATTTCGGAAGTTCGGAGTTTGGCCCGAACTCGGCATGTTTGGACAACTGAACCGGAAACGAATCTGAACATGAACTGACCGAACCAAACTCAATTCCAAACGTCAAAATGACCAAACAGTTCGGTCAGTTTGGATCGCCTTCAGGTGAGTTCGGGTGGCAAAAAAAGTGTCACTGGAAGGTCAAACGTGACACGGAGGGGTAGTCAGCTGAGGAGCAGACTTCCAGGCACCAGGGGTGGAGAGGCTTGGAGTAGCAGCCAGTCTGCCCAATCAGCATCCCTTTTCACCTCAGACCACTGGCTTCGCAGTCTGCAATTGACCACGGGCTAGGCTGCATGGAGCCAATCGAGCTTGTGATGAGGTGGGCGCAGCAAGAAACAAAACTGTCTGCCTCCCCCCTTCCCAACCCCTTCTGAGCTAGTCACTGTATCTGAACAGAAGGTGTTTCAGAAGTCTCCCTCTTCCAGCATTTCCCAGCTCCCCAATCCATTGCCATCCTCCTCCTATTTCACCCATCCAACCCATCTACCCCCATATTCTCATTCATTTATTTAGCTTAGCTTAGATAGATTTAGTGGTTATTTTTTGTTTTTACCCCTCCCCGTGTTCCCTCTTCAATCTTCCTTCCCCCCTCCAATAAATCATTTCCCTCTCCCATATATTCCATCCCAGCTTCCTGTCCCTTCCCCTGTTTTTTCATTTAGAGTAGGATTATTAGATTGATTTAGGTTTCATTTCAGTCTTCTACCCCTCTTTGTGTTGTTTGTGATTTTCCCCCATCCTATATATATATATATAGCTTGACATTATGTCATTGCAGAGAAAAATTACAAAATCAAATATACTAATACAAAATCAAATAAAAAAATCCATTCCATTCCTAGCGGCATTTGAACGTTCTACTGCCACTACTCTGGGGTTAATCCCAACATAGGTGACACTAAGTGTTCAACTTCCACACTTCCTAACCACGTCTAATTTATATCCCAATAACAATCCCAGCAAGAATTTCACTGTTTATATATTTCAAGTTTTAAAATTCTAGTGTACAGTACACATAATTAATCAACTCCAAGTTAATTGTATTGCACAACGGCATTCCGACTTAGGACACCGATAATCAGATATAGCAATCTTCATCAAATATTCATATATTAGTAGTCAAGTTTCGCAGCATAGAAATCTTCATCAAGTTCATGGTCTATTGGCAAAGATGTCAAAAAACGGTCTCTTATTTTAAAGGCATATACCAAGAAATCTGCCACTGCTCTTGTAACCTTGGGCCTGGCGTTCTCCAATAACCTGCATAATCTTACAGCATTTGAACTAGTCTTTGCCTGGTTGAGACAGGGAGACAAGAGTCGATCCCGTGGGACGGTGTCCAGGTTACACTCCAGAACTATATGTTCGACTGTCTCTGCTCCCAGTGCGTCAAAAGGGCATAGTCGCAGAGCATATGGAATATTTAACATTCTGCCCTCCTGAATCTTTGATGGTAGAGAATTCAGCCATGTGCAATGGAACAGATAGATAGATAGATAGGTTAGAGATAGTAGCTTAGTGAAAGAGATAGCGTTAGTGATTTAGTTTTAGTGTTTGAAGGAGGAGGCCTGTGTACTTATTAGATAATCAATTTAGTTCATGGCATTTAGAATAGTTAATAGCAGTTAGATTGTGTGTGTGTGTGTGTGTGTGTGTGTATATGTGTATGTATATATATATATATATATATAATATTAGACAAAACTTTTTTAAATAAAAAAAACCAAATAAAAAACCAAAAAACCATATAAAACCAAATTTAAAAAAAATATATATTAAAAAAAAAATACATATAAAAACATTTCCTGAATGGCCAAACGGCCGAACCTGAACGCGGCAAAAGAACTGAATGGCCGAACCGAATAAACAAACCGAACGCAGTCGAACTGAACGGTCAAACCGTACTGTGATATGTTCACCCATTTCTAATACTTGTATTGTCTTAGGTAATCTTCTTCTCAAGCAGAAGGGTTCCAAGTATTCCCTTGGCACAGTGCAATTTTATATTTCTCCCAGTGCAGAGCTGTTGCTAAATGGTGCAGATAAGAAGGCTTTAATAGATCTGTGTTTCTGTGAAAGGGGGAGTAATTCCCTGCCTCCCAGAGTTGTGAGGATTAACTCATTAATATGTGTGATGATGGCTATAAAAGGTTATAATTTAATAAATTGAAAGTCCTATTAATACCTAGTTTTGTGCTGTTGGAAAAGATCTCAAGGACCATCTATCCCAATCTGCTACAGCATACTGGTGGAAAGCTTTTCTAGATGATTATTGAAAACACCCAATGAAGACGAATCTACAACATCCCAAAGCAACCTATTCCACTGCCCAACTATTTTTACAGTTAGGAGGGATTTCCTCCAACCCTGCCCCTAATATTCAACCAAAATTTACCTTGCTGCAATTTACCATTGCCTCTTGCCCCCTGCCTTTTTTGTAACAACAAGAATTACCATTCTCCATTTTTGTAGCCACCTTTTAGATAGAACACTGAGGTTATGGATTCTTAAAGGCCTTTTTCACATGGGTGCCGCCTATCACCACACATGTGTGGGGCACCCGTGCAAACACTGCCCATGGTGGGGGGTGGGGCATCCATGGGAATGGAACCCATGGTGAGTGGGTGTGCATGTGCACTCCCACATTCCACCCACCTCCACCCATCACCAACACACGGGGTAACGGGCTCCAATGCCTGATGCTCCATGCGTGGAGATGGGTGTGCAACCACGGGAATGGCTGCACACCCACCTCCACCCGTCGCCAAAGCACACCGATCCCACCACCAACCATCGCCAAAGCACACCACCCACCATTGCCATGTGAAAAGGGCCTTAGTCTTTTTCTCTCAGATAAACATTTTCAATTCCTTCAGTCTTCCCTTGTACGGATCTCTTTCCAGTTCTATTATCTTAATTCCTGTTCTCTGAACAGGAATTTTGGCAACATTCTTCTTGAAGCCCAGTCCCCCCAAAACTAAACACAATCATTCAGATGAGGTCTCACCAGTGCAAAGCAAAATGGCATTATTACTCATGCAAGAAGTGCATTCAAGAACTTTTTTCAATATTATTCCATTTAAGCACATGGCTGTGTAGTCTATATTGGTTAAATAAGTGTAGGCATACTGTGAAAAAAGTGCTGAACCTTAGATGTGTCTGATCCAAGAAAAGGTTGAGAAGGGTCTGATTTAGAAGTCTAAGTTTACCAAAGTTTCCACCATATGAGGGAACAAGATTACAGTTTTTAGAGTGATTGCCTGCCCTCTTGGTGAACTTGCATTTGATTTAGATTTAAAATGGCTAAAGGTGGTAGAAAAGTTTGAAGTGAATGGTGGTTAGGAAAGTGCTGGAGATTCTGCCCAGTCCTCTTGAGAAAAGCAGGTCAATAGCCTTAGGTAGGGTCACAATAAGTTCAGGGTGAAAAAAAAGAGTTCTGAATGAGAACGGTCTGAATAGTAATTTTTTCTTTGTCAGAAAAGGTTGACTGATACTTCTATGATTCAATAATGTATGGTGTGAATAGTAAAGAAAGATTGTTAAACTAGATTTATGCCCTTTCCCCTATGGAGTTGAGGAAGGTCTTTGTAAATGTTTTCTCTGAATACTAGGTCCTCTGCTCACAACTGATTCAAATTAGCACAGAAAATATTGGTTGTTAAGGTATCAGATGACCAATACTTTTTCCTGTAATCCTCTTGTGCTTTGCAATCTTGAATAGCTTCAAGTTTGTTTCCAGGTGTAGCTTAAGAAATTAACCATTTTCAGATTACAGGGAATCCCTGAAAATTTCTCAAATGACACATACGTGGGTTATGGTCATTAAAAGTGTTTCCTTATCTGCTGTGTCACAATATATATTTTTTTCAATTCTATAACATTTATCACTTGAGGAGCTAGAAAAAAGCTATGGATACACAATTTAGGATGATAAGATGGGCAATAGGCATAAGAACATACAAAGCATCATACTAGATCAGACCGATGGTCCATCCAGCCCAGCATCGTATTTCCAACACTGGCCACCCTTGGTAGCTTCAGGTCAACAGGTCATAATGGTGTGAACTGATATCTGCTATTTACTCCCAGCTTCCAACAGTCAGAGTTTATGTTCTCAACCAACTTTACTAAGCCATTCATGCACATACACTCTACGAACTTATCAAATCTTTGCCAAAACAAAATTATAATATATTTAGTAACGATGTGCAAACAGACCGGAGTTTGGATGTTCGGACGTTCAGTCTAAAAACTTAGTCTGGATTTGTGGGTTCAGTCCCGCGGAGGTTGGACCCCCTGAACGTTCAGAAAATTCAGCCGCCTGGAGGCTTGGGGTGCTCCAGAGGTACCTGTGGAGGCATGACAGGCTGTCAGAGACACAGCAGCAGCAGAGACCGGGAAGGCTTGGGGTTTGGCATCCTGGGTTGCCAGGGCGAGCAGGATTGGTGCTTGGCCCCCGGGGGTGCCTGTGGGGGCATGGCTGGCCATCTGAGACCACATGGTGGCAGCAGCAGAGTTCGGGCATTGCAGGCTGCCAGGCATCGGTGGAGCAGCGGCAGAGGGCCGGCCAAGGCTTGGTGGCTGGAATGCCTATTTGACTGGGCGCTGCAGGCTGGCACCGTACTTGACCGATATCAAGAAGCTCTACTGTAAATTGGGCAAGCCTTGCCTGATGGTGAATCTCATGGATACCCAGCCCCCACTATAGGTGCACTCATCCAAGCTATGCCCACCTACAAGAGGGAGGAGCAAATGACTTAAGTGCAGTACCAGCAGCTGCAGAAGACATTGGATTGCCAGGGCACAGTAACTGCAGCTGGCACCCCTACTTGGCTGGGCATTGCAGGCTGGCTGCCATCATTGGAGCAGCGGCAGAGGCCCAACCAGGGTTCAGTGGATGGCACCTCTACTTGGCTGGGTGTTGCAGGCTGTCTGGCATCAGTGGAGCATTGGCAGACAGTGAAGTGGAACAACAGCCCTCCCTGCCTGGAACGTAGGTCCAAGAACCCTGATGGTGGGTCCTGGAGCTGGAGTGGCTGACTGTTTCTTGATGCGGTGGAATGACGGCTCCCTGTGAGCAGAATGACAGCCCCAGAATCCTGATGGTTGGTCCTGGGACAGGAGTGGCAGGTGGCATCAGCATCAGACATTAGATTGTCAGGGCACAGAACCCGTGGAACAGCAACAACGGCAGCAGCAGGATTGGCCTATGTGCAACACCCATGGAGCCAGGATGTTAGGATTTGCCAGGGAAGAGCTCCCATACAGCACCAGATGGCAGCAGCAGGATTGTGTGGGCACATTTGGATTTCCAAGGACAGAGCACCCATGGACCAGCAGACAGCAGCAGCGGGATTACCAGGCCAGTGGAGCACATCACTCAGGGTTGCCAAGGCAGGCAGATGGCACCTTGGCATGAGAGGCAGGCAGGCTGAGTCAGGCTTTGAGCTTGGCAACTTGGGTGGGTAGACAAGCAGCATGGCATGAGCAGACAGCAGACTGAGGCAGGCTTCGAGTTTGGCAACCTGGGCGGGCAGATGGGTAGTGTGGGATGAGCAGTGGAAGGTAGGCTGAGGCAGGCTTTGAGCTTTGCAACCTGGGCAGGCAGACAGTGTGGCATGAGCAGCAAAAGGCAGGCTGAGGCAGGGTTTGAGTTTGGCAACCAGGGCAGGCAGACAGGCAGCGTGGCATGAGAGGCAGTAGGAAGGCAGGCTGGGACCTTGGCAGCACTAAGATAGGCTGGTGAAGATTGTGCAGCACGTGCGAGAGATAGCCAGTAAGATAGGCGGGCTGAGATCGTCTAGCTAGAGGCCAGCTGGCAGGTTTACAGCTTCCCAATGCCACCCTGCATCATGAGATCAGTCAGATAGACTGCTCGAGGCCATCAAGAGAGAGAGAGACAGAGGCAGGGTGGGTGCCGGGCATTGGGAGGAAGGGACAGCACCTCAGCAGCAGCAGCCCAGATTGAGGAGGAGCCCCGTTCCAAGACTAGCCCTGGCATGGGATGGCGTGTGCCACTGCACCATCAATCCATGTCCAGGGGCAGCTCAGGGAATTCCAGCAGTGGAAGGTCTACCTTGATGAACAGCAACTGCTCCACCAACTTGGCCCCCAGTCTCAGGCAGTACAGTGAGCAAATGTCACCTGCCATTGAGAACACCCGCTCACTGGGGACACTCAGTGGGTAGGACAAGAGCCTTGGCCACTTTGGACAGGGCCGGCCATACATTGGTCTTGCCGGCCCAGTAGGCCAAGGGATCGCTGCTGGGTTCAATGCATGGCTCCTCCTCCAGGAATCTCTCCACTGCTGCTGAGGCATTGTCGTACTCCCTCATGTAACTCTGCCTGGGCACCACCTCCACCGCTGCCCTTAGCCATGCTGCCTGCCCTGCTGTGCATGAGCCCATGCGCGCCAGAGTGCCCTGCACATACGAGCTGCTGCTCACAATAGGGGTGAAGCTGCTGCTCAGCCTGCTGGTGGGACTGCTATTGCTAGGGCTGGGGTCAGGGATAGACCCCGCTGGCTGAAAGGGGTGGCTGCTCCCACTCCCACCATCCCTCGTGGCATCCTGCTGCTGCTGCCGCTGCACGCTCTCAAGAGCCCACTCTGCCTGACGGACCCTCTCTACCAGCTCACCTTTCTAGTGCCCATATAGCTGTGCCTGGCGTGCCACGCTGCCCTTCACCCTGGGGTCCAACATGGTTGCCAAAATGTATTCCTCCTGCTGCAGGAGCTCATCAAACAGCACCTTCAGCCCTACCTTCAGCTGCGGCACCAGGGCAACCACCTCAGCTGCCAGCTTCTTGCCCTGAGGGCCACAATCCTGCCCCTGGATAATCTCATCCAGCCTCCTGTGCAGACTCTGGACCAGAGGTGTCACCTGGCTGATGGTGGCTGTGGAGGAGCTGATCGTCTCCGTCATGGCCAGGGCCCCGAGGGATCCGCGGGTCTGCGAATCGCAGATTTCCCGCGGAATTCCCCTCCCCCCGCGGAATCTCCTGCCCCGCTTACCCCAGCGCAGAATTTCCAGCCTGCGCTGCGGGGACGCGGGGCAGGAGATTCTACGGGGGAAGGGGAATGAACAAACCGTCGGGGCTTCCCCTCCCCAGCCTCCCCAGCAGCCCAGGGCCCTTTAATTTGCTTACCAGGGATGGCTGCAGCAGCTGCTCC
>QEPC01014130.1:1426774-1472192 GCA_003113815.1 Sphenodon punctatus | reverse complement strand
CCCCAGGGATCGGGTCATACTTACCGGCGGCTGCGGGGACGCCGCGGCCGCTGGTGCTGGGGGGTGGGCTCGCCTCTGAGTCTTTTTTTAAACAAAAATCCAGGCTGGGCAGGGTGGGTGGGGGGTGTCCCCCCTTCCACCCGCGCAGCCTGGACTCGGGGAGGGTTTGTTTTTTAAAACTTTTTCGGTGGGGCTTTAAGTTTTTACATTGCAGCCATTTTTAAATGACTGCACTGTAAAAAAATCCGGTACCCGGACCGGATTTACCAGGTCGAATCCAATAATGCCGGTACGCCTGGTACCGGCATTATCGGATACCAGATTTACCGGTTTTCCCACCCCTAATGAATACCGGTTTAGCCCTGTATTTGCCATGTGGTGCTGCTTAGTCACACAGCCCATCTTGCTCAATACCCAATCTCAGCATGCAATGGACAAACATGTGCTTAGGGGTTTTGACACCCTATCTTTGTTATGTCTAAAGATGTCCTGTATGTAAGCACCATAACAATCCCAATTTGGCCCCACGTTGAACATCCATTGAAAATACCATGTGAACACCACTTGTAGCCGCGGGTCTTCCCAGGGCCACATGGGTCTCTCTCGGGGAATTAGCAAACCCTGCTGCCATGTCTACTCAGCCCTCAACATAACTATATCCCCAAGTAAGGAGGGTGCACTTTGTGGGGTTCCCATGTAGGGACCCCATCCTTGGCCTATTACCGCCCCTCACATCCAAGGTCTATGCCACCATATGTACACACACAGTTCCTTCTTTTCTGGGCTGCTGGCTCATCTGCCTCCACCCTACAGACAGGTCAGTCTCTCCACAGCTACAGGAGCAATACCATAGCATCAACCCCCCTCCCCCCCAAGTCAATAGTAGCCAGGCATGTAGGCGCCTGGCTCACAGTTAGCCTTCCCCAGGCTGGAGGCTGCCTCCTGGGCAGACCCTTCCCCAGTACCTGGGTCCACTCTGACCTATCTGGTCTTCAGCACCTTGGAGAGCATAGCGTGGAGGTCAAGGCTTCTAGGCTTCATCAGGGGAGATGTTGCCCCTTTGACTCCCAGGCAGAGACTGCCTTCTTTCTCAGGCTGCATTCACATCTGTGGTGGCAAGACCAGCGAGGGAAGAAGCGGCAGTGGGGAGGAGCTGGAGAGCAAAAGAAGAGCTGGTATGAACGGGGATGTGCTGCAGCTTCCCTCGTGCATGTCAGGGCATGATTTTGCTCCCTAACATGTGTGAGGGAAGCCGCAGCACATCCCAGTTTGCCCCAGCTCTTCTTCTGCCCTCCGGCTCCTCCCCGCTGCCGCATCTTCCCTCGTGGTTCTTGCCGCCGCAGATGTGAATGCATCCTCAGTCCTGCAACCTCTTATACAGGCAGAGTGGGTGGGGCCAGGCTTTCCCTTCTGAGCCTTAAAGAGCCAGTGTCCTGCCCACTCTGTTTTCCCTTTTCTCCCAGTCTCTTTCCAACTCAGGCTGGTCCCTCACTATGGGATGGATCTACCATGCCCATACGTATGTGCACAGCCCTCTGGCTGGGCCACTCAGTCCCCTCTTAAATGGGAAGCTGCCTTGCAGGACTGCTTCCTGCTACACCCCTCCCCCTTTGGAGTGACAGGCTTCTCAGAGAGAAGACTGGCTTAACAACCTTTCCTGGGGAACCATTTCACACTTCAGTCAGTGTTCCTCACGCCAGGGTCTAATGCCCTCAACTGGGTTTTAACACACTCCCGACCTCCATATCACCACTTGAAGTCAGTCCCGTTCCATCAGGTTTTATCAGTTGGGGAGCCACCTCCACCCAACTGTCATTAGGGAATTAATACATTTCCTGTTGGGGAGCATTCCTCCACCCAACTGAACTTACACACTTAGGAATTAACACATATATTCCCACATTTCTCCACCAACCCTCTTAGGGATTTTCATAATACCATTTCTATAAGGTTCCACAAGACCCCTTCTGGGGTGGGAGGTCAGCTCACTCATTCCTTCTGGACCTCCCAGTCCTGGGACCCTCAAAGTCAGACTATTCTGGCCATATACCAGTTCCCAGTATAAGGCAGTCTCTCCCAGGGCTCTTGCTTGACTTTGGCGGTCAGGTCCTCCACCTACACCCTACCACCCATAGTGTACACATCTCCTTTGTTGCCACAATTCCCAGCCAGCTCCATCACCCCCCTGCCAGGTTCCCATACTTCATAGTTCCAGCTGACTCAATTGCCCCCCTGCTGCATTTCTATTGTTCAAAGTCCCAGCCGGCTCAATCACCCCCCTGCTGGGTTAGATAACAAGAGGTTTATGTGTGCCTGGTGGCTAGCTTCATCACCTCCCTTCCACCGTTTGACACATTAGGGCAGCAGGTAATCTCCCCCCCCCCCCGTATCCCTTTATAAAAACCATCTGAATCATTGTGTCTTTTAGGGTACTGGCTCAATTGCCTCACCCTGTACCCCATTTACAAGATACCTTCTATCCCTTGAGAAGGGATGGGAGTCAGGCCCACCCAGTCATTCCCATCTCCTAGTCCTGGACTCCTTACAAGTGGGTCTTCAGCCCCTACTTTGGGATGCTCTTGTTCCAATTATCCTTGCCAAGGACTCTCATTGTGTTGAAGAAGCTCCTTCCTCTACCTTTGACTCACTAGAGCCTTCTTGGTCTATCTGGTCAGCTCTCAAAACCTGTTTCTTTCCTGAGGGCTATATTTTGTTCCATCAACTTTACCCTGGTCTTCAATAGTCTTGCTATTGATTTCCCAGTAGCATCAGTACTCATTCCTTGTTCCTGCATCTCCAGCTTCAGGCCTATTAATTGTAGCCTCAGTGCCTCTATCTCCCTATGCAAGGCCACATTCTCCTTCAGGAGGAAGGCATTATGTGCCACCATTTGCTTGGCCATTCTCTACAGGGTCTCGAGGTCTTCAGGGCTATGTTTCCCTGTCTGACCCCCAACTACTCCCTGGTTGCCCACAGGCACTCCACTAGGCTTGGCTTCCTCACAGCCCACCTTGTTTGTTTGAGTAGCCTTTTCCTTAGGGGCATCTTTGAGTAACCTTTTCCTTAGGGGCAACTCTTGGACTCTTTCTGGGCCCTCCTGGGGCATGTTCTCCTCACATGTCCCTCTCCCCAACAAGTACAGCACTGTACCATTTGTGGCCGGCTCCCTTTTGCTTGGGCCCAAAGGGTTTTCTTTCTCTGAACCCCCACCCCCTCTGAGTCTTTACCTCTCCCTCAGGACACATGGTTTCCAGGCATTCCCTCCAATAATGTCCCAAGTAACCACAGGTAAAGCAGGCCTTTGAGTTACCTCCCCCTTGGGTCCCTTCCTGGGGAGAGTCTCTTTTGTAGAGCCCCCCAAAAGTACCTGGCCTGTTCCCTTACAATTGGTCTTTTTCTCATCTTGGCCTCTGGCCCCATATATTGCCCTTCTCTGGCTTCCCAGAGTCCTGGTATATTTTCTAGTCAAGTAGGGGCACTCACTTTGCTTGCAACAGTAATACTGCTTTGGGGTTCCATATCTGGGAAAGCCCAGGTACCTGCTTTCCACCGCTGTCTGTCTAACCGGTGAGGTTTGCTGATCTCTCCACTCCATGCCATGCCACCACAAATCAGATTCCACCCAGTTCCAGAGGCTGACCACTTGTCTCCCTTGAGGGTGCAATCCTCCAGTCGCCATCTGGTTCTACTCTGGGATCCACATCCTGGTAAGGGTGGGTGAACGTCCTGGCTCCCAGCCCAGCTCAAGCCCATTCCTGGCCAAGACATTATTTATATATGTATTTATTTATTTCACCATTTTTTCTACCCCACCCCCTCCTGCTCACAGAGCAGCACAGGGTGGTTTACAAGGTATTATCCACTTGGGTAGCTGTCTTCCGACACTCACTGCTCTGGGTGCAGTCCTCCAGCAATGTCTACTTCTGGCACCCATGCTTACGTTCCTCCAGGGAGCTCACACAGGTGCAGCTCAAACAAGCAACCTCCAAAATGCACAACAAAATAGTGCCTTTCACAAAATGACTGCCAAGGCTGGATGCAATTTCAAAGTGCACCAGCAGGTGGCACTATGCCTGTATTCTCCAACACGTACTGTAGCAGGGGGTCTTCACAGGGCCACATGCAGCACTGGAGTCTCTCTCAGGGAATTAGAAAACCCTGCTGTCATACCTACTCAGCCCTAAACCTCAGCCCTACTATCCCTCACAGCCAAGGCCTTTTTCACCATATGTGCACACACAGTTCCTTCTTCCCTGGACTGCCAGCTCATCTGCCTCCACCCTACAGGCCCAGGTCAGTCTCTCCACAGGTACAGGAGTGATACCATAGCATCAGCCCTCCCCCCAAACTCCATAATAGCCAAGTCTGTAGGCTCCTGGCTCTCAGTAAGCCTTCCCCAGACAGGAGACTCCCTCCTGGGCAGAGCCTTCCCCAGTACTTGGGTCTACTTTGGTCCACCTGGTCTTCAGCACCTTGGAGAGTGTAGAGTGGAGGTCTAGGCTTCTTCAGGGGAGATGTTGCCCTTTTGGCTCCCAAGCAGAGACTGCCTTCACAGGTCTTGCCACTGCAGATGTGAATGCAGCCTCAGTCCTGCAGCCTCTTATACAGGCAGAGTGGATGGGGCCAGGATTCCCCTCCTGAGCCTTTAAGTGCCAGTGTCCTGCCCACTCTGTGTCCCTTTTTCTCACAGCCTCTTTCCAACTCAGGTTGGTCCCTTGCTATGGGATGGATCTACCATGCCCATATGCATGTGCACAGCCCTCTGGTTGGCCCATTCAGTCCCCTTTTAAAGGGGCATCTACCCCGCAGGACTGTTCCCTGATACACCAGTGCATGACAAAGACAATTTGTGTGTTCTGGCTGAACACATGACCAACATTGTGTCTAATGATATCACGTGGTGTATTAGCAGGTACAACATGGGGAACGAGGTGGCAGCACTTGAGTGCTGAGACTGGGTGGTGAGCAAAACACCAATTTGCCACAAAATGGGTTGTGTGTCTAAGCAGTGCCACATGGCGAACACAGGGCCAAACCAGTGTTCATATCAAAGTCAAGACCTTACTGTTTAAGTGTTTAACAGTAAGGTAAAAACCGGTTTCTTATATGGGGCGGAGCTGTGGACACCCCTTACTATTTCCAAGCTAAATGTAGTACAAACCAGTTTCCTTCAAAGTCTCCTCAGGATCCTTAAGGGTATCTCAATGGTAGCCGTTAGGCTGGAGTTTGGATTGGGGAGCTGGACTAAGCAGCTTGGAAGCTCTCCCTCAAATTCTGGTTTTGGATTAACAAAACCCCTAACACTGGGCTTGTTTCGCTTATGCTGGAGGACTCGCACAAGAACCAATGGGCCAGAGCCATTGATCACCACCTATCCAGGTTGGGGTTTTTGCAAAACTATTTTGCTTCTAAAAGTATTTCCGCTGCTAGATCCGAGTTGCTTGAAAGATTTGGAGACATTGACAGACAGGAGGATCTTGCTAAAGTAGGACAATCGCTCCATATGGTTGTATACAAGCTCTGGGAACCTATGCCGGGTCAAATGGCAAATTAGTTGTCATTATTTGCTACCTTTAGGGGCAAGTACCTTTTTTCCTGTGCCCGTTTAAATGCCTTACCTTCTAAGGTGCTGGAGGGACACTTTTGTGTCATTCCTTATGGAAACCGTGTATGCCCGTTTGATATGGTACACATTGAATCTTCCCAACACATTTTTTTCAATTGCCATCTGTATGATAACCTGCGTGAGGAACTCCTTTCCTTTATTTTTGAGAAATTTCCAGGAAGAACGGATGCCTGTTTGTTGGAGATAGTTCCTAGGGACACTTCTCCAGTAATAACCCAAGCTGTGATTAAGTTTTTGATGCTTGCTTTTAATAGGAGATTCCTTTTTTGGCAATCTAAACTACCTATGAATATGTGAGTATATGGAACCTGGCATTCAGGATCTCATTGTGGTCTCCCTATGAGATGGAGATTAAACTTTGCTCTCAGAAAATAGTTATAATTAATGGGAAAATGCAAACCTGATATTAGGTTTCGACTAAATCTGAGTTTTTATTCACCATTTTATGTTGTTGATCAGATTGGATTCCTTGCATATATATGCTTTTGTGTGTATGCTTCCTATTTATTTATTTGTATGTTTGTTGGCAATGGCCTACGGCCACGCGAAATAAACTTTATTATTATTATCAAAGTGAAAGCACACATTCAGACACCTGTTGACATTGGGTGATTTCAGATGTTACGTGGTCCCAATTCACCAGTCGATTCCCGACGGAAGTGAAGCGAACAATCACCCCCCGTGGTCAATAAAAGTCCCAAACAGACCTGATGGGACTGGGATCACGGCATGGAATCAGGCCACCAGATCACAGCCCAGTGCAATGCAACAGACGTTACGCTGATCGCAGACTGGGCCATGGTCAAAGCACCCAGAAGGCCCCGGGGAGGCTCATCCTGGCTGCTGCTGTGTGCCCTTTAAATCTCCCTACCTGTTCTGTGTTGTTACTGGTTGCCTGGCAGCGATGCTGCGTGCTTTGTCCTCAGCTGTGAATCATTTCCTTTGTTTCCGGCTGGTGGTTGCCGGACAGACGTTATTTTTTGTTGGTTCCTGTCGGGAATCTCGTTGACCATGCTTTCAGAGATGGCGGAGCTCTGGAAGCATGCTTGATTTTGACCCCATGTGGGTATTGACCTTGGTGAACATCTGGCGCCCATGAAACAGATGCTCAGAGCGCTTTGGCCCCACCGTAGGATTGACTGTGGTTCACTGTGGTTGAGCATGATCTCATAACGTCTGAAAATACCCACTATGTCTAAAGACACCTACAACAGCCAAACATGTGCTTAGGGGTTTTGACACCCTATCTTTGTTATGTGTAAACATGCCCCCTGGCTCCTTACCATTGCATTGCAGACCACCAAAGGTCCATGTTCTTTTCATCAATAGCAATTCCTTGATAGAAGTTGGTGGGATTTGGCACCACCACAAATTCCTGCCAAATTGCAGTCAACACACAGTTTAACATTGCTTTCCAGGGATGTTTGGGGCCAGCATGTCTTAACTGGAAAGGAAGGGCAAATATCTCAAACCTCTCTCAATGCATTGGTGCAAATGCCTCATTTATAATGTATTAATTAGTACTGATCTATAATTTACCTGAGTTCAAGTTATTTGGCATGCATCAAAATAAAAGCTAGTAATTGTTGCTACAGAAAACAATGCTTCTCCTCCCACCTGAGTAATTAATCCATTTCAATCTGAAGGAGATTATTTGTTTGGTTTTGGATGGATTTTTGTTTTCTTATTTTGTTTTTAAAGCTGTGATTTCCTTTTAGAAAGGGGACTAATGTAATCAGCTTTCTGTACAAGATTTCCAAGTAGCGGTTGCTTAGTTCTTTTGTATGCAAACAAACAGAATTGACCCAAGGGTGTTTGACAGTAGCTGCTGTGATGAGTCACCATAGGCAAACATATGTAAATGGATGTTCAAGTTCAGTCATAAACGCAATACAACTGAGAATAAACAGACTTTGTCACAAAGGCTTCCAGTTTTTGTACAAAGAAGCAAAATCATAAGGGAGCAAACCTGAAAATAGTCACATACATTAATCACTTAACAGCATTGTTGCAAGTCTTTCTGTTGGCTTGCTACATGCCTGCAGATGCTTTATTTTACTTTGCATGGAAATCCTTTGAATTTTTGGGTAGATCAAATTCACAGAATATTTTGGCTCAAATTTTCCAATAACAAGTATTTAAAGTTGGGGAGTTCTGGAGAGCAATCCCATCTCTCAGTTGAAGTGCCAAGGAAATTGGCCAAGTATAGAATTGTCAAGTTCTTTTTAATTAAAATACTGCACACCAGGAGTGGAAAATGTCAGGCCCAAGGCCGAAATATGGTCCATGGCTAGTTTTTAGTTGGACCTTTTCCAGTTCCATCCTATCCACAATCACTGAAAGAGTGAAGTCAGGGGAAGGAAGCAGAGATGAAGTCATGCACACAAGGATACGGGATGAATCAATGACACAGATCCATGATCTGAACTCTATTCTTCCTTCCCCCACCCTGAGCACACCAAATAACCACCTCCAACTTCTCTACAATCCTCTAAGCTCATACTAATTTTCAAAGAGCTCTATAAGAGGAAAAGATTACCCACATCTACTGTCCCATAGTACAGGTTTAAAGGAGACTGAATTTCCATACAGAAGCCAGACCCATGCTGAGATCTTAACTTAGGAATACAAACTTGTACACAGTTAAAGTCACATGGGGTGCAATCAAACCTTCTTTACCTGACTCAGAGTATTCAGATTCAAGTTTTACCTACTAAGGTAACTAATGTTTCTAACTTACACCTATCACAGCCATCCTGAGTCCTTATAATTTTCCTTAGGAGTGAGGTTGAGGGTGAGGCTAGATAGTGAAAGAGAGCTTAGAGAGATTCTTTATGAGGACCATGTTGTGACTTAATGGCCCTAAATAGAGCCTAGTTTCCTTGTTCAGGAAAGCACAGGTTAGCAACTTGGCTAAAGGGACTTGCTTGGGATATAGGCCTCCTAACAGATACAACATAATTTAGTTCTAAGTAGAGTTGAAACAAGTTCCCACAAAAACTGGAATACCTGTCAAATTTCCAGTACCTGAATGAGTCCAACAACATTGGGTACTGATCGGTACCCAAAGAATGTCGACTTCCATTCCTGGAATGTCGAGTTTAAGTATCAATTTTTTTTTATTTCCATCTCGATTTACTGATCGATAATTTGAGAAATTGAAAAATCAGTACCAGAAGTTACCGACATTTTGGGTTTTCAGATACCTGATTGGTACCCAGTTAAATCCATCAGGTATCCAATGCAGTAGCCAAAAATGCAGGTATTACCCATGGGTACTAAGTTAGGTACCCATTTCAGCTCTATTCCTATGTCTTTATTCAGACACCACTTCAGAATTTTGGATGCAATCTTCAAAATATTTGCTCTGAAAGGATTACTCCAAGTTAAATGGCTATAAAGGCCTTAGTCAGAAGTTCTGGGAGCTAGCACTTTTGAAAATAAGACCTCTTATTGATGGAGGTGAACATGTAATTAGGAGTCTAACTTTGTGAACCCATTTAAAAGCAAAACACACAACAAAACCCATCTTGACCTATCACTCATTACAGGATCAAAAAACCTTCGATTTTAAAGAGGAGTTAAGGGTCTTACAAATTCACTTGTACTCCAAAAAGCATGGAAATTGTAACGTAAGGCTCATGCCTTAACATGTGCACCATGTAAGCCGTAAAGACATTGTACAGTCTCGCATATTGTGCTTGCTTACAAGTTAGACTCCATGTACCCACACTTTGCCTTGGTCTTTCAGGCCCAATTTTTCCTCTGCATGTTGGGGGTAAGTAACACTGAAGCTGCTTTCATTTGATTCAGGGATAATGGGATAGCAGAGTACTGGGGAGGGGTGTATATGGAGGGACAAGGTGGATGGATGCAAGATGTGTACAAGACTGGGGACAGCCAGGCAGTGGGGGAAGTGTTTGTACAATGCCTTTACTGCTTACATAACATGAAGTTAAGGCAGGAGCCTTGACATACATTTTCAATGGATTTTTGGACCATGGTTGAATGTATAAGAGCCTTAATAACTCCTCTCTTAAACTGAAGATTTTTTTATTCTACAATTTCCATGGTTTGTGAAAGGGGAATACACTAATTCCCCCTCCTGCCACAGTATCAACATGGAAAAAGGATACTGACTTTGGTGGGACTTCCAGGAACTTTTAAAAATGTCCCCACTACCCACTATCAAACTACTGCTATGCTTCATGGGAGGAGGGGACTGGCATCAATCTTAGGTCTCCTGGAGCAGCAAATATCCTTGCGGCACTCCTCAATAGAGGGAGCTGCCTGTTCGCTGAATCTGCACCAGCATTTTGCAAAAGACAGATTTTTAACATCCAAATTCACAAACTGACTAGAATGCACACTTTAAATTTTTGGACACCTCTATACTTCCAGATGTAAAACTTTAAACACACTTTTCTCAGCCAACAGGAGACAGTCACAAAAAACAGAAAACACTTCTGCCTCCAGTTATCAAACTCAGATAACTCAGCCATTTCCAAATGGATCTGTCTGGAATTGGTAAAGGATTTAACCCTTATGCTAGTGATCTGTCACAATCAATTTCACAGTGATAGGATAAATCACCTCAATTTTATAACAAGTAGAATATTTGTGATTTTAACAAAGAGTGCAAGCCACCTTAACTAGAAAGCACATCCCGTGGCTCTATTGAAAAGTAAAAGGAATATAAACATTGCCTTTTTCATTGAATCTATTAAAATTGTCAGTAGGGATGTGTGAACAGAACGGGGTTCGGATGTTCAGCCGTTTAGTCCAAAAACTTAGTTTGGGTTCGTGGATTCGGTCCAGTTCAGACCCCCCAAATGTTTGGAAAGTTCGGCCATAGAAGAGGCTTGGGGAGCTCCAGGGGTGCCTGTGGGAGGCATGGCAGGACATTGGAGAAACAGCAGCAGCAGAGACTGGAAAGGCTTGGGGCTTGGCACCCCGGCTTGCCCGGGCAGGCAGGCTTGGCGCTTGGCCCCTGGGAGTGCCCGTGGCGCCATGGCTGGCCGTTTGAGACCCAGCAGCAGCAGCCTCAGCAGAGGTCAGGAAGGCTTGGGGCTTGGTGGCTGGCCTAGCACCCCTACTTGGCTGGACATTGTAGGCTGCCAGGCATCGGTGGAGCAGCGGCAGACATTGGATTGCCCTGTAGCAGAACCCATGGCACAGCAGTGGCAGCAGAAGCGGACATTGGATTGCCGGTGCACAGAACCCATGGCACAGCAGAGGCAGCATAAGCGGACATTGGATTGCTGGGGCACAGAACCCATGGCACAGCAGAGGCACCAGAAGTGGACATTGGATTACCAGGGCATAGAACAAAAGGCATGCCATGGAATGATAGCTCCCCTTGACTAACGTAGGCCCCAGAACCCTGAGATTGGTTCCTGGGGCTGGAGTGGCTGGCTGTTTCTTGACGCAGTGAAATGACGGCTCCCTGTGAGTGGAATGATGGCCCCAGAACCCTGACGGTGGGTCCTGGGACTGGAGTGGCAGCTTCTGGATGATGTGGAATGATGGGTCCCTTTGACTGTGATGTATGCCCCAGAACCCTGATGGTGGGTCCTGGGGCAGGAGTGGCTGGCTGTTTCTTGATGTGGTGAAATGACAGCTCCCCGTGAGTGGAATGACGGCCCCAGGACCCTGATGGTGGGTCTTAGTACTAGAGTGGCAGCTTCTGGATGAAGTGGAATGACAGCCCTCATTGCCTGTAACATAGCCCCAGAACCGTGATGATGGGTTCTGGGGCTGGAGTGGCTGCTGTTTCTTGATGCAGTGGAATGACAGCTCCACGATGACAGCCCCAGAATCCTGATGGTGGGTCCTGGGGCTGAAGTGGCTGACTATTTCTTGACGTAGTGGAATGACGGCTCCCCGTGAGTGGAATGACAGCCCCAGAACCTTGATTGTGGGTCCTGGGGTTGGAGTGGCTTGCTGTTTCTTGATTTGGTGGAATGACAGTTCCCTGTGAGTGAAATGACAGCCCCAGAACCCTGATGGTGGATCCTGGGACTAGACTGCTGCTTCTAGATGAAGTGGAATGACGGGTTCCCCTGAGCGTAATGCCCTGATGGTGGGTCCTGCAACTGTCGTGTCTAGCACCCCTACTTGGCCGAGTGTTGCAGGCTGGCATCCTACTCGACTGAGCTCAAGAAGCTCTATTGCAAATTGGGCAAGCCTTGCCTGATGGTGAATCTCGTGGACACCCAGCCCCTGCCTACCGGTGCACTCATCCAAGCTATGCTCATCTACAAGAGGGATGAGCAAATGGCTGATGTGCAGTACCAGCAACATCAGCAGCAGACATTGGTTTGCCCAGGCACAGTAACTGCTGCTGGCACCCGTGTTCGGCTGGCTTGCATCCGTGGAGCAGCAGCAGAGGCCTGGCCAGGGCTCGGTGGCTGTGTTGGAATGTGCAACAGTCACAAGTAAAAGCCCATTGCAAGCCCTGCAAGCTCAATGTGGGGCTTGACCGATAGGGGGAGGGTCAGGCGATGAAACAGGTTGTTTTTTTTACATCCTTGTCTCCTTTCTTCTTCTCTTTCTGTCCTCCATATTGTCCCATGCAATCTGTACAGTATGGAAGCATGTCTTCTGAGTTCTTAGTAATGTTCTGTTTTGAAGAAACGTCTGCTGTGGGTTATTCACAACAGAAATGTTCGCCCAGGCCTTTGGGGAGGAGGGGAGGGGGAGTAGGGTTTTTTATCCCCCTCCATCCTTATTTGTTATATATTTATTTTTATGTTCCCTGGTCCTGTTTTAATTGTTGTAATTTTATGAGTGTTTTAAAATATTTTATAGTTGTAGTTTTATATTTTTTGGAGATTGCAAGCCGCCCCGAGCTGTATCAGGAGGGGTGGGGTATAAATGTGAATAAATAAATAAAGAAATAAATAAAACTAACTTTACAATAGGCTGGCACCCCTGCTTAGCTGGGAGTTGCAGGCTGGCTGGCATTGGTGGAGCAGCAGAAGAGGCCCTGCCAGGGCTTGGTGGCTGGCACCTCTGCTAGGCTAGGTATTACAGGATGGCTGGCTTCAATGTGGGACACTTGAAAACAATGAAGTGGAACAACAGCCCTCCCTGTCTGGAACATAGGCCCCAGAAACCTGATGGTGTGGCCTGGGACTGGAGTGGCTGACTGTTTCTTGATGCAGTGGAATGATGGCTCCCTGTGAGCGGAATGACGGCCCCTGAACCCTGGCTGGCATCAGTGGAGCAGCGGCAGAGGCTGGCCGGAGCTTGATGGCTGGCACCCCTACTTGGCTGGCTGTTGCAGGCTTACCTCCTACTCTCTGGATCAGAACAAGGTATTCTGCCAATTGTTCAAGCTTTGCCCGGTGGTAAATTACGTGTCCACTCAGTAGCAGACATTGGATTTCCGAGGCACAGAGCCCATGGCACAGACAGCAGAGGCAGAATTGGCAGCAGCAGCAGACATTAGATTGCCTGATAGTTCAACCCATGGCACAGACAGCAGAGGCGGCATTGGCAGCAGCAGCAGAAGTGGACATAGGATTGCTGGGGCACAGAACCCGTGGCACAGACAGTAGAGGCAGCATTGGCAGCAGCAGAAGCAGACATTGAATTGCTCAGTAACATAACCCATGACACAGACAGCAGAGGCAGAATTGGCAGCAGCAGCCGACATTGGATTACCCAGTAACAGAACTCATGGCACAGACAGCAGAGGTGGCATTGACCGGGCACAGAACCCGTGGAACAGCAGAGACGGCAGCAGTAGGATTTGCCTGTGCACAGCACCCATGGATCCAGGATGGCAGGATTTGCCCGGGAAGAGCTCCCATACAGTAGCAGATGGCAGCAGCAGGATTGCGTAGGCACATTTGGATTGCCAGGGCAGAGCACCCATGGACCAGAAGACAGCAGCAGCAGGATTACCAGGCCAATGGGGCACATCACCCAGGATTGCCAGGGCAGGCAGACAGGCACCTTGACATGAGAGGTAGGCAGGCTGGGGCAGGCTTTCAGCTCTGCGCATAGGACGGGCAGACACGCACTTTGGCATGAGCATGGGAAGTCAGACTGAGGCAGACTTTGATCTTGGCCACCTGGGTGGGAAGACAGGCAGCATAGCATGAGCATGGGAAGGCAGACTGAGTCAGGGTTTGATATTGGCCACCTGGAAGGGTGGGCAGACAGGCAGCATGGCATGAGCAGAAGGCAGAATGAGGCAGGGTTTGTATCTTGGCCAACAGGCGGTCGGGCAGGCAGGCAGACAGGCAGTGTGGAATGTGCATAGGAAGGCAAACTGAGGCAGGGTTTGATCTTGGCAACCTGGGCGGGCAGACAGGCAGCGTGGCATGAGCATCAGAAGGCAGACTGAGAGAGGCTTTGATATTTTCAACCTAGGCAGACAGGCAGAGTGGCATGAGAGGCAGTAGAGGAGGAAGGCTGGGACCTTGGCAGGGCACTCAGATAGACTGACAAAGACTGTGCAGCATGAGAGAGAGAGAGCCAGTCGGATAGGTGGGCCAAGATTGTCTAGGCAGTGACCGGCTGGCAGGCTTACAGCTTCCCAAAGCCACCCTGAGTCATGAGGTCAGTCAGATAGGCCAGCCAAGGCCGTCTAGTCACAGGGAGAGAGAGGCAGGGCAGGCACCAGACATTGGGAGGGAGAGACAGCACCTCAGCAGCAGCAGCCCAGATTGAAGAGGAGCCCCATCCCAAGACTGCCCCTGGCATGATTTGTCGTGTGCCACTGCACAATCAATCCATGTCCAAGGGCAACTCGGGGAATCCCAGCAACGGAAGGTTCACCTTTATAAAAAGCAACTGCTCCACTGACTTGGCCGCCAGTCTCAGGCGGTGCGGGGAGCAAATGTCCACCGCCATCAAGAACCAGTCGCTGGGGACACTTGTTGGTGGGCAGGACAAGATACCCTTGGCCACTTTGAACAGGGCTGGCCACACATTGTCTTGCTGGCCCAGTAGGCCAAGGGGATCGCTGCTGGATTTGATGCATGGCTCCTCCTCCAGATAGGTCTTCACTGCTGCTGAGGCGCTATCATACTCCCTCACGTAACTCTGCCTGGGCATCACCTCCACCACTGTCCTCAGTCATTCTGCCTGTCCTGCTGTGCATGAGCCCATGCTTGCCAGAGTGCCCTGAACATACGAACTGCTGCTTCTGGCAATAGGGGTGCTGCTGCTCCTCAGCCTGCTGCTGGTGCTGCTACTGCTAGGGTTGGGGGCAGGGATAGACCCCCAGGAGATGAAAGGGGTGGCTGCTCCCACTTCCACCATCCCCAGGGATGTCCTGCTGCTGCTGTCGCGCACTCTCCAGAGCCCTCTCTGCCTGCCAGACCATCTCTACCACATCACCCTTCCAGTGCCCATAGAGCACTATCTGGTGTGCTACGCTGCCCTTGACCCTGAGGTCCTTCATGGTTCCCAAAACGTATTCTGCCCACTTCAGGAACTCATCAAACCATGCCTTTAGCCCTGCCTTCAGATGCCACACCAGGGCAACCACCTCATCCGCAGCTTCCTTCCCTGAGGGCCACAATCCCACCCCTGTAGAATCTCCTCCAGCCTCCTCAGGAGACTCTGGACCAAGGGGGCCACCTGGCTGATGGTGGCTGTGGAGGAGCTGATGGTCTCTGTCATGGCCAGGAACAGTCTGAGCATGAAGACCGTGTGATCAAGGATCTCCCATTCTGCACCATATTACCCTGGAGGTGCCCCACTGTCCATCACCAGTTGAACCTGATGCAATGCAGCTTTCTTCTCAAGAAGCCACTCAAGCATCAGGAAGGTTTAATTCCACCATGTGGACACATCCTCCACCAGCTGGTGCACTGGGGAGCCTTGCTCTGCCTGCTTCGCCTGGAAGAGGTCACTGCACTTCATGCTCCAGTTAAAGAAACCGGCCAGCTTCTGCCCCCACTCGATCAGGGAGCTAAGGGTGCCTACTCCAATCCCCTTCTCCCCCAATCCCAGAGCATCCCTGCCCACCAGGTGAAGGGTGTGTGCAGCACAAGGGATGCTGGTGAAGCCCCCCTCGTGGACTACCCTCCATATGTTGGGTGCATTGTCCAAAACCACACACCTCTTGGTGACGGGCACACCTGGCATGACCCACTCCCTCACCATGGCAGTCAGGGCTGCCTCCATGTTCTGAGCAGTGTGGGGGACATCCATTACTTCTCTGCCACTATGCTACCACTGCCAAACGCTGCCTCTGGGTTGTGCCACCAGTACGACGTCACTGCCAGCTAGGTGTGCTGCGCATTTCTACTCAACCACAGGTCTGTGGTGAAGTGGACAGTGACACCCCCAACCCTTTCCAGCTGCTCCCTCACCCGCTCCTTTAAATCCCAGTTCAGGGCTGGCACTACATGCTGACTCAGGGTGGTGCACAAGGGTAGCTTAAACTGGGCAACCAGGAAGCCAATCAGGTATGTAAACCCCATGTACATGACCACCAAGAAGGGCTGACCATCCAGCGCTATGATTTCCCCGAACATACATGTGACTTTCAGTTGAAACCCACGTCACCCTCCATGTCCTGTATATGCCGATGGACTTGGCAGCTTCCCCCAACCCAGCTCCTCCATGGGGCACTGACGCTGCTGCTTCTACTGCTTCTCCCCCCTAGCAGTGATACCACTCCTGCTGCTAGAGGCAGCTGTTCGAGCAGGATGCTTTCCCACTGATGGAGGCAGATGACTAGCCGTTGCAGTCAGGAACCCACTGATGTCCACTGCCCCTGTCTACCCGCTTAGAAGCACAGCGCTGTGGCATCCCTTCAGGTGCCTCACCATGGCTGTTGTGCCAAGTTTGGTGAACACCTGCCCACGCTTCATCATCTTCTGGCACAAATGGCACTGCACCTTCCAGGGATCATCCGCCTGCACCAACTTAAAATGCACCCAGACATGTTTTGCCTCCTCCTGCCTTTTGGCCCACACTGGGTGGCGCACCACTGACAGCGCTGCTGGGAGGGGGAGAACATGGTGGCGGCACAGCTCTCAGAGGGACAGCCATCACCTCAGTACCAGACATCTCCTCTGCAGGACTAGTGTCTTCCTCACTGTCCCTAATCAGAGTGATGTCCCGTGAAGGGGAGTACTGGGACCCTGAGGCTGATCGACTGCCCACCATGCTGCTGCTGCTCTCCCTGTGCCCCCTATAGCTGCTGTTGCTGCTACTTCTGCTGCTGCTACTGCTACTCCTCTCCTTGATGCCATTGTCTGGGGATTGGGCCCTGCCTCTAGCAGTCAGGGTGGGAGCCACTAGCCCTGAACTGCTGGGTATCACCTTAATAATGGGGCTCCGGGACCTTGGTGGCCCTGGAGGAACATTTGACCCTGAAGCACCTGCTCCTGCTCCTGCAGCTGCAGCCTCAACAGCTGCAGCCTCCTGGAGTGCAGGCCTTCCAGTGCCCTGTGTGGCAGTGGAGGACACTGGCAGGAGGCCTTGCTGAACCACACCCCTAGTGCCACTGCTGGAAGCCTCTGAAGCCTGACTGTCAAAATTAGGCCTGTGCAGTTTGGGACATGGTTATGGACTTGGGCTGCTGCTGATGCCTGTTGCCGCTCCACTGGCACAGCCCCTGCGACCTCTGCCATGTGCCCTATTGCCCGCCTTACAGGCAGCAGACCAGCCTCTCTTGCTTCCCTTCTCCATTTCTCCCACCCAAAAAATGCACACGAATCATATATATATATATATATATATATATAAGGGATATAAATATCTGGGATTACATTTCGAGTCCTCTGGATGGTGGGCAGTCCATTTAGGGTGGGCTGAAATGACAGCCGAAAGTCAGGCAACGGCGATCCTGAGATTCTTTGCCGGAACGGGGAGAAGACATTGGGAAATGGCAGTTAAGATCTTGGAGGCAAAGGTAAAACCATCCTTTTTGTATGGTGCCTCAATATGGGCTCCCTTATGGGGGAAAAGTTTAAACTCCCCACAAGCAAAATTTCTGAGTTCTCTCGCTAAGTTACCCAAGGGAACCCCAGTCGCTGCTATTCGCCTTAAGGTGGACACTTGAGGATGGATGGCGGTAGCTTGGGAACAAGCAGCCCTCTTTTGGCTCAAAGTAAGTAGAGCTCACTGTGAAAACCTGCTCCATGACGTCTTTCTTGACTCTTTTCTTAGCCCATGGCATCGGGCTATTGTTGACCATCTGGCCCGCGCTGGTATATCAGAGATGTATTTGGGATCTAGAGGATATGAAGTAGCCAAAAGAGATATTTTTAGCCACTTCTGGGACATAGACAGGCAGGAAGAGTTGTCCTTGGTGGCTAGATCCCGCCATTTGGTGGGGTATGTATCACGAGCCTCCCAGGTGGGGCGGGGGGCTAATTATATTGGTTCTAGCGCATCTTTTAGAGAGAAGCAATTGTTTCTTGCTGCCAGGGTCAATGCATTGCCTACCAGGGTGCTGGAGGGACGGGTAGCACAGATTCCCTGTGGGGACCGCTTGTGCCCTTTTGATGTTTTGGATATCGAATCCACCCAGCATGTCCTATTCAAGTGCCACCTTTATGATACGATCCGTGATGAATTGCTACAGCCTTTCCTTGGAAAATATCATGGTGCCTCACACTGGTTTCTTTTGCAGATGGCACTTTTGGATGATGACCCAGAGATTACACGTAGTATAATGCAATTTTTAACAAGAGTGATGGGGCAGAGAAGGAACTTTCTTGAATTTAAGCCCTTTTAGGCGTGTCCTAGAAATTTGATAGTGTTTTTATATTATGTATGTAAAATGCTGTAACTTTGGCTTTTGAATTTAAGGGTTAATTCTGAATTCAGGAGTTTGAATGTTTAGGTATTAAGTAGCCTTGCTAATTAAGTATTTTATAGGCATTTGTTTATATAGATTGGTTGACTGACCTTTGTATTTATAAAAATGGTTGAATGAGTTTGTTTGTCTTTACATTTCGTGGCAATGACCAAAGGTCACGCTTTCAATAAATCAACTAAAATCAATCAAATTGGTAATCAAATATTATATATATCTACACTAACTCCTATTAACTATTCTAAAACCTATGGAACTAAATGGAAAATTATCTAATATCTACAAAGGCCTAGTCCTACAAACACACTATAAAATATTAAAACAGAATCACTACAACACACTATCTCTATCTATCTCTATAACTAAGCTAACTCCTATATCTATCTATCTATCTATCTATCTATCTATCTATCTATACACAGGGATGTGTGGGTGGGGGGAACACAGACAGCTCACAACAAACAATACAGGGAAGGGTACACAACTGAAATGAAATCTAAATCAATCTAATGCTACTCTAAATAAATACAAAAACAGGGGAAGGGAATCAGGAATGGAATATATACAGGGAGGAGGGAAGGATTCAATGGAGGGTAGGGAGAAAGAACACAGGGAGGGGTAAAAAAATAAAAATAACACCTAAATCTATCTAATCTAATCTAAATAAATGAAACTATGGAGGTAAATGTGTGGAAATGGATGAAATAGGAGGAGAATGGCAACGGATTGGGAGGAACACAAACTGCTGAGAAAGGGAGACTTCTGAAAACTCCTGCTTACAGGATCAGTGACTGGCTCAGAAGGAGTTGGAAGGGGGGAGGGCAATGACTTTTGTTACTTGCTGCACCCGCCTTACCACAAGCCCCATTGGCTCCATGCAGCCTAGCTCGTGGCTAATCACAGACTGAAAATGAGGTTTCTATCTGATCTTTCATCTTTAATAAAGTCGTTAACCAGGTTTCTGTTATTATAGCCTCAAGGGATTCCATTCCTGTTTCTAATCTCAGGATAGCCGTAGAAACACATCTAGGTACCAAAAGCAGGTAGCGTAAAAAAGAGTTTTGTACGGACTCAAGTGACTTCCAGCCTACTGTTTCGTAACCCTGAAGTTACGCCCCACATCTTATCTTGGATATTATTTTAAGTTTACAGATTTTCAAAGCTGCTCTGATCTGGTACCCTCCTTTGGTTTTTTAAAAATCTAGATAACGCATTGCCTTCAGCCTTTGCCCCCTGTTTGAGTGATTGGATATGTGATGTCTATGTTCCATTATATGCATATATAATGCCTAAATACTTAAATAATTTAACTTGCTCAATTCTTTCTCCGTTTAAATACCATTTTTGAGGTCTATATTTTGACTCAAAGACCATAATCTTGGTCTTTTGGATGTTAATTTTAAGTTCTGATTTTTTACATTCCTCCCCAAAGTCTGCCAAAAGCTTCCGTAAACCCAAGGCTGAGATAGATAGTAAAATAGTGTCATCAGTGTACATGAGTATTGAACAACTAGAAGGTCCTAATTTTGGCACCATATATGTATCAGTGTTTCTAAGATTTAAAATTAAATCATTTACATACAGGTTAAATAACCTGGGAGCTAACAGACACCCTTGCCTGACTCCTCTAGATGTAGCAATTTGTTTGGTGAGCATTCCATTAGTATTAAACCGGACTTGTACAGTGGTGTCAGTATACAGATTCTGTATCAATGCCAGCAATCTTCCATCTAATAACAACTGTCTTAATTTTTCCCACAGAATTTCCCTATTTAACAAATCAAAGGCTGAAGAAAAATCAACGAAAGCCACTTCAAGCTTTAAGTCCCTCAGCCTACTCCTATTTATTAAATATGAAAGTACAAAACAATGGTCCAAGGTACTTTTCTGTGAGTGGAATCCAGCCTGCTCTTCTGCAATGATCTTCTTACTATCGACCCACACCTGCAATCTATCTAATAATAATTTTGTATATATTTTAGATATTATAGGTAGTAATGTAATAGGTCTATAATTATTCGGATCTAGCTTAACTCCTCTCTTGTATATCGGGACCACAACACCCCCGTTCCACTGCATTGGTATATGGCATGTATTATTTATAAGCGTAAATAACATTGCTAAAACCCCCACGCACCAATCGGGGTAGAATTTAAAAACTCCCCCCGGAACAAAATCTTCTCCTGGGGTCTTCCCATTTTTAAGCACTCTAATCACCTCATTAATTTCTTCAGGTTGGACTGGCTCCCATTTGGAAAGAACTACATCCTCTTTATCTACCACTGGATAGGGTCGGATGTCTCTCATATTAAAAACCTCATAGAAATGTTTTTCCAAGATAGTTGCATCAATTTTCGGTTCTACATATGAGGTTCTACCTCTCTGTAAATAGGTTAGCCTTTTCCAAAACTCTCTGTTATCATGATTCAGCAGTGCCTCTCTCAAAGAACCCCACGGTTGCCTATAATAGGCCTGCTTCTTTGTCATCAACAATAACATATACTCTACACGCTTCCCCCTATATATCACTAGTGCATTCCCCTCCGAGTTCTGCCTAAGCCCTCTGGCCAGATGTCTAAGATTAATTTTCTCCCTTCTACAGTCTGCATCCCACCATCCTTTGTCATATACATTACTCTGAGAAGGGGAGGCTGTCCCCGAAAAGGATGGTCTTAACATTGTGAAAAGATCATTGAGTACCTTGTCTGCCTCATGGATAAAAGTTTATTCTGTAGATTGCTAGCCAAAGATGGCATAAGTACCTGAAGAACATTGCGGTCAACTCCCTTAGACCACCAGATCCTGCAGGATCCAACCTGCTCTAACTCCTCAAAGGTGTTAGTCATGGGCAGGGTTTTACATATACCTGGGATCTCGAGTGAGACCGATAGAGGAAAATGATCACTCTCAATCCACTTTAAAAATACAAAATTGTTTAAAATACCTTGTAATAGGATGTTATTATGGTGTAACATAACACTGCATGTTTGGTATGCTGGTGTATGAATGAAAGGGTATGACAAAAAGTAACACCTTCTGGTTTACTGCCAAGTCACTCATTCTGAGGAGAAATTTATGTTTAAAGTGAGACTGATTTGAAAGAAGGAGGCAAGCAGGTGGCGGGGGGGAAGGGGGGGAAGAAATGCAAATTAATCTAACATTTCAATTATTGTTGTTTCATGAAGGGCAACTCTGTTATTAACAAAGACTCCACATTAAGAGGCATGGCCTAATTGAGTTTATTAATGTCTCTGACTTAAACATGAAGAATAATGAAAGGTGAGGGAAAGTGGTAGTGTGCAATATTAGCAAAGCGAACTCACTAGTATAGGGTTCTCAGGTCTAATTCTTTTTACACTATGTGAATAAACTGAATGTCAAAGTTCAAGAGAGTCAGTCAAGCAAATTATGGGATTATAGTTCAGGATGAAAAGTTCAGGAAGAGGAGGAGATATAATGAATGCTCCTTCATCAAGGGAATTATAAACAAATGAAATTGTTCTTCATAAGGAATTTGGTTCTCCTCCCAAGTTTCAGATCATTTAACAAGCATTTGAGGTACTCCCACATGGTTGGGGAAAAGAAATAAGTCTTAAATCTGTAACTCATACTCATCACTTAGGCTGCATTCACACGAGATATAAAACACGGCACAAATTGCTTCCCCCATATTTTTATTGCTCGTGTAAATAACTTAGCTTGCAGGATTCTGCGTGAACAAGGTGTAAATCACCCACAACTGACAAGCTGCTAACAAGATTTAAATCAAGCTAAGTCCCTCTGGAGCACTGATGATAACTTGTGAAGGACAATTCATTTTTATTGCCCATTCTTATTCTTCCATTGTCAGGGAGACATGTTTTGGGGGATATTCTGTGTGTCCATCACACTTACTCCCACCTCAAGACATTTCTTTTAGCCAGCATTGCCAGTGAGTGCACAAAGATCAAAGTGTGCTGATTCAGTTCCCAGACTGCTGCTGTATTCAATTATTAACTCTATCTCCTCCATGTAGCAAATGCCCCCAACTCAACAAGAGATAACAACTGCTGAAAATGATGAGATCTTTAGCAGCTCATAGGGGATCAAGAATTAAAGTGGAGAAAGGAGATTTAGCAGCCCGTGTGAAAGATGAAAAAGCACAACAGTGCTTTCACGCAGGTAATTAAAGAGATGGGAGAAAAGTAGAGATGGGAATTTCGGTTTCGGATAAAACCGTAAGTATCCGAAAATGGCCATTTTTTCTGTGTTGCTACTATCGGATCTTTTGTATTGATTTTTGTACCGGATTTTTAACATTGCGGTTTGTCCCCTATTGAAAAACTGCAAGGTTAAAAATCCGGTACAAAAATCAATGCAAAAGATCCGATAGTACCGAAACCAAAAAAGAACCGAAATTCATGAGAACTGAAACCGAAATTGACCGAAACCAAAATTTTGCCCAGAGTCCCATCCCTAGAGAAAAGACTCATGTGAATACAGCCATAAAGAGTGTGTCAGAAATGTAAGTGATTCCATTATGTTATTTCCCAAAATCTGAGCAACAGTTTTAATTAAGCATTCATTAAGAGTTGAAATAAATGTTAGGGCTCAAAGCAGGAATCAGTTAATATATTGATTACAATTTTTAAAATCAGCTGTAATTAATTAAATAAATAAATAAATAAATAAAATAAATTTTAAAAATTAATATTTTAATGATTTTTTAAAGTGTTCCAAATAAATCTTAATAGTAATTTTAAAACAATTAATTGTGCTACTATATGCAGCAGTATTGAGGGTCTCCAACATTCTAGTGCTTAATTAATTGGTTGATTACTCTGTGAAAACCAGCAAAGTTGATCAATTAAAAATTTCAATAAGTTGGCAGTCCTAATCAATATATATACATTGTTTCCCTGCATTTAAAATAGAAAATAAAAGGTTGCATAGAAATATAGTACTTATGTAAATACGGTCATGACTTGATTCTTGCAAGTAAAACTTGCAAACTTGTGTCCTGGGACCGAGATCTTGCTGAGAAAAAAATCAAATCAGATTAAATCACTGCACATGCGTAAAATAGCCATAGGGCTGTTCTTTGCAAGTAAAAAATGACTTCCACCCTTAACAAAATGGCAGCAATGCTTTACCAGCATTGTGGTAAAGGGCAGCAACCATTTTGTGCATGTGCAAAATGGCCCAGCAACCATCTGTGAATGTGCAGCAAAAAAAAAATCCTCACCAAGACCTCCATAAATCAATACCACTTCTCGGATTCTCCCAGGACAAACTGAGAACTAGGATTTTGACAAGAACGTTCGCTTTTGTGAGCTCTCTTTTCAGCCCTGTTCATGACTACTATATTGAAGGCACAGGACAAGAAACTTGATCCCAAGGCTTGCAGATCCCCGAACCCAAGTCATGCATGCACACGTGTGCACGTGGTTTCCATGTAGCACAATGTGCTGGCAATGGAGATGCACGTGGCTGCGTGCAGGATCAAAGGACCATAGAATTGGGCCCATTGATAGCACAGTTTGCCGTTTAATCCTTCTAATAACTATTAGATTATTATTAACAGTAGTAATATGCCAGCATAGTGCCCAGCACTGAGCAATAGTGACTAGTAACAGGTCCCTTCCCCGAAGGGTCTGCAATCTAGGATACAAAGGATGAGTGATACGGAAGAAGGGGACATAGGGAGAGGTAGGGACACAATCATAAAGCTGAGAAGTTGCAGATGCATATTCTTTTGTTAGTTAAAAGGAGAGGAAGGGGTTCCTGAAGGGAAAAAACATTTATAGATGTGCATCAGTGAACAATCTGTAGGGCAGGGAGCTAGTGGAAGCTTGAGAGGAGCTTACTTAAGTGAGAAGTGAGAGTAGTAGTAATATTTATTGGGTTAGCTTTTGCCATACTCCAAAGTGAGAAATGTCCTCACTTAAAACTAAGTACTCTAATTCCCCCAATTTACTTTAGAGGCTTCTGGCATTGGTATACAAACATCTAAGCATTTTAATACCCTAGTGCATGTGATTACATGTTTTGTTTATTTTGGAAGTATTCAAGTTTGTCTGTTCCAGACTAACTTCCTAAAACGGTAGGCTTTTAAAGAAGGATTTAAAGGTCAGGAGGGGGGAAGTAGCTCATATATTGGGTGTTTTCAGATGTGACACTACCACACATAACCACACATCCCACCCCCCCCACCAGGGCAGAATTCACCATCACATGTGTTTGGCAGTATCCAGATGTCTACCACACATTACCTCATTGCCACCCCGATCCATGGTAGCATCTACCATGGTTCAGGCGGTTGGAGAACCATGGTAGTCACTAACACGGTCAAAGCAAAGTGTGGTAAGGCGCGCCATCCATATTCAGTGATGGATTTACAGGTGTGCAGGCATCATGGAAGATGAGATTAAGATGATTTAGATAAATAATGAACACAGCTATACTTTTTAAGACAGAGAAAATTGACCAAGTTAATTTACCTATTGACTGTGGCAGAGACAATGCAAGACTTTTATTTAGTAGAGGTGGGACTCAAGGTGGAAATTTGGATTCCTATTTTTCTGTTTCAATTATTTAGTAATTTCAGATCTTGATTCAGATTTGGATTTTTTGCATGCATCTGCCCCCAATGAAGTCAATTTAAATGAACTGCAGTGTTAAAATCTGAATTAAAAAATCATTGTAAAAGATCTGAATTGCCCAAAACCAAAAAAGATCAGAATTTTCAGATAGAACCATATTGGCCACGTTTGAGTTGATTCAGTTCTATCCAAAACTGAAATTCCCGTCCCTACTAGCTAGTTTCATGGTAACCTATTAGACAATCTTACTCTAACAGATTAAACATATAGTTGCTTCCCTTTAAACAATTTCAAACTTTACAACTGCATAATGTTAGTCCAATATTTGTGGTTCATATATGGATTTTTAGGGAACACATTGCTATGATTATTTTGTTGTAAAGATCAAAACCCTCATTTATCCCAATGCACGAGGGAGCTGCATGCATGTAAAATTTGTATGCAATGTACTACACTAGACTTAACTGGGTGCCAAATCCTCATCCACAGCAAAATCCTCATTCACATCCTCATCCCCAGCACAAGGCATTGTTGTGGAGCATAACCACAGTCAGTGGGGCTGCTGCCTGTAATATTGGAGCAAGGAACACACACCTCTCTACATAAGGAACACTTACAAGTGGTCAGACCACACTAGAGTGCTAGCCATCTGAAGGAATGGTGCTGGCCTCTGGGAGATAATGCTGAATGCAAAAATGATGCCTCTTACCTTCCCCTTCTGCACTTGGATGAATGAGGATTGTGCCTAAAGTCTATTAAAAAGTTTCAAAGGGTCTCCTATGTGTGGGAAGCTGTGTAGCAGTAAATTGGGAAGTCTACCCCCACAAGTATGTGTGTGGTAGAAATTTAATTAGCAGTGAGAGTGAAGTTTGCTATACCTCTTAATTTTGAACAGCCTACATTACAAGCTGCTCTAGCTTCAGATCAAACTTCAAAAATCAGATTAAATATATGGTCGTCAATGGTGCTATCATCAAATCAAATCAAATACTTTATTACTAGCTTGGCCGAAGGCCATCGCTAAAGAACATTTTCACAATCAATGTGACAATACATTCAGACCGGGTCAAATCAGGTCAATTCTTCACAGGAGAATCTTGATTAGTATAATAAACTTAAAACATGAAACATAAAACATAGAGCAGTCACAATTTCAATTCAAAGTCTTGGCAGTCATGGATCATGGTTCAGGGTTCAAATCCAAATTCAAGTTCAAATTCAAATTCCAAATTTACGTCTGAGTTTGAACCATGATCATCAAGACAAACAGAATTTTCACATAGTCTAGAATCTAAGTTCATCCATCAACCACCAAGAAACTTGACTGCCAGAGTAAATAAGTCTGAAAAATCCAAAATTGAGACCAAAGTTAAACAAAACAGAAACAACCATAATCAGGGTCAACGGTTATTACATCTGGTAATCACCTGTTAACCAGTAGGATAAGAGCTGCCATCATCGATATAACTTTACAAGGCACCTATCAACAATTGTGTTCATAACTGAGCATTTATCAGATAAAAATAAAAGATCCAGCACTGTTGGTAGCCATAAATAAGGTTGCAAAACCAAGTGGAAACAAATAAAATTATGATTACGATTAAGTACCACGATCCAATTCCATGTGGTGGAGGGTCAAAAATTCCCCCCTGATGGTGAAGGCAGCCTGCAGGAACCCTGCAACAGCATGCGTCAGGTTCACGTCAGTGTCTTCCAACATAATTCTGGTTAAAGTGTGACTAGACCTCCCCGGATAACGGTCCAAAAAAGGGGTTAAGTATCGGCTTGCAGTTTATCATAAAGGAGGCAACTAATCAGGATATGCTCGACCGATTCTACAACCTGGTGGTCAAAAGGGGACAGGCAAGAAGCATACTCCAATTTAGATATTTGACCTTCTAGGACCCTAGAGGGCAGGGAATTCAGCCTGGCACATGCAAATAGATATCTAGGCCTAACAGTCTTCAACGTAGTTAGATAGGTTGCCATGGCACCCTGGGCAGGGGCTATACACAGATAGTCCCTTAAAAACGTGGTCTCCCTTAGTCAGGAAACTGCCTGCTGCCTTTCAGAATCCCTAAATCTTTGGGTTAACTCAGGCTTAAATTGAACCCATCTCTTATTTGATGTATAATCCCCAGAAAATCCCATTTGGGTAAGATGCAAATCCATTTGCTTCATCCAGGGGTTCACAAAGGAATCCCTCTGAATCAGACCCAATTAAGGGTTGGGGGCATACTTCATTTTTAACCATAGATTCTGGGCTTCAAGTCTTGCAACGGGTCCCCAGCTGGATTGGTCAAACTCCACTCTATTAGCCTCCGTTGGTATCCCTTGTGGCATTTTTAACAGAAATTGAAATAATTTATTTTGGGGGGAATTAAGGTCTTTTGGTGGTGGGATTGCCCATAGTCCTGATCCATATAGGAACTTTGCTCTTACCTTGGCATTAAAGACCCTCATGGCCCACCCTAGCTCAGATCTCCCAAAATGCCCCACAAATCGGGCTATTGCTAGGGGAGCTCCCCCTATTGCCAATCTAGCTGCCTGGTAATGTCTAGTCCATTTAGTGTTTTGTTGGAAAGTAATGCCCAAATACATAAATTCCTTGACCTGCTGAATTGCCTGCCCATTAATGGACTAGGAATATACTTTCTTTTCTTTAGTAAGGATCAAAACATTTGATTTGTCGTAATTTATTTGCAGTTTGTTTGCCTGACAGTACCGGGCAAATGTTTCCAATTGGCATTGTAATCCCACTCTTGTCTGAGAGAGAAAAGCCAAATCATCCACGTAGAGCAGACTGCCTATTGATCTTGATGCTATTTTGGGTGTGTGTGTGAAAATTGGGTTCTACCAAAAGTAGAATCACACCGTTAATATATACATTGAAAAGAGCTGGGGCCAGAAGACAACCTTGTCTGACCCCCCTTGATAAATCTATTTTGTTGATAAATGCCCCTGCTCATCCACTTTGATTACCATAGCAGCCTGATTATATAGATTTTTCATTAACATAAGTAAACGGGAGTCTATTGCAAGGGCTCTCAGCTTTCCCCAAAGCATTTCTCTATTAACTGAGTCAAAAGCGGAGCGTAAATCCAGGAAGGCTACAAACAGTCTCCCATTAATTCTAAGATTTTTGCAAGCTAGATGGTAAAGGACTGCACACTGATCTATAGTGGATCTCCCCTTTTGGAACCCTGCTTGTTCTTGGTGGATTATATTTCAGATAGTGAGCCATGTGGTCAACCTATTCAAAAGAATTTTAGAGTATAATTTACTAACCACACTTAACAAACTAATCGGCCTATAGTTGGCAGGATTTGACCTGCAACCTTTTTTATAGATTGGTATTACTACTGCCTCTTCCCAACTTGCAGGAAAGACCCCTGTTTCATTGATGGCCGTAAATAGTACTGCTAAGTAAAGTATCCACCAATCTCTGAATGCCTTTATGAATTCTATTCTTATGCAATCCGCACAAGGGGTCTTATTATTACGGGTGGAATCTATTGCTTCCATGACCTCGAGACCAGTAACTGGTGGCCAGGAACAGGAATTAATTGCTGGATCTATTTCTTGCCCTTGAGAATCCTGACTATCATGAAAGAGGCTTTTAAAGTGATCTTCCCAAGATCTAGATGTTATTGGATGGATTCCTATGGTCCTTCCTTGTTTTAATGTACCATTGACAATAAGCCAAAATTTCCTTGAGTCGTTGGTTTTCCCAACTTCAAAGAGCACCTGCCATGTTGTTCTATCATCATACTCCCTTCTTTTGCGCTTTATTAAGGACCGATATTGTTTTTTAAGCTCAAAGTAAAGGGCTGGCAGCTTAATTGCCTGACTCATCCGGTAAGTATGGTAAACAGCTGTAAAAGTCTGCCTGGCTTGATGACACTCTGCATCAAACCATGGCCTCAGTTGCTAATATACTGAGTAAATAAGGGGTCATCTTTATGTGACTGACATCCTGCAATGTTCCAGGAACAGAGTGAAATATTAAGAGGATCATGGTACCTATTCCGACAATCACCACTAGGTAAGTGTTTATTGACTAGTGCTTCCTCTACATTGAGTGATTGGTCTACCTTGTCACTACAACCTAGGGAGTCCATACTTGGTTCACTATTATGACTTCCTAGGGATGGTCCCTTATCGCTGGCTACACAGGGACCAAGATCTACCTTCATACTATTGTTGTTCGTTGGGGGAAGAATTTCATTACCCTGAGGTGGAACCTCTATATCCATAAGATTGGTATCCGGGAGCAATGCTGAAGATAAACCTCCTGCATAAAAGAGCCCAGGAGTAGTCCCCAAAATCGAATCAGACCTCTGTGGGCTCTTAGGCATAGCGATGTCTGGCAGGCGGGCACCAATAGACTTAGGTAGGGTTGTTCCCTGGGTTTGACTCTTCAATGAGAAGAAAGAACGTTTCCCCTCCACTGGGGATAGCATGGCACAACTGTGTCCCAACTGAATGCTAGCTGTTGCTGCTGAGGGTGTTATATCTCTCTCACACACACATACACCTGGGCTCCAGAGCTAACTTAATCACTGGACACTTAATTGCATCCATGAGGACTTCCCCCACTATTACCCCCCAGGATTGAAACAAATCAAAATGGTTAATTATATTCAATGCCAACTTAGGGCTATGAAAAGATATAATCAGGCACTGGAGGTTATAAGGGTATGGTAGCCTTTGAAAGGACTCTATTTGCCAAAATGGTATGTGGAACCTAAAGATATCCTGCAAATGTTGCTGGATATCAATTTTAGAGTGCCAAGAGGGGAAAACACCACTTGGCAATGGGGATACCCGAAATGAAATTGCTCTAGGATTTATAGCAACATCAGCACCATTGGGCAAAATCTGTCCCACAGTGGCCTCCTTATTTTGACTTTTAACCAATCCCCTACCTGAGTCCTGTCAGACTGGCTTTGAGTTAAAATTACCCTGGGTTGAGGCAATGTATGGTTCTAGTTTCCCCCAGGCTGATCATTAGTCGTGAGGATACAGCTGAGTTTATCATCTTTAACTTCTGTGATGAATTCTGTTAAAATGTAAAGATGGTCCTTTTGGGCTGCTAATAGGTCTAATACTTTGGCCATTTGCCCTATTAATTTCTTAATTAAATCACGCACTAAGAAGCATTGGTTGCCCAACAAATCATATGGATCTATAGCAGATTTGTCTGATGACCAATTGCTTTCATTCAAAACATCCTCCGTATCATCTGAGGCCAAAGACTCTAAAATTGGCCTGCCTGCTTTCCTAACCTTCGGTTTACTGGTGGCACCTAATGGTGAGAGGAGGGTAGCTTGATCACTATTAATTCTGACCTTGGTTTCTTTGGGACCTGGTAATATAAAAGTATCTAGCCTTTGTTGCTGTGGGTGAGAAGAATCGCCTTGGGAGACGTGGCCCTGTCTCCCCCTTTTGTGGGTCATTATGGATCAGTCGGTTTATAACCAAACAGGACCAATATTATCCCAAAATTGGCAGCAGATTCACCACCTCTAAGGAGGATCCCTACCAATAAATGCTCAACAGAACTGAATATAACCAAAACTCTAACAGTCCCAAGCAGTTCGAAAAAGGGAAAATATATGGTAAGGTAGTTATACTCAGTCATAAAACAGTGGAATGAGCTACCAGCTAACCTTTTGGAGGGCAAATGAGCTGCATGTCATCCGGCTGTCGCTTAAGGCGCCCTTGCGCGCGCAGCCCTGAGGCATGCTGCCCCAATGCGCATCTCTGGCACCGCCGTGCACTGGGACTGCCTATTAAGTGTTCCAGGAGAGGAGCCGTGCCCAGTGCGTGCCCACAGTCCCTGCCATGCACCTCCCAGCTGCAGTGGCTAATAGTAGCACTGGTCAGCTGCATGGTCCTGGCAGAATTCCTCCAAATGGTATGGGCATTCCGGGGCTGGGGGGGAATCCCTCTGGTGAATGTCAGCGCCACCATGTGCTGGGGCTGCCATTTAAGTGTCCCAGGAGGGGAGCCACGCCAAGTACGCACCCACAGTCCCTGCTGTACGCCTCCCAGCTTAGGCATAGCGATGTCTACCAGTTGTAACCTCCAGACAAGCATCAAGGACAGCCCAATTAGCTGCAGCGGCTAATAGTCAAATCCTGTCAGCTGTGTGGTCCCAGCAGAATTCCTCCAAATGGTACGGGCGTTCCGGGGGTTGGGGGGGAATCTCTCTGGTGAATGCCCTGGTGCTATGATTGAAGCAAAAGGAGAAGTAGAGGTCTTGTCCAGTTTTATGGGATCAATTTCAGATGGTGGAGCCCACTGATGCTGGGGATGTGCTTGGGGTTGTCAGAACCACCACTAGTGAGTTAGATCCTTGCCTGTCTTAGCTGGTAAAAGACAGCCAGGAGATGTTATAGCTGTTGAAGTGTTGACTACCCATGTCAGACCTTAGGGAGGGCAGGGTGCAAGAGTGTTTGAAGGAGGCAGTGGTCCAGCCCCTGCTTAAGAAGCCAGCTTTGGATGTTGACTCCCTGGTCAGATATCCACCAGTCCCTGACCTTCCCTAAAAAGGGAAGGTTATTGAGCGGACAGTGGCTCGGCAGCTCCAGGCACATCTCGATTGCATTGGGTTTCTGAATCCCTCGCAATCAATATTTTGTCAGGGTTATGGCACTGAGACCATACTTATGGCCCTGGGCAATGACCACCACCTGGCTATGGACCGGGGTCAAGAGACTCTGTTGATCCTATTAGATCTGTTGGCTGTGTTTGAGCAGTTGAACATGAGGTGAATGTGGGCTGCTTGCAGGACCGTGTTGGGTTGTGTGGAACTGTCTTAGAATGGTTCCGCTCTTTCCTGACCAGGAGAACTCACGAGGTGGTTCTGGGGGACTGTACATTTTCTCCCCGAGACCTCATGTGTGGAGTCCCACAGGATTCCATTCTGTCCCCCCTCTTGTTCAACATGTACATGCAGCTGCTTGAAGAGGTCGTGATAGGGTTTGAAGATGTGTGGTGTTACCAGTATGCTGATGACACCCAACTCTACCTCTTATTTTCATCAGACCTGGACCCGGCGATCTTGGTGCTTATCCGGTGTTTGGCAGCTGTGAAGGAATGGATGAGGGTGAGCCATCTGAAGCTGAATCCTGACAAGACAGAGGTGATATTGGTGGGCATGGATTTGTAGTGCGTAGAAGTGGTGGAGTCTCCTGTCATTGATGGGATTTGCCCTCCTTTGGTCTCCCATGTTTGGAGTCTGGGACTGCTCCTCCATCCGCAGGTCTTCCTGGAGGCTCAGGTGGCAGGTGTGGCAGGGAGTGCATTTCAGCAATTACATCTGGTCCAACGGTTTTGACCATATATCTTAGACCCTGACCTTGCTTTCATCATCCATGCCTTTATCACCTCAGAATTAGAGTATTGCAACATGCTCTACATTGGGCTGTCCTTGATGCTTGTCTGGAGGTTACAACTGGTGCAGAATGTATCAACCAATTTGTTTATGGGAACGGGTTGCAGAGAGCACATAAGGGTGGCAGTTAGAGCAACGGAGGCGTCATTCACACACTGAAGCTGACTGGTTGCGACATAGAAGTTGGTTACATTCCTATGCCGTAGCAGTGCGGGCATCAAAAAATGGGGTTTTTTTGCTGCCATCATTGCATCCGCGAAGTCGCGCCCAACTGAGCTTTTCTGGGTTGTATGGGGACTGGTCAGTCCGGCCTCCCTCCACCTGATTCCAGAGTCATCTTCTGCTCACTGTGATTTGTTTGCTGACTTTTTTGTAGATAAAATCACCCAGATTCACACCGGGTTTGATGCTGCAGTTATGGCAGTACAAGAGCCAGAGGAAGTGGAAGCCCCATCCTGTCCTGTTATGTGGCATCAGTTTCAGTGTGTCTCACCTGCTAATGCGGGTGATGCTCTTGGGTCTGTCCATGCCACTCACTATGAACTGGACCCATGCCCATCCTGGCTGGTTAAGGAGACGTTGGCGCCGCTGCTGGCGGGGTTGGTCAATGCCTCCCTTTGGGAGGGCAGGGTACCGAGTTTTTTGAAGGAGGCAGTCGTTCAGCCCCTGCTCAAGAAACCATATCTTGACACTGATGACCTAGCCAGTTATCGGTCAGTCATTAACCTTCCCTTTTTAGGGAAGGTTATTGAGCAGGTGGCAACTCCAGGAGCATTTGAATAGGATCAGTTTCTTAGATCCCTCACAGTCTGGCTTTCGTCCAGCTTATGGCACTGAGACTGTACTTTTGGCCTTGGTCAATGACCTCTCCTGAGCATTAGACCAGGGTCATTCGACCCTGTTGGTATTATTAGATCTGTCAGCTGCATTTGATACTGTTGATCACAAGCTGTTGGTAGCTCGCTTGTGGACCGGGCCGGGGTGGATGGTAGCATTCTCATCTCTCATTTTCATCAGATTCAGGCCAGTGCAGATGCAGTCTCATTGCTTACCTGGTGCTTGTCAGCTGTGGGGGATTGGATGCGGGCGATTAGACTAAAACTGAATCCCGACAAGATGGAGGTGATGGTTGTGGGTAAAGCTGGGGGTTTGAGGGGGTCCGTGTCCCCCTTGGTGGCTCAGGTTTGCAGTCTAGGGGTGCTCCTGCACCAGCAGCTTCACCTGGATGCCCAGGTGATGGCTGTGTTGAAAGGAGCATTTTGCCAATTACATCTGATGCATTAGCTGAAGCCGTATATCTCAGATTTGGACCTTGCCACAATCATGAAAGTTTTTATTACTTCGAGACTAGATTACTGCAATGCGCTCTACATGGGGCTACCCTTGTTGATGGCCTGGAGGTTGCAGCTAGTCCAGAATGTGGTGGCCCGTCTCCTGACTGGGATGGGTCACCGCGAGCACATAACACCTGTGCTCCGTTCTCTGCAATGGCTGTTAGTGACTTACTGAACCCAATTCAAGGTGTTGTTGCTTACCTTTAAAGCCCTAAATGACCTTGGCCCGACATTCCTCAGAGACTGCCTCAAACCCCAGGTTCTGGATCGTCCCCTGAGGTCATCAGGGAGTTCCCTCCTACAGGTCCCCCAAGTGTCTCTGGTGTTGACCATGCAGAAGGCGTTCTCAGTGGTTGCACCACGGTTGTGGAATGCCCTCCTATCGGAGGTCCATCTGTCTGCAGACTTGCTCTAATTTCATAGACAATGCAAGAACTGGCTGTTCCACCCGGCCTTTGGGAAAGAGGAAGGGGAGGGGGGTTTAGATGGTGTATTATTGCTTCTTTTATGTATTTCTGTTTTAAATTGTTTTTAGATGTTTTATGTGCTTTATTGTTGTACGCTGCCCCAAGCTGCCTCTGGCAGGAGGTGGTAGCATAAAAGCTGAAATAAATAAATAAATACCGGTGCTAGGAGTGCTTCACTGTCTGTCAATAGTCTACTGGACCAAGTGCAAGGTACTGGTGTTGACCTATAAATCCCTATTAGAGATGTATGAACAGATCAGAGTTCAGATGTTTGGAAGTTTAGACTAAAAATTTAGTTCGGGTTCGTGGGTTTGGTCCCATGGACCTTGCCCCCCCAAATGTTTTGAAATTTTGGCACCACCTGGAGGCTTGTGGAACTCAAAGGGGGCCCTCAGTGGCATGGCAGGCCATCAGAGACACAGCAGCAGCAGCAGCAGCAGCAGCAGCAGCGGTGGCGGCGGCGGCAGCAGCGGCAACAGAGTCTGGGAAGGCTTGGGGCTTGGCACCCCGGGTTGCCCGGGCAGTCAGGCTCGGCTCTTGGCTCCCAGGGGTTCCTGTGGGGGCATAGCTGGCCATATGAGACCCAGCAGCAGCAGAAGCAGCAGCAGAGTCTGGGCATTGAAGGCTGCCAGGCATCGGTGAAACAGCGGCAGCAGCCCAGCAAGATCTTGGTGGCTGGCAACCCTACTTGGATGGGCATTGCAGGCTGGCATTGTACTCGACCGATCTCAAGAAGATCTACTGCAAATTGAGCAAGCTTTGGCTGGTGGTGAATCTGGTGTACACCCAGCCCCCCACCCGTCAACGCACTCATCCAATCTATACCCATCTACAAGAGAAAGGAGCAAATGACTGACATGAAGTGCCAGCAGCAGCAGCAGCAGACGTTGGATTGCCAGGGCACAGTAACTGTGTCTGGCACCCCTACTTGGTCACGCGTTTCACGCTGGCTGGTATTGGTGGAGCATTGGCAGACAGTGAAATGGAATGACAGCCTTCTCTGCCTGGAACTCTGATGGTGGGTCCTGGAGCTGGAGCGGCTGGCTGTTTCTTGATGCGGTGGAATGACGGATCCCTGTGAGCAGAATGATGGCCCCAAAACCCTGACGGTGGGTCCTGGGACTAGAGTGGCAGCTTCAGGATGACATAGATGGACAGCCCTCCCTGCCTGTAATGCAGGCCCCAGAACCCTGATAGTGGGTCCTGGGGCGGGAGTGGCTGGTTGTTTCCTTATGCTGTGGAATGACAGCTCCCTGTGAGCAGAATGACGGCCCCAGAACCCTGATGGTGGGTTCTGGGACTAGATTGGCAGCTTCTGGAACGACAGCCCTCCCTGCCTGTAATGTAGGTGGCAGAACCCTGATGGTTGATCCTGGGAATGGAGTGGCTAGATGTTTCTTGATGCAGTGGAATGATGGCTCCCCATGAGTAGGGATGTCCGAACGCCGTTCGGACATTTGGAGTTCGGACAGAACTCGGCCCGTTTGGACAACCGAACCGAACAACTGAACTGAACCCAAACCAACCAAACTTGATCCGAACACGAAAATGAACGAAGAGTTTGCTATCATTCAGATGACTTCGGATGAGTTTGGGCGGGAAAAACGTGATTGGCAGGCCCAGGGAGGGGGGGGAGGCAGCTGAGAAGCAGAGTTCCTGGCACCAAGGGTGGAGAGGCTTGTACTAGCAGCCAGTCTGCCCAATCACCATCCCACTTTTGCTCAGACCACTGGCTTTGCAATCTGCGATTGGCATGGGGCTAGGCTGCATGGAACCAATGGGACTTGTGGTTAGGCCGGCGCAGCAAGTAACAAAAGTAATTGCCTTCCCCCCTTCCAATTCCTTCTGAGCTAGCCACTGATCCTGTCAGCAGGTGTTTGCAGAAGTCTCCCTCTCCCAGAAGTTTGTGTTCCTCCCAATCCAAGGCCATCCTCCTCCTATTTCACCCATTCCCACACATTTACCTGCATAGTTTCATTAATTTCGATTAGATAGATTTATGTTTTATTTTTATTTCTTACCCCTCCCTGTGTTCTTTCTCCCTACCCTCCATTGAATCCTTCCCTCCTCCCTGTATATATTCCATCCCTGATTCTCTTCCCCTGTTTTTGGATTTATTTAGAGTCAATTGATTTAGGTTTCATTTCAGTTTTGTACCCCGCCCTGTGTTGTTTGTTGTGAACTTTCTGTGTCCCCCCCATCCCCCCTCTGTGTGTGTGTGTGTGTGTGTATATATATATATATATATATATATATAGATGATTATATTAGATTAGATGGAGGAGTTAACTTAGTTATAGATAGAGATAGTGTGTAGTGATTCAGTTTTAATATTTTATACTGCGTTTGTAGGACTAGGCCTTTGTAGATATAATATTCCATTTACTTCCACAGAGTTTAGAATAGTAGTTAATACCAATTAGAGTTAGTGTAGTACATATATAATGTGCATAATTTGGGAAGGAAAAGGAGAAAAGGAAAGCAGGAGAGGCTGGGGCACGTGGCATAGGTAGTAGGGGCTGTGCCAGCGGATTGGAAGCAGGCAGCAGTTCGAGCCCATCACCACACCCAAAACTCCACAGGACTGATTTTGGGCGACAGGCTTCTGAGGCTCCCAGCACTGGCACTAGCCAGTGGGTAGTTCAGTGACGCCTCCTGCCAGCATCCTCTGCTGTCACGCAGGGCACCGGAATGCCTGCAGTTCAGGAGACTGCAGCTTCAGGAGTAGGTGCTTCAGGGGCAGGGGCCGATGTTCATCATGGGCCACCATCATCGCCCATTATTGAGGAGTTCCCCAGAAGTCCAGGGTGATGGTGGAGATGTCTGGAGTTGAGATGATGGCTGTCCCTCCGAGAGATGTATCACCACTATGTTCTGTTCCTCCCAGAAGTGCTGACAGCAATGTGTCACCCAGTGCAGGCCAGAATGCAGGAAGGGGCAAAAAATCCTCCTTCTGGGTAAATTTTCATTTGGTCCGGGCGGATGATCCCAGGGAGTTGAAGTGCACTTTGTGCCAGAAGGTGGTGAAGCATAGGCAGGTGCATACCAACCTTGGTACAACTGCCATTTCGAGGCACTTTAAGGCATGTCACAGTGCTGTGCTACTAAGCGGGCAGGCAGGGGCAGTGGATGACAGCAAGTTCCCGACTGCAGTGGCCAGTCGTCCACCTCCATCAGCAGGCAAGCATCCTGCCTCTAGCAGTGGTATTGGTGCTAGGGGGGAGCAGCGGCAGCAGCAGCAGCAGCCTCAATCCACCATGGAGGAGCTGGGGTGGGGCAGCTGCCTAGTCCCTCAGCAGCTGCAGGACGTTGAGGGTGGCATGGCTTTCAAGCAAAAGCCATGCACATTTTGGGGGAAATGATCACCCCGTATGGGCAGCCCTTCTCAGTGGTCGGGGACATGGGGTTCAGGCACCTGATTGACTTCCTGGCCCACCAGTTTAAGCTGCCATCGCACACCGCCCTGAAGTCGGCAGGTGGTGCCAGCCTTGTACCAGGCTTTAAAGGAGTGGGTGAGGGAGCACCTGGAAGGCTCTTGGGGTGCCACCATCCACTTCACCACAAACCTGTGGTTGAGCAGGAATGCTCAGCATGCCTACCTGGCATGACGTCGCACTGGTGGCAGGACCCGGAGGCAGTATTGGCAGTGGCAGGAGGGGTCCCGAAGCAGGGTATAGGTGGGCCCTGCTTCAAGTGGAAATAATGGATGCCCCCACATGTCCAGGACTATAGAGGCAGCCCTGACCGCCATGGTGAGGGAGTGGGTCACGTCAGATGCACCCTTCACAAAGGGGTGTGTGGTCACCAATAATGCAGCCAACATACTGAGGGCAGTCCATGATTGGGGCTTCACTAACATCCCTTGTGCCACACACACCGTTCACTTGGTGGTCAGGGATGCTCTGGGCTTGTGGGAGAAGGGGATAGGGGCAGGCACCCTTAGCTCCCTGATCAAGTGGGGGAGGAAGCTGGCTAGTTTCTTCAACTGGAGCGTGAAGGGCAGCAACCTTGTCTGGGCAAAGCAGGCAATGCAACGCTCCCCAGTGCACCAGCTGGTTCAGGATGTGTCGACCAGGTGGAATTCGACCTTCCTGATGCTTGAGCGGCTTCTCGAGCAGAAATCCGCCTTGCATCAGGTATAACTGGAGACAGACAGTGGTGCCCCAGCAGCTCCAGGGTACGATGGGGTTGGAATGGGAGATCCTGGCGCACACGTTTTTTGTGCTCAGACCGTTCCTGGCCATGACAGAGATCATAAGTTCCTCCTTGGCCACCATCAGCCTCATGACTCCTCTGGTCCAGAGTCTCCTCAGGAGGCTTGAGGAGATTCTCCAGGGGTGGGATTGTGGCCCTCAGGGCAGGAAGCTGGATGATGATGAGGTTAACCTGGTGCAGCAGCTGAAGACAGGGCTGAAGGCGCATTTCAAAGAGCTCCTGCGGTGGGTGGAATATGCCTTGGCAACCATGCTGGACCTCAGGGTCAAGGGCAGCATGGCCCGCCAGACACCCATCTGTGACTACTGGAAGGGTGATCTGGTGGAGAGGGTCTGGCAGGCAGAGCAGGCTCTGGAGAGTGTGTGGCGGCAGCAGCAGCAGAATGCCCCTGGGGATGGTGGGAGTGGGATCAGTCAACCCTTTCAGCCAGCGGGGTCTATCCCTGCCCCCAGCCCTAGCGGTAACAGTACCAGCAACAGACTGAGCAGCAGCAGTACCCCTATTGCCAGCACCAGCAGCTCCAATGTGCAGGTCACTCTGGGGAGCATGGGGTCATGCACACTAGGGAAAGCAGTGTGGCTGAGGGCAGTGGTGGAGGTGGTGCCCAGGCAGAGGTACCTGAGGAGCCATGCATTGAACACAGCAGTGATCCCTTGGACTACTGGGCCAGCAAGACCAATGTGTGGCCGTCCCTGTCCAAAGGGTTTATAAAGCCCTACACGTCTCGGCCCCTCATACCTTAGGGACCGCCTCACCCTTCGCGCCCCAGAGCAGCTCCTGCGGTCTGCCAGGGGTGCCTTCCTGGAGGTCCCCGGTGTTAAACGGGGGGCCACGATGGAGAGGGCATTCTCGGTAGTGGGACCGCGGCTGTGGAACTCCCTTCCGGAGGAAGCTCGCCTGGCCCCTAGCCTTTTAACATTTCGGCGAAATTGTAAGACCTGGCTGTTTGCCCAGACCTTTGGGAGGGAGGGTGGCTAGGGAGGTTTTAGTCCCCTACCCATTTGTTTTGTGGTTTTGGTTATTTTTCTAGCCCTGTTTAATGTTTAAAGTATTCTATGACTGTTTTAAATTGATTTTATTATATTTTATTATTGTATTTTAATGTTGGAAGCCGCCCCGAGCTGCGTTGCAGGAGGGGCGGGGTAGAAATTTATAAAATAAATATAAATAATAAATATAAAACATAAAAGTGGACACGGGTCTCTTGTCCTGCCCACCAACCTATGTCCCCAGTGAGCGGGTGTTCTCCATGGTGGGGGACATTTGCTCGCCGCACCACCTGAAACTGAGGACCAAGTTGGTGGAGTAGTTGCTCAACCTTCCGCTGGTGGGATTCCCCGAGTTGCCCCTGGACATGGATTTATGGTGCAGTGGCTCATGCTATCCCATGCCGGGGTCAGTCCTGGGACGGGGCTCCCCAATCTGGCCTGCTGCTGCTGTGCTGAGGTGCTGTCCCTCCCTCCCAATGCTTGGTGCCCTCTCTCTCTCTCTCTCTCTCTCATACTAGATGACCCTGGCTGACTTATATGACTGAACTCATGATAAAAGGTGGCATTGGGAAACTGTAAGTCTGCCAGCCGGCCTCTCACTAGACAATCTCAGCCTGCCTATGTGACTGGCTCTCTCTCGCATGCGCTGCACAGTCTTTGTCAGCCTATCTGAGTGCCCTTCCAAAGTCCCAGCCTGCCTTCCATACTGCCTCTCATGCCATGCTGCCTGTCTGCCTGTCCACCCAGGTGGCCTAATTCAAAGCCTGCCTCAGTCTGCCTTCTGCTCATGCCATGCTGCCCATCCACCCAGGTGGCCTAGATCAAAGTCTGCCTCAGTCTGCCTGCCTTCTGCTCATGCCATGCTGCCTGCCCGCCCACCCACCTGCCCAGTTGGCCTAGATCAAAGCCTGCCTCAGTCTGCCTTCCCATGTTCATGCCATGCTGCCTGTCTGCCCGCCCTGTGGGAAAATCTGAAGTCCTGCCCCAGCCTGCGTACCTCTCATGCCAAGGTGCCTGTCTGCCTGTCCTGGCAACCCTGGGTGATGTGCCTCACTGACCTGGTAATCTCGCTGCTCCTGTCTGCTGGTCCATGGGTGTTCTGCCCTGGCAAATCCAAATGTGTCCATGCAATCCTGCTGCTACCATCTGTGCTGTATTGGAGCTCTTCCCTGGCAAATCCTACCATCCTGGCTCCATGGGTGCTGTGCACAGGCAAATCCTGCTGCTGCCACCTCTGCTGTCTGTGCCATGGGTTCTGTGCCCAGGTAATCCAATATCTGCTGCTGCTGCTGCCATGTCACCTCTGCTGTCTGTGACACAGGTTCTGTGCCCAGGGAATCAAATGCCCTCTGCTGCTGCCAATGCCTCCTCTGCTGTCTGTGATACGGGTTCTCTGCCCGGGTAATCCAATGTCTGCTGCTCCTGCCAATGCTGCCTCTGCTATTTATTTATTTATTTATTTATTTATTTATTTATATTTATATGTTGTCCCCCATGCCTACGGCATCTCAGAATCCTCTGCTGTCTCTGCCATGGGTTCTGTGCCCAGGTAATCCAATATCTGCTGCTGCTGCCAATGCCGCCTCTGCTGTCTGTGCCACAGGTTCTGTGCCCAGGTAATCCAATATCTGCTGCTGCTGCTGCCAATGCCACCTCTGCTGCCTGTGCCACGGGTTCTGTGCCCAGGTGATCCAACGGCCTCTGCTGCTGCCAATGCTGCCTCTGCTGTGCCAAGGGTTCTTTGTTATGGGAATCCAATGTCCACTGCTGCTGCCATCTGTGCTGTATTGGAGCTCTTCCCTGGCAAATCCTACCATCCTGGCTCCATGGGTGCTGCGCACAGGCAAATCCTGCTGCTGCCGCCTCTGTTGTCAGTGTCATGGGTTCTGTGCCCGGGCAAGCCAATGTCTGCTGCTGGTGCTGGTAATGCACATCAGCCATTTGCTCCTCAATCTTGTAGATGGCCATAGCTTGGATGAGTGCACCAGAGGCCGGGGGCTGGCTGAACATGAGATTCACCACCGGGCAAGACTTGCCCATTTTGCAATAGAACTTCTTGAATTTGGTTGAGTATGACCCAAGCCTGCAATGCCTGGCCAAGTAGGGGTGCCGGCCACCAAGCCCAAGCTGGGCCTCTGCCGCTGCTCCACCAATGCCAACCTGCAATGCTTGGCGAAGCAGGGGTGCCAGCCACCAAGCCTTGGCCGGGCCTCTGCACCTGCTCCACCAATGCCAGCCAGCCTGCAATGCCCAGCCAAGCAGGTTTGCCATCCACATGTCAGCCATTTGCTCCTTAATCTTGTAGATGGATATAGATCTGATGAGTGCACTGGTGGGTGGAGGATGGTTGAACAATGGGGTGGAATGGGAGATCCTGGCTCACATGGTGTTCATGCTGAGACCATTCCTGGCCATGACTTGTGCTCTTAGGACCGACTGACCCATGTTCAATGGCTCTTGACATGGAACACTTCTCCACTTCAGCCATCAAAATCCTATAGCCACTCCAGCCCCAGGACCCACCCTCAGGATTCTAGGGTCTATGAACCAGGCATGGAGGGCTGTCATTCCACTTCATCCAGAAGCTGCCACTCTAGTCCCAGGACTCACCCTCAGGGTTCTGGGGTCCTCATTCCACTCACAGGGAGCTGTCATTCCACCACATCAAGAAACAGCCAGTCACTCCAGCCCTAGGACCCACCAACAGGGTTCTGGGTCATACGTTCCAGGCAGGGAGGGCTGTCCATCCACGTCATCCAGAAGCTGCCACTCTAGTCCCAGGACCCACCATCAGGGTTCTGGGGCCTACATTCCAGGCAGGGAGGGCTGTTGTTCCAATTCATCCAGAAGCTGCCACTCCTGTCCCACAACCCACCATCAGGGTTCTGGGGTCTATGTTACCTGTCTCTTATACACATCTAGATGTGTATAAGAGACAGCCCCAGGACCCACCATCAGGGTTCTGGGGCCATCATTCCGCTCACAGAGAGCTGTCATTCCACCTTTGCTTTATGAGGTAGTAACCTTCTGCTTGTGCTTGTGCTTATAGCAACTGCCCACCTCCATGGCATGCCTGTCCTGATGGTCTTGAGCTCCTCTCCAGGCTAAGAAGCACTCTCCCTTTCAGAGTGACAGTTCCATCTAACCATTTTTAGGGATATAAGACAAGTCCATGCAAGGATGGAACATAGGGTGACGTGGTAAGAATGATTGGTGCCAGCACTAAGAACCTTTATTTACGAGGTAGAAACCTGCTGCTCGTGTCCAAAGCAACTGCCCACCACCATGGCAACCTGCTGCTCATGGCGAGAGAGAGAGAGAAAATCTCCCCACTGTTAGAAGGAGAGACAGACAAGATCCCACCCATTGTGCCACCTGCAGTATATGGACAGAGAGAGAGATAGGGAGAGAGAGAGAGGCTCCCCACTAGAATTAGAGAGATGTGGGTGGAGGGGGAGAGGTGTATCCAGCTCAAGCTGCCACCTGCCAGAACCAGCAAGAGATCTCATCTGTTCTCATGCTCAGTGCCCACATTCAGCAGCAAACCTAGCAGAATGAAATGGAAATAACACAAAATGAAATTATGTGCCCCTGCCTGTGTGCCTCCTTGTATCACCTGTACCTTCCTGTACCACCAATTGGAATGATTGAATGAAGTGTGCCCAACCAAGCACTAATTCTTGGGACATCATTCAACTCTCATGGACTGTTATTACACTGTAACTGAGGCAGCCACTCCAGTCCCAGGACCCATCATCAAGATCCCGGAAACATCATTCCAGTCATGGGGGCTGTCGTTCCATTCTACTGCATCCAGAATCAGTCACTCAAGTCCCAAGAACCATCATCTGGGTGCTGCTGCTGCTCATGCCTGACTGGTCAGTGGCCACTGGCGCCCACCTGCCAGACTGCCCCCTCACCAGCCTACTCCTCTGCATCCACCGGTGTATGCCCGCTGAAGTTGCTGAAAGAGTCCCTCTGACCACCAGCACCCACCCCCTGCTGCCCGCTGACAAAGATAATCTCTCTCTTTCTGTCTGTCACCCCATCAGAGGAAATATGATATCCCTGGCTGCCTGGTCTACCTGGGGCACTGACTGCAAGTCTGTCTCCCCCCCTCCCCCCACCCAGGGAGATCTTTCTACAAGCTGAACACACCTCTCCACTCGAGGGTTTCAAAGGGACCAACCAACAAATGTAACCAAGTATATATCCCAATCCAGCTTCCAAAGGCTTCCCTGCCCTGTGGTGATCTGTCTGTGAGAGCGGGCAGTGCACCTGCCGATGCCTGCGACTGCCTCTGTCAGACTGCCACAGCGTCTCTCTCTTTCTCTCTGGCACACCCACACAGACACAAGCCCTGCCCCTCCTAGGGGGCTGTCTGCAAGTTGAGACCCTGCTGGCACATCTTGGGACTAATACACTCCATGTGCTGCTGCTGTCAGGTAGGAATCTGACAAGCTGTATATACAATGAGATTCTGCCACCTGCCAGAAGCAGCACAGAAGGATAAAAGATTAAGCCGGTAAACTCAGCTCAAATATAACAACTTTTTAAACAACTTTACAACTTTAAAAAAAACAAATATTACTATCAAAAGAAAGGAAAATAAATAAGGGGTCTGTGGGCCTGTCCCCTGGAATGTGGGGGGAAAAGGAGACAGTGGTGCATGGTACCGAGGGGCTGGCACCTCGTATCCTCACTGGGCAAAGTCCAGGGGCCCCTCATTGGACGCCTTCCATGTTATGAGGGACTGGTGGAACAGTTCGAGAGCATCCTTCTCAGTGTGGAGGTACTCCCAGTATGCCTCCACCTGGTGCTCCTTTACTTGGAGCTCCTCAAACTGCTCCACCAGTCTGTTCTCCATATTTTGGGCGTGGACCCTGAGCCCGTCCATATATTTTTTTGTGGGCCTCTCCAGTTCGGTCCAAAAGGCCTTGGCCTCATGGGTCTCCTCACGGGGGCTGAAGACTCCTCAGCGAAGTTGGAGGGGGAAGGGCTGTGATGGTGGTGCTTCTGCCATACCTTTCCCCCTTCCTTAGGGTGATGTTCCTCCATGGAGTCCCTGCACCTTCCTGACCGAGACATGTCTCGCATCAGCTCAATGAGGTGGATGTTCTCGACATGGGCTATCAGCCCCAATGTGGTCCCCTGTGACCCCCTTTTTATCTTTTTGTCACAGATATAAATAACATAAAAAGATAAGTAGATAAGAAGTGTCATACTGTGTCAGACCAATGGTGTATCAAGTCCTGCCTGCATTCTTTCTCCACAAGTGGGTGGATGGACAATCTTTCTCCCTGCAGGGGAATTCCTAACAGATCATAGGGAAATACATTCCCTGTTGTTTCAGCCCCCGTGCCTTACCTTGCATTCTGCAAATTTGCCCTTGAGGGTGTGGAAATATTTCCACACCACGGACCTCGTTGGCCTGCTTTCGGGTGGCTCCTGTGGCTGCAACCTCCATCGTGATGGGTTTCTGGCACCAGTGCCATCATCATCACCCTCTCTGAAACAGGAACACATATGTCACGTTGTGCCTCAGTTTCCTCAAAAGGAATTTGCGCTTAGTGGTCCAGGCTTGACATGATCTGGTCTGGATAGAGGGCGTTCTTTTCCAATATGTGGAATTCGAGTTTACACTTGGCTAATAAGCCAGTCAGCTCAGGAAAGTATTGTAAAGACCAATTTATTTATATAAATGAGGCTATGAGACTTATGAATATTATAAAATATGAAGCAATAGTTTACTTACGTTCAAATAAAGACATAGTACAAAAGAAACAGTGTCTGTTAAAAGTACATGACCTAGGGGGGATTCAGACGTTCTGATTTGTGCGATTTTTTTTAAAAAACGAATGTTTCATGCCTGTCTGAACACTTAAATTCGATTAAATGGAGTCAATATCGCACTAAAGCAATGCGTGTTGAAAAGCTACTCAAACCTACCTTTTTGCTGTCCGTTTTCAATAAATCCGCACTTAACAGCAGTGTGAAAGCAACATCGTACT
>QEPC01014130.1:1401299-1412471 GCA_003113815.1 Sphenodon punctatus | reverse complement strand
GCCCCAGAGCGGCTCCTGCGGTCTGCCGGGGGTGCCTTCCTGGAGGTCCCCCGTGTTAAACGGGGGGCCACAATGGAGAGGGCATTCTCGGTAGTAGGGCCGCGGCTATGGAACTCCCTTCCAGAGGAAGCTCGCCTGGCCCCTAGCCTGTTAACATTCCGGCAAAACTGTAAGACCTGGCTGTTCGCCCAGGCCTTTGGGAGGGAGGTGAGTAGGGTGGGGTTTTTTTAGCTCCCCCACCTATTTTTGGTTTTAATGATTGTATCTAGCCCTGTTTTAATATTTTATAATATTTATGATGATTTTTAATTGATTTTATTGTTTTTTAATGTATGGAAGCCGCCCCGAGCTGCATGGCAGGAGGGGTGGGGTAAAAATTTATAAAATAAAAAAATAAAAAAATAAAACCACAGGGGGCTGCATTTCACTGACCTGTACAGGACCTTGCCTACGAGCTCTCATGCCCCTGCCCCTTCCTCTTCCTCTTCCCCTGCCCCATCGACCATAGGACACAGCCACTTTGGGTACCAATAGTCCCTCATCTGGTGGGGCTTCCTCCTTTGAGGTGCTATCTTCATGGGGCAAAGGGATATCAGGTTCATCGGTTGCTTCTGCAGATGAAGCTTCTTCATCTCAGTTCCTGCCTTCACTTTCAATGGACAAGTGGTCCTCAGTTTCAGAACAGCTGTTATCAGCCGGCACATAATCAGTGTCAGTTTCAGATGGTGGCATAACAGCATTGGCTACTTCATTGTCCGAAGTCTCCATCATTTGCCTCATGATCTCAGCCATGGTTAGACGGGATTGCTTGCTTGCAGGTCCATGGGACTGAAAAAAGGAAAGAAATACACCATTCATTACTGGGGGTGTACACGCAGCAAGGTGAAAGTCAATCCCTCATTTACTATAATCATTTTCCCACCACCACCACCATCCAAAACTGTCAGTGTGGCAACCAGGAAAAGGAGCCTAAGTAATCCATAATCCTGGTGTAACCCCACCTTCTACAGCCTGCCTCCTGGCACAAGGCATCCTCTCCCATCCCATTCAGAACAGGCTCCCAGCAGAAGGAGCCAAGGTCTGCCTGAATCCTGGCTGAATCCCTCCCTCCACAGCCTGGCTCCTGGCACAATACATCCCCATCCCATCCAGAACAGGCGCCCAGTGAAGGGACCCTTATCTGCTCTGTCAGAAAGCTGGTTTGGTTTGGCTCAGTTTATTTTTTTTTTGGGTGGGGGGAGGAGCTGGAAAGGTTTTAGTTTCATTTCCTAGACTGTATGTGGGGACAGTGTCGATGATCAGGTGATGGAAAATGTACAGCCTTGCTGGAGAAATGAAACTAAGCAAAGGTGAATAGTGCAGGGGTCAAGAGGTCAACAATACCACACATCCTTCCAGTCAGCTGATGGAAATTTTCTGTCTTGCTGCATCTCCGGTGGACCGCACTGGTTGATGCAGGACCTGGGGAGTGAGGCAGTCCCTCAGATAGGTGGGGCCTAGAACCCACCAATGCAGTCTCAGTGCCATTTCCAGGGTGAAAGCCGGACTGGAATGGGTCAAAAAAGAAAACCAGGATGGGCATGGATCTACTTCACAATGGGTGGCTTCAGCTGGCGTCACTTTCTGAAACCGCTCCCAACAAGCTGGACCAGACGGGGCATTGACAGATTCCTGCAGTTGATATAAATTGTCAACTACTGCCAGAATGTGCATTTGGCATACCAATAAATTTGCTATACATAGGGGAGTGTTCTGGCAGTCTAAACCAGTATGAAATGGCACTGAAGGGGTTAATTTCCCTTTCATCTGCCAGTCTGAAGTGACTTTGACTTCCAGGTCTACTTTCAGCCTGAACTGGCCTTGAGAAGTATTCATTTTGCTTGATCTGGACCTGGGATACAAAACTAACTCATATTAAATGCATTGGATGGGGTAGTTTTTTACCCCAATAGGAAAGTGCCATTGAATCTGGGGTAGTTTGTGTAACTGAGCACTTTTTTGTTTCTAGAAGACAAATGATAAGAGGTATATGGCCATAATTTGAACATGTTGTGCACAGAAGTGCCACTGACAATGTCCTAAATATTCAAAGTTGTAGGTCCACTGGTTATCATATTTTACATACTTTTCTTTCACCCTGGGGTAGCTAACTACGCCATGAGAATCCATATGGGTTAAGGCTGCAATCAGGAATAAGAGGGTTCAGATCATGGATGTATGTCATAGATCAACTGTCCTCTGTCCTTGTGAACATGCCCTCATCTCTTCTCCCTTACTCTGATCTCAGCTTTTCAATGCTTGAAGGTATGAATTGGATCCAGGGGTCAGACCCCGGAGAGACATAAAAAATAGTTGTGGGCTACATCCAGTCACTGGGACTGATGTTCCCCACCTGATATAAAAGATTTTCTTACTACAAGTTCATTGACCAAATAACTCACTAGAAGCAAAACTATAATTTGTTTAAAACTATCACTATCCAAAAACACAACTTCCTGTAAAGGGCAGAAACTTACCCCTACTATATCTATATATTTCTAAGATTGATAAAATGTAACCCACCCCTCACACACACACACACACACCCGTAACACTTTACCCCTCTAGTACTGGACTCAGATACTGAAGGAAGGAAACTTCTTAACCAGGAACTTCTCATTGTAAAATGGAAGCCCAAATGGAAAATTCATGAGTAAAGCTGGTGTAGAACAAAAGGAATGAGTGGGGGAGAATGAGGAGATGAAAACAAGAATGTAAGATGAGGCAGGTTAGGGAGAATGTGGATAAGAAACGATGAGAGAAACTGGATGAAAAACTGGAAGTCAGGGTTGAGATTGAAGAATGGGGGGATGTGGTCAAGATAACAGCAAAGGAAATTTATCTCAAAATATGTACAATTTCTACTCTATAAAAATGGGAAGAGACACAATCAGTCTTCAGCTATCTAAATGGATTTGCTTTCCACCAAGAAGATGCACATTAACAGTTCTGCATTGCTACAGAAGGTGGGACTAGAAAAAATGGGTTTGCTTTTTAGGAAGGTAGATTCTGATTAAATGGGGAGGAGGGAGGGGATCTCCAAACAGTATGAGCTGTGCAGCCATGGATTAAGTAGTCTAGGGAAATTGTAGGCTCTCTATCACTGGAGGTTTTCAAAAAGAAGCCTGACAGCCATCTGTTGGGGATGTTGTTGCTATAGTACTCCTGCATCCAAGTAGGGGGTTGGAGCAGATGACCCCCTGTGGATATCATCTAACTGTACGATTCTAGGATTCTCTCTCTCTACCTTTGGCACTCTGCGCGGCGGCAGTGGCAGTCCGGCGGTTTCAGCACTGGCTGTGGCTGCCGGCTTCAGAGCTTTCTAGGCCTTCCGGGGAAATCTGGAAGTTCCCCGGAAGGCCTAGAAAAGCACTGAAGCCAGCAGCCACAGCCAGCGCTGAAGCCCCCGGACCGCCGCCGCCGCCGCCAGGAGCGCCAAAGGTAGGCAATCCCTGGGTGGGGAGGTAGGGTGATCCCTGGGGTGGGGTGTGTGTTAAACCACCCCAGGGATCACCCTAGTACCACAGTACCTACCTGCTGGTGCGGGCTCTGGGTCACTGGTGGCGGCCTGGAGCCCGCACTAGCAGGGACTTTGGGGAAATGTGTTTTTTTTAAAAAAATCCAGGCTGGGCAGGGTGGGTGGGTGGTGTCCACCCACGCAGCCTGGACTGGGGCGGGAAAGTGTTTGGGGGGAGTTGTTTCTTTTTTTACATTGCGGCCATTCATTTCAATGGTCGCAATGTAAAAAAGATCCGGTACCGGTACCCACAAATACCGGAGTAATCCCATACTGCCAGTACACCAAAATACCGGCAGTATCGGATACCGGATGATCCGAACTTCCCACCCCTAGTTTCTAGGGGTCAAGGATACACAGCTGACCTCCTTTCAGTTTACACTATTGTTGCCCCACTGCTTATATGAAAGTACAGTTACTCTCCCATTTTCTATTTATATAGTTCAAAAATTGCTACTGCAATATACATTATATTTACTCCACTATAAAGTTATTGTTTTCTCTCCATTTCTCTTGCACTGGCTTCAGGCATCCTCACTCTGCTCATGCCATTATGGGTGAAAACAGACATGACGCTAACCACCCTTTAACCACCCTTGGTGGTTATTTATGCATGTTGCAGGGCTGTATTGGTGCTCTATGCAGCCCTGCAACATGCATAAATAACCACCAAGGGTGGTTAACAGGTGGTTAGCGTCATGTCTGTTTTCACCCTATGAAGCATATTGGTTGTGACATCAACAAGAACTAAGCCAATTGTCCTCCATCAGGTTGCCTTTCTTGCGTGGGCATGGATTATGACACAAAGTTGGGGAAAAGCAGACCTCAATAATTCCATATTACATTTGAACAACTGGCATTGCCACCTTTGGTGGTGTCAACTGTAGGGGTAGAGGGGTTGGTGTTAAATATTGTAAGTGTGATTTTAATGTAAACGGGGACTTGTGCTGTCAATATGGTATGGTGGAGTGATTTGGGGTAGCCCCCTAGTGAGAGAAGGGGAGGGGGGTTAAATTTGGAAGACCACCATGGTCCCCTATGAGGGGGAGGCACAGGCTTGGAGGGGGTGGGGACCCCCTGGATTAGGTGGACAGGGATGAAGGATGGCAGTATGGAAAACTGGGGTGAGTGGGAAAGAAGGTCATAACCCTCCCAAGGTGGGGTATGAGCAAGGGCTGATTTGAAACAGCTGTTCCGTTTTCACATTGATCATTCCAAATTCCAATCAGAACAACTGAATGGCCCAATTCTGTCAGAAATCAAATTGGGGTGAAATTTCATTTCAGCTCTAGTTGGATTTTCAGTCAGAATTCTGACTGAAAAAACTTTTCAACTGGAATTTTTGTCAACCTATTTAGCATAGGCAAATTGACTGCTGCCCTATGCTGTAACTGAGGACACCATTTTGGTGCAGGGTGATAGCTATTTTGTGCATGCACAACATATTGGAATTGTTTTTGATTGGTCCAATCCGAATTATGATCCCAATTTTGTCTGATCTGAATTCTGATATGAGCAATCGAAACACCTAGTTCTCTTGAAAATGGAAACTGAAAGGAATTCAAGTTTCCGCCCTTCTATGGCCATGGTGAAAGGGGAGTGAAGTTTGAACTAAGGTGAAAGTCGGGAGTATGAACAAGGGAAGGGGGCAAGATAGAGAGGTAGAGAGGGACTCCCCGGGGGGGGGGGGGGGGGGGGAAGGGGGGGGGGGGGGCAGGCTGGGGGGGGGGGGAGTTGGAAGTGGATGATGATCACTGATGGATTAGGATGTAGTGGATAGAGATTATTTTTGATTTTATTACATTTATACCTGTATATGTTTGGTTTTATTTCAATCCACCCAAGTCATTGGTTTTGGAAAGGTGCGGGGTGGTGGTGGTGGGGGGGACAGAGAGAGAGAGAGAGAGAGAGAGAGAGAGAGATTTTATATTTTTCCTCAATAACAATACAACCAATTTACACTAAGAAAATAAGTGTTTTCTTCTTGTCATGCTATCGTGGCTATCACGGTCCATGATAATTCCTTTAAAGTATTATGAAACACCATCCCTCTAACTGAGAATTCTCTAATCATAAATGGGGGTGGGGGTGGGAATCACTAAACCCTACTTTTGAAGTGAGTCTTATCTTTTTATTATTCTTCATGCTCAGCCATTCAAGACGGTGGCTAATTGCCAAAACCATGCTTTGAAAAAATCCCTCAGTGACCCCCTGATAAACTCTAAATCTGGAAATCTATACCAGGCAAAGGGCCACTGTCTAATCAAGCTAACTAGAGGATTTTTGAGCTTCCAGCTACTTTCAAAGGAGCAGAAGGCCAGAGAGAGAAGCAAAACACATAGTTACAAGTCTATTGGCGTAATGAGATAAAACACTGCCTCCATCTTAAGTAGACACATCAGCACAAACAAATAAGGAAATTAAATTCTATTATAAGTGGAGAAATATAATTTGAAACAGTTAATACTTTAGCCCATAGTTAGCAACTGGTTTTTTTTCCTTCCTCCCAGATAGGACCCAGATGTCAGTGTCACACGGAAAGCAAAATGATTAACTCGTGTAGATTTTGTCGTGAGAAGCTATGCTATTAATTAATACGTTCCAGCAAAAATAGACTGATTTTTCTTGCAGGCACATACATATTAGGGGTGTGCAATTTGTTTTATTTTTTTTACTTACTAAGACAAAGACATGCTGCATTAGGCCAGGTTAATGGTCTTTCTAGCCTAGTCTCTTTCCAACAGTGGCAAATTTTGATTCCTTTAGAGAAGTGCACAAGAGGTAATAAGGGAGTGCTTGCTCCATTCCCTGCTGTTGACTCCCAGCCCTCAACAGTCAGAGGTCTCATTTCCTGCCCAGCTTTACTAAGGCTCACGTATGGACCTATCCTTTCACAACCTGAACTTATCCAATGGTTCTTTGAACTCATTTATCTTACTGACGTTCACAATATCCTCTGGCAAGGAGTTCAACAGAGTTCATTGAATTGTATGTTGTACATTTATTCAAAATCTGCTGCCCATTAATTTCATAAGTTGTCTGCTAGTTGTAGTATTTTGAGAAGGGGTAATAATGTATTGCTTATTTATTTATTTAAAGACTTCTACTATGCTCCCTCCAGTCTTATGGCAGCTTGGGGCAGCTTAAAAAACATTTTAAAACTATTAAAAATACAGAAAGGGGTTACTAAAACAATAAAAACAGCAAAAAGAGGTAAAACCACTGGCAAAAAACAAAAACAACCCACTTCCACCCACATCCCCCTCTCCCCTTAAGGCCTGGATGAACAGCAAGGTCTCACAGGCCTGACGACAGGCCAACAGGCTGGGAGCAAGGTGAACTTCCTCTGGGAGGGAGTTTCACAGACATGGTGCGGCCACCGAGAATGCCCTCTCCATCGTGGCTCACCAGTTCACCCAGGTGACCTCCAGGCAGACCACAGAGGTTGCCCCATGGCCTGGGGAGTAGAGATGGGCGAACGCGGTTCGGACGTTCGGAGTTCAGGCCGAACTTGGCCTGTTCGGATGACCGAACCTAAATCCGAACGCGAACGATCCGAACCAAACCTGATTCTGAACTCCAAAATGTCCGAACAGTTGTGTCAGTTCGGATCGCATTAAGATGAGTTCGGGTGGCAAAAGCGTGTCACTGGAAGGCAAAACGTGACAGGGAGAGGGAGTCAGCTGAGGGGCAGACTTCCAGGCACCAGGGGTGAAGAGGCTTGGAGTAGCAGTCAGCCTTCCGAATCACCATCCCTTTTCTCCTCAGACCACTGGCTTCGCAGTCTGCGATTGGCCATAGGCTAAGCTGCATGGAGCCAATGGGTCTTCCGGTGAGGCGGGCGCAGCAAGTAAAAAAATTCATTGCCCTCCCCCCTGGCAACACCTTCTGAGCTAATCACTGTTCCTGAACAGCAGACATTTCAGAAGGCTCCCTCTCCCAGCAGTTTTGTTCTCCTCCTTCCTTTGCAATCTTCCTCCTATTTCACCCATCCAACCCATCTACCTCCATATTATCATTTATTTAGTTTAGATTAGATAGATTTAGGTGGTGTTTTTTGTTTTTACCCCTCCTTGTGTTCCCTGTGTTCAATCTTCCTCCCTCCCCCCTTCATTGAATCCTTTCTCTCTCCCTCTCTCTCTATATTCCATCCCTGATTCCCATCCCCTGGTTTTTTATACATTTTGAGTAGCATTAGATTGATTTAGGTTTCATTTTAGTTTTGTACCCCTTTCTGTGTTCTTTGTGTCCCCCCGCCAAATCCCATATAAAATAGATAGATAGATTGGATTAGAGATGGTAGCTAGTTGTAGGAGTTAGCTGAGATATAGTATTTAGAGATTAAAGGAGTAGGCCTTTGTACTTATTAGATAATTCATTTAGTTGATAGCATTTAGAATAGTTATAGCAGTTAGATTTAGTGTAGCTAGATAGATATATAATATTAGATAGAAAAATTAAATAATTTAAAAAAACAACCCCCCCCCCCAATATAAAAACATTATTTTGGACGGAGAAATGGAGAAGGGAAGGAGAGGCCAGTCTGCTTCCTGTAGGGGAGGCAATGGGGCACGTTCCAGAGGCAGAAGGGGCCATCCCAGGGGAGTGGCACCAGGCAGCAGCAGCAGCCCGAGCACATCACCATGTCCCAAACTCAGCAGCTCTGCTTTAGGGCAACAGGCGTCAGCGGCTCAGCATCACCTCCTGGCAGTGCCCTTCTCCACTGCCACACAGGGCACTGGAAGACCTGCAGGACTTGAGGCTGCAACTGTCTCTGTTGCTGCTGGTGCTGGAGCAGGTGCTGGTGCTGCTTCTGATGTTCCTCCAGGGCCACCAATATCCCACACTGTCGAGGCGATCCCCAGCAGTCCAGAGCCGGTGTATCCCACCCCGGCTGCTAGAGACAGGGCCTGATCCCCGGGCAATGTCAGTAGGGAGAGGAGTAGCAGCAGCAGCTACAGAGGGGGGCACAGGTTCCCAGTACTCCCCTTCATGGGACATCACCGTGATCGCAGACAGTGAGTCGGAGGCAGACACTAGTGCCGCAGAGGAGATGTCTGTAGCTGAGGCGATGGCTACGCCTCCTCCCAGAGCTGTGTCGCCAGTGCCACCAAGTTCTCCCCAGCAGTGTGTCACCCAGGGTGGGCCAGAAGGCAGGAGGGAGGAAAAATCCTCAGTCTGGGAACATTGCAAGCTGATGCGGGCAGATGATCCCAGAGAGGTGAAGTGCACTTTGTGCAGTAAGCTGGTGAAGTGTGGGCAGGTGCTTGCCAACCTTGGGACAACTGGAATGGCAAGGCACCTCAAGGCATGCCACAGTGCTCTGATGCTAAGTGGGAAGGCAGGGGAAGTGGATGCCAGAGGGTTCCCGACCGCAGCAGTGGCCAGTTGCCCAGCTCTTTCAGCGGGCAAGCGTCCTGTACCAACTTCTGCGGCCTCTAGCAACAGGAGCAGTATGGGGCAGAACAGCAGCAGGAGCCTCGGCAGCACAACATCAGTTCACTATAGAGAAGCTAGGGTGGGGGCAGCTACCTAGGCCATCGGGTGCTGGAGGATGGAATGGCTTCTTTCAGGAGAAAGCCAGGTGCCTGTTGGCCGAGATGATTGAGCTGGATGGGCAGTCCTTCTTAATTGTAGAGGACAAGGGCTTCCAGCAACTGATTGGATTTCTCCCCCCCCTCCCCAGTTTAAGCTGCCTTCCCACTCCACCCTGAGTCAGACTGTGGTGCCACAGCTGTACAGGGCTTTGAAGAAGCGGGTGAGGGAGCAGCTGGCAGGGGCTGAGAGGGCACTGTCCACTTCAACACTGACCTGTGGTCCTCCAAGAACACCCAGCGTGCCTACCTGGCAGTGACTGCACACTGGTGGCAGGACCCAGAGGCAGCGCTTGGCAGTGGCAGGAGGGGTCCTGAAGCAGTGTGTTGGTGGGTCCTGCTTAAGGAACATGTAATGGACAGCTCTCACACCTCAAGGAACCTTGAGGAAGCCCTGGCTACCATGGTGAAGGAGTGGGTCACGCCAGGCATGGCCTTCACCAAAGGTGTGTGGTTACGGACAACGTGGCCAATATACTGAGTTCATGACAGGGGCTTCACAAGCATCCCTTGCACCACACACACCCTCCATCTTGTGTTCAAGGACGCTCTGGGCTTGGGGGAGAAGGGGATTGGGTCAGGCACCCTTAGCTGCTTGGTCGACCAGGGGAGGAAGCTGGCGTGGTTCCTCAACCACAGCGTGAAGGGCAGCGAACTCCTCTGGGAGAAGCAGGCCGAGCAAGGGTCCCCAGTGCACCAGCTAGTTCAAGATGTCTCCACCAGGTGGAATTCCACCTTCCTGATGCTGTAGCGGCTTCTTGAGCAGAAAGCCACCCTGCATCAGGTGGAACTGGAGACAGACACTGAGGCACCTCCAGGGTACAACAGGGAGGAATGGGAGATTTTTGCTCACACGGTCTAAGTCCTGAGACCATTCCTGGCCATGACGGAGACCATGAGCATCTCCACCGCCACCCTCAGCCAGGTGACCCCGCTGGTCCATAGTCTCCAGAAGAGCCTGGACGAGATTCTTGGGGGGTGGGATTGTGGCCCTGCGAGCAGGAAGATGTCCGATGAGGTGCTTGATATGGCGCAGAAGCTTAAGGCAGGGCTGAGTGTGCGCTTTGATGAGCTCCTGCGCTGGAAGGAATATGTCCTGGCAACCATGGTGGACCCCAGGATCAAGGGCAGCATGGCACGCAAGACAGAGGTCTATGGCCTCCGGAAGGGTGCGCTGGTGCAGAAGGTCCACCTGGAAGAGCGGGCCATGCAGCAGGATGCCCCTGGGGATGGTGGGAGCAGCGACCCCTTCCAGACTTCTGGGTCTATCCCTGCCCCCAGCCCTAGTGGTAGGAGCAGCACCAGCAGCAGGATGAGCAGAAGCAGCAGGACCCCTACTTCCAGCAGCTCCTCCTGTGTGCAGGTCACTTTGGAGAGCATGGGGCCCAGCACAAAAGGGCAAGCAACTTAGCTGAGGGCAGTGGGGCAGGTGGTGCCCACCCAGAGCTACCAGAGGGAGTATGATGGCATCAGCAGCAGTGGAGACCTACCTGGAGGAGGAGCCATGCATTGATCCCAGCAGCAATCTCTTGGCCTACTGGGCCGGCAAGTCCAATATGTGGCCGGCCCCGTCGAAAGTGGCCAAGGGTATCCTGTCCTGCCCACCAACCAGTGTCTCCAGTGAGCGTGTGTTCTCTGTGGTGGGGGACATTTGCTCCCCACACCGCCTGAGACTGGGGGCCAAGTTGGTGGAGCAGTTGTTGTTCCTAAAAGTGAACCTTCCATTGCTGGGATTCCCAGAGCTGCCCCTGGACAAGGAGTGATAGTGCAGTGGCACATGCCATCCCATGCCAGGGTCAGTCGGGACGGGGCTCCTCCTCCTCCTCCTCCTCCTCAATATTATTTATTTATTTTATTTATTTCGTAGATTTTTATACCGCCCCATCCTGCAAAGCAGCTCGGGGCGGTTAACAACAATAAAAATAGTTTAAAACATTTAAAATACAATATAAAATACATCAATAAAACAGGGCAGTGTGCATAAATAAATATATAAGTGGGGGATTAAAACTCACCCCCCCC
>QEPC01014130.1:1347238-1395503 GCA_003113815.1 Sphenodon punctatus | reverse complement strand
AATTAATTTATTTCATTGGTTTCAATGGGGACACAGCGCCCCATTGAAACCAATGAAATAAATCCGGTACCGGCATACCGGATTTAATCCGGGAATCCGGTTTTCGCAGAACCGGTAACCGGTAAATCCAGTAGCCGCTAATGGACCCGGGGTCCCACCACTAATAAACAGCTTTCTATTTAACTGGTCTGCACCACTCATGATTTTGTAAATTTCTGTTATACCCAACCCTCAACAGTCTCTTTTCTAAGCAGATGAGCCCTAACTTACCAAGTTTCTCTCTGTACAGAAGTCATTTCATACTCTTGATCATCTTTGCAGTGTCGTACAGTAGCTCCCAATTTTTCCACCTTGAGCAACCCCATTTTTACACTCAGTTATAATCATATGACCGCCCCCCCGACAGCAACAGACATGCAAAATGTTTCAATTAAAAAGCTGAAACCACAACACCATCCACAAATAATGCAGCCTCACTAGGAGTCATGAGCCAAAGCTTAGGGAATGACTGTCTTATGGTTAGCTACAATTATGAAGGTAGGTTCTATTAGTGCTTTGAAATAGAATGGAACTATATTAACATGTGGAATACAGATACAGCAGGAACCCCCAGAAATAGTGCTCAAGCAGGAGGAAAACAAGACATAATATGACAATAGAGTACGGCTAGTTAGCCCAACTAAACACCATCTCAGAACATGTGCAGCCTGCCCAGTCTTTCCCACAACAGCCCAGTTGCTTCACCTGGGTCTCTCGGCCCCACCTATCTGCTCCAAATGGAGACCAAACTTTCAATTTTCCCCTTTTAAGATTATTAAGCAGCCAGTCCAAACCGTTATAGAGACGGGGTGGTGGTGGTGGTGAGAGGTTCAAATGAGATACTACCATGCATGGTCACCAAGGAGCCACTCATCCGACTGCCTGTCTGAAGGTGGAGCAGAGAGGGATGCGTGCTCCCATGAGCCTTGTAGCACCCACTCATGGCAACTCATGGGGCACTGCTAAATATCTGGGTGCTCATTCATTCCCTGCCCATATGAACTGGATAGCCACTAGGACTGAAATGAGAATGCAATCATATTCTCATGAGAACAGGTGAGATTCTTGTACCTTCAGCGAGATCTTGTGCATTCCTGACAGGGTTTCCAAGAATCTCAAGAGGTTCTCGAAAACCGCAAAAAATGAGGGTTTTGACACAATTTAATCCCAGCAGCCATTTGCACATGCACAAACCATTCTTGGAGGTTTCTCAAAAATCTTGCGAGATTCTAGAAAAACCCCAAACGTTCTGTGCATGTAAAAAATGGCCACTATGGCCATTCTACATGTGTGGCCCTGGTGGCCATTTTTGGTCATTTGCAGACCATTTGGGAGGTAGTTTAAGTATCTCAGTGAGAATGGCAGAATTGTGATATTCTTGAATGCCATTCTCAAGGGGCTCGAGAACTCATTTTGGCCCTAGTTACCACCCATGCCAACAGACAGGTCCCCAGCTCAAAAGCAGTGTGGGCAGGGAACACGGCCATTGAAAATCACAGGAATTGGCCATGAGTGCTGGGAAGCCTGGTTACCCAGTGTTCATGGCTGGGACATGCCAATTTCAAAGGCCAGCGCTGGGCACATTCCCCTTCCTCATGATTCCTGACAGGGGAAGTGCTAGGCATCTGATAGGGACGCGGTAGCCATTCTGGGAGCTGCTTGTTAGAATCCCTCCCCAATCAATCCACCTGAGTGACTGTTGCACAGCTGTGCTACTCAGCAGCCATGGACCTCCTCCCCCAGAACCACGCTTATTTTAAAACACCCAGGGTTCAGATCTCCTACACTCCTACTCACGCCTCAATAGGCTTGCAGGGTGGAAAGTAGGGGTGGGACTACCGGATCATCCAGTATCCGATACTGCCGGTATTTTGGTGTACCGGCAGTATTGGATTATTCCGGTATTTTGGGTCCGGTACCGGATCCCACCCCGTGCCAGATTTTTTTACATTGCGGCCATTCAAAGAATGGCCGCAATGTAAAAAAAACAAAACCCAAACCAAACACTTTCCCTCCCCAAGTCCAGGCTGCGCGGGTGGAAGGGGGGACACCCCCCACCCACCCTGCCCAGCCTGGATTTAATTTTTTTTCCCCCTAAGTCCCCTATAGTGTGCCAGGCTCCAGGCCGCCACTGGCAACCCAGAGCCAGTACCAGCCAGCAGCAGGTAAGTACAGGTACTTTACTGATCCCTGGGGTGGGGGTGGTTTAACACCCCCCCACCCCAGGGATCACCCTACCTCCCCACCCAGGGATCGCCTACATTGAGCTCTGGGTGGTGGCGGCAGTGGTGGTGGCGGTCCGAAGGTGGTCCGAATGCTACTAGGTCTTCCAGGGAACTTCCGAAAGTTCCCCGGAAGACCTAGTAGTGTGCTGAAGCCGGCAGCCACAGCCAGCGCTGAAGCCACCAGACCGCCGCCGTCGCCACCCGGAGCTCAAGGTAGGCGATCCCTGGGTGGGGAGGTAAGGTGATCCCTGTGGTGGGGTGTGTGTTAAACCACCCCCACCCCAGGGATCAGTACAGTACCAGTACTATTTACCTGCTGCTGGCTGGTGCTGGCTCTGGGTCACCGGTGGTGGCCCGGAGCCCGGCGCACTAGACGACTTAGGAGAATTTTTGTTTAAATCCAGGCTAGGCAGGGTGGGTGGGGGGTGTCCCCCCTTCCACCTGCACAGTCTGGGAGGGGGAGGGGGGAGGTTTTTGTTTTTTTCCATTGATTTCAATGGGGACACAGTTCCCCATTGAAATCGGTGTAAAAGATCCAGTACTGGTAAACAGGTATTAATCCGGTAAGCCAGTTTTTTTAAATCCGGGAACTGGTAAAACCGGTACCCGGTATTTGCCCTGATGTCCCGCCCCTAGTGGAAAGCAGTGTCCTGCACCTAACGGGATCCTGCTTCCCTGCCACTACGCTGCTGCTCTCAAGCCCAGCTGCAGTCTCTGTCCCTCTGGTTACAGGCTCTGGCTGAAATGCTGGTTCAGCCGGTATCCCGTTTGTGTTGCTGGCTCCAGCTCTCTCCCTGAGACAGAGATGCTCACACTTCCTCTCAGCCAAAACAAAATGGAGTCTCAACTTCTTCTCTCATTTTTCCTACTGGGACATGTAGTCCTCTAGGCAGTCCAGCATCATGGGTTTCCCTTCCCAGCAGCCGAGAGGCTCTGACAAGGCAGAGCCTGCTGGGAGTTGTAGTACCTGGTCTCTGATTGTTCTAAGCAGTCCCTAAATTCAGATGTATATGGCAAAGTGATTGAGGATAGTCCAGAACCTGACTCTTTTCTCATGTAAGTTGTCCCTCTAAACACAGTGGGATGACTCATACGATTAAACAGCTGAAAGCTAGAACAATAATCTTTACAAAATTCATTGCTATCCATTCTACATGCATTTCTCACTGAAATACAGGAACAAGAACATGTTCTAACTGAAACTGTTATTGCTAACTGGTGCATTTTTAAAAGTAAAAGAGAACATTGCAGTTGAGAATCAGAATTAATACCAGTGCATTGCACAGGACGAGCTATTGGTTTACTATGCATCACTGAGTCTTGACACAGTTTCACATAAAGCTTTTTTCCTCTGGGTACAATACCTAAATTTTATTCAGAGGTGGTATTTTTTATGTATGAACCTTTTTCCAAGGGAAAAAATGAAATTTTATTTCAAGCTTCAAATGTGCTGCATGACTACTTAGCTAACACAACACAAGGGAATAGTAATCTCCATCAAGTGAAGCAAAAATGACTAGAGCTAGAATGCATTACAAGAGCTTTTTTTAAAGATGGTCAGTGTTGCGGAAAACTAGACATGCAAGGAAGCCACATTTAACCTAAAGTTTGGACAGAATTTCTCAGACACCCTTGAAATTCTTGATATATTCTAATTATGCCATGCCCTCCATACGAAAACCACCTTGAGTTTTATACACCATTGAGCATGATTAGGTTCAAAGGAACCAAGAGAGAACGTCTCTTTACCATCTGCCATAGCAAGTCTGGTATCATAGAGTAAACACCATAATGAATAGTGACGTGCATTGCCAGCTTGCCAGTATGTCAGTCAGAAAGCAAATCAAGTGCTATGAGCTGAGCGTGAATTATGTGCTGTTCAGCATTTCCCCCAGATGCATATTATGGTGTGTGGCATGTTCACCGACATTCCAGATTGGTTTTAGGGAGCTGAGGGAAAGTGCAAAATTGGCTCTGATTAGGGACAGCCTGTGAAGCCAATACCCTTGGAATTCCTCTGGTAGTATTAACTGAAACTTAAAGTGCATTTTCACAACACAGAAGCAGAGTTTTTCTTGTCTGTGATGGATGGAAATTATGTGATGGATGGACTCAGTTAGCACTTTGGGGGATAACTCTCATAAATGGAATATCTGTATTGAGGGGTAAGCTTGATCTGGAAGGACAGGCAAGGGGAAAAGAGTGTTCACTTTATATGAGGAATGAACACACACTGAAGTCCAGGGAAATGGAGACCAGCAGATGTGGAGAAAGTACCCAGATAAAATTAAGAGGGGAGAGGGGGAATAAAAGAGATATCCTGGTGGGAACCTACTATAGACCACTAAATAAAAAATCAGTCAGAGAAGGTGAACAAGACATTCTTTGAACAGGTAACTAAAGCATTCAAAAAGCATCTGATGGTAATGATAGGGGACTTTAACTTCCTTGATATCTGTTGGAAGAATAATATGTCAAATCTTAGAATGCCTTAAACATTCTTGGCATGCATGTAGGGCAACTTTCTCTTCCAGAACGTTGAGGAAATAATCGGGTGACAGCCATTTTAGAACTGATTCAACAAGGAGACATTTTTGGAAATGTAAATGTGATGGACACCCTTGGCAGTAAGTGATGATAAAGTGATATAATTCATGAGCTGAGGAAGGAGAGGGAGTACAGACAATGGATTTCAAGAAAAGCAGGCTTAGCCACTTTCAGACATCACACACACACACACACACACACACCACGCTCATATTCTGGCTGTGCGCGGGAATGCGCAACCAGAATATGTGCGTTCCCCCGCCCCCCAAAACATGGCTTTGCCAGCAGACATGCGCATGGATGCGGAGCTCGATTTCCTGCTCTGCATCCCTGCGTGTCTCTGCTAGCAAAGCTGCATTGCAGGGGAGGGGGGGTTTCAGACCAGCTGATCCCCACGTATATTCTGGCTGCACATTCCCCCCCACAGCCAGAATATATGTGTGTGGGGGGGGGGGATGTCTGAAATTGGCCTATGACTCAAAAAGTTAGAAGGCAAGACTCCATTAACAGAAAAACTAAAAGAAAGAAGATTCTAGGAGGGCTGGCAGTTTATAAAAGAACTAATATTGAAAAGGCACAATTCTAAATCATATCCATGCAAAAGAACAATGGGAGAAGGTAAAAGAGACTAACATAGCTACAAAGGGATTTGTAATGAAAAGGGGGGAGGGGAGGAAGCATACAGGAAATGGGGCTCAAGTAAAAATAAAACAAACATGTCAGGACAAAATCAAAAAAGCAAAGGCATAAAATGGCAAGAAATTTTTTATTTCCTTATAGTCATAGGAAAGAGAAAGACAATAGCTCTATTGTTTATTAACAGGACATATCAATGAAAGATGCACAGAAGGCCAAATTGGTCAATGCCTACACTTATTCAGTCTTCACCAAAAAAATAAATAAATGCAATTTGTGACAGATTTTTTTTTTAAAAAAAAATGAACAAGGAGGGAGAGGGATTTAGGTCAGGCTTTCTAAGGGGTATACCAAAGAATGTATGATTGAATGAATTTAAATTGATGAATTATACCCTAGAATCCCAAAAGAACTGAAGAAATCTTAAGGGAAAAAAACTACTGAACACCTTTGCAAACTCAGGAAGGAAGTCCCAGAGGAACGGAGAAAAGAAAACAAGAGCAAGAGCAGGGAAGACTAAAAATGGTTAATAGGAAAGGATATTAATTCCTTCAACCCAGTACCATTTCCCCCCAAATAAAGTGGGCTAGATAGACAAGTCTTTCTGTATCTTCTGGTCCATTTGTCACAGGTTCCTCCATAAAGTATAGTGTTGTACTCATGTCCTTGACCCATTGACTTTAAGAAAAGAAGCTATGCTGCTTATTCTTATATATCATGTTTACATCCTTCCCGACAGCCCATTCGGATTCAAGGCAATTTTCCCTGGGGAAGAAATCAATGTCACACAAGATAAATGAAAAAGGCAATTTTAGCCAGTTTGGAAAGGAGAAGGAAAACAAACTCAGGAAGAAGAGGTCCCTTGCATTTTATAGTGTGCGCATGAGTGGTGAAAACAGATGAAGACATAAATATAAGATCTATAAATTGGAATGATATTCTGACTGGCAACTCAGTAGCTGACTAAAAATGAATATTCTAATAGGAAATATAGTTGCCAAAATCATAATCTTTTTCTCCCTTCCAAATTTCCTTTTTTCCACATTTCTTGTGGCTTTATAATTTTTCTCCCTTCTTATTTCCCCAGTATAAGGCTATATTTCATCAAATAGAAAGCCTGCTCCTTTTTTCAGTGCCATGTAACAAATATCCTCGGTTCTATCAAATAAACACAACAGTAAAGATGATACATTGCACCATTTCAGAACAAGGATAAAAGCTATGTTGTGGTAGAGCAAGTACAGTGGAATTTGTTGTCTGGCTGGGTCTGTTTAGTTTTCCTTTTAAAATGATTGTGTCTCGCCATTTCTGCCTAGCTTCTGACACACTTTATTGAAACTTAGTCATTAGCTTCAACTCACACTAAAACTACTTGGAAGTTGGATTGTGAAGAAACTCTGTAAATTTCTTCTATGCCCTTCTCTCAGTCCCATTAAAGTCCATAATAGGAGTGCAACTGTTTTTAAAAGGAGAACTATAGGGCACATAAGGAGCTCATTTTACAATCTTTAAAGGCTGCAGTCCTAAAACTAGAGTTGAAATGAATGTGTAAATTAATAGTCACACACTTTACTTGGGCCTTCAGCTTCATCTACCCTAGTAGAGGTGCATGTATAGGATCCTCTGATCTGTAGCTAATGTTATTTGGCCCTGTGACCACCACGGTGGATGAGTGGACATAGCTGGCATCTAGGTTTGTAAAAGATTTGATATAATTAATTAATACTATGAAACCTAGGCAGTTGTGGAATGTTGGTTCTCAAATCTCTTTCAGCAGCTTCTCATTTAAAGGGGCAGTTTGAGACAAGAGTGCAGAGCATACGATTACAACCAAATTTCTTTATGAATTATAAATGACCCCTGGTATGAAAGGACAGCCGCCCTGAAATCTGAAACTGAATGGTCAGGTAGGTTGATGTGCTCTAACCACCAGCTTATGTACATTCTTCCTTCTTATATCAAGTGTATGTCCAATTAATCCTTCTTCTAAGAGACAACCCTGTCTGACCAATGTAGGTCATAGGAGGACACTTTTGGCAAAATGCCATATATGCTACCCTAGTAGAGGTGCAAGTATAGCATCCTCTGATCTGTAGCTGATGATATTTGGTCCTGTAATCACGGTGTCTGAGTTGATGAGTGGACACAGCTGGCATCTAGGTTTATTGCAAGGTCTGGTGCCCTCATGTGTGGGTCCCTGTAAAGAGTCATTTCTGGTTAAGAGTCTTTTCAAATTAGCAGGATGTCTGTAGGCTAGAATAGGTCTGCCACCTATTTCTTGCTTGTTTGAGACTGTTGTCATGGTTGCAGGTTCCTTATGATATGTTTAAGTATGTTATAATGGTGGTTGTACGTGATGACCAAAGGTATTTTGTGAGTTGTGTGGTTGAGCAGATGTTCCCATGGTATGTTACATATCTTATGTATTCGTTCATCTATGATTTGGGGTTGGTATTTGAGGTTCAAAAATGCTGCTTTAATAATAATAATAATAATAATAATAATATAATATACCCTGGCAGTGTATCTACCTGGATGAACCCTATAAATAGAGATTTTGTGATTAGGGGAACCAGGAAACAATTTTTCAGGCCTTCTGTCAGAAGAAACAGTCTATTTAATCTATTACAACTTTAAAACTAGAATGAAAACAACAGAAGGAAACACCACCACAGCTCCCAGCTCTCAAATTCAAACCAGAGTCCTTGCAACTTGCTTGCGTGGGAACACTGGAAGTTGGCAGGGTCCAGGAACACAGGGTTCACTGACTTCCACTCTCCAGAAAGACTTCAGAGGACTGTTCAGAGTGTCCCACCAGAAGCCCTTCTGGCTCACCGACCTTCTGCGAGGAGACTTCCCTCAGCTTTAGGTCCTGACCCAGCTAGGTCTCCACCCGGGCTATTGATATGTCCCACGGGTGGGTCAGTGAAGCAGCCTTCCACAGTAATTTATCCCTTCAGGCTCTGCAGTTCTTAATATAGGCCTGAGAGTGATCTCCCTCCTGAAGCTCAAACAGCAGCCTTGAGTCTGTATATATATATATATATATATATATATATATATATATATATATATATATATATATATATATATATATATATATATATATATGACAGTTGGCTCTCTATGGAATCTTCGGCCCTCTTCGTTACTGAATGCACTCCAACCCCCAGGTCAGATCCTGAGATGATGTTATTTAAAGGCACCTTGCATTTTAGGGGCCTACAATTGTTTGTTGAAATCCCTTTATTTTCAGAACCTGTTTGGCTGGTTTCAGGTTTCTGCCTGAAGGTTAACACTTATTATGGTATCCCAGGCAACAAATTGCTGCCCCTCACCCCTCCCTTTTCCTAAGACACCAAGGTTTCAAGTTTAATCTTAAATGCTAACACCTTCTCTTGTATCCCAGGCAAAAAATAGCTGCGCCATCACCCCTCCCCTTTGCAAAGACAACAGGGTGTCCCAAGAGATGCAAGCATAAAAAATCCCTGCCAAAATACAGAAGGTGCAGTGGAAAACATCACCACGGAGCCTCCTACAACAGTGAACATTTGATTTCCCCCCACATCCCCTGCTCTCGGTAAGCCCCTGCATGCCAAGCTGGGGGTGGGGTTGTCAGCCAGCCAGATGGCCTCTGAGCCAAGTTGGGAGGGTGCAGCTGGGCTCTATGCCAACCTGGGGACGTGACAGCCAGACAATAGTGCTCTCTGCCATACTGGGGGGTGTGCCAGTTAGCCAGCCAGCCGGGCTCTGTGCCACACTGTGCTACAAGACACACTCTTATCTCAGGTGTGTGTGTGTTTCATGGGATGGTGTGTGTGTGTTGTGACACACACTCACTTCTCCTGATATATGAAACAAAATTTGATCACGGTGCATGTATACCCCACAGTAATATCTTCTGGGATACAAAATTGCCCCATAATAACAGCATCATTTGTTTCACATTTATAATACCAACCTAATCACGTAAAGAAACAAATACCTATCAATTTTCTCAGACCTGTTATGGTGCTCAAGTTTGGGAATATACTAAAGCGGTAGCTGATTGCCTTGAGTCTATTCAAAATAAGTTTTTGCATAGTCTCTTGGGGGGTCCCCTTATTACACCCTTGGAAATGCTGAGGCTGGAACTAGGGATGTGTCCCTCTCCAGAATTATAGGTATCATGCTTTCCTTTTGCCTGAAAATTGCCAATATCCTTCCATTAAAATTGCTTCCAAGACTCTGCCTCGAAGAAAAAATGTGCAGTATATGGCATGAAAGTGACCCTTGGTGGTGTGGGATTAAATGTGAGTTAAGGAATTTGAACTTTTTTTTGAATTTCTTACTATCTTTGTCTTATAGGGAAGTCCATAAGGTTGCTAAATCAAGAATTGCAGATATTGATACCCAGATGATGGTTTCTCAGACTATGATTTCTAAAATCTCTCCTTACTACAGATTTTGGGTACCATGTAATAAGAGGCCCAACTATCTTGATTGACTTTCAAATGCAACCTATAGGAGGGGGTTTTTGGCCCTAAGATTTTAAACTATGTACAACAAAGTTTTGCTGGGACGGTTCAGGGGAGAGGACTATAACAATCGGAAATGGATACATGGTGAGAACCAGGTGGAAGATCTAGTACACTATTTGCTGTTTTGCCCTCTATATACCTGTTGTCTGGAAAGATTGTTCCGTATTACAGGTGTGGATACTAGTAGGTCTACAGTTAGTATACTGACTTACTTGTTAAGGGATGACTGATGACGTGACAGCTGCTGTAGCATCCTTTGCAGATTTCACACAGAAATTACGAAATCAAAGGGCTAAACTGCTGGATGAAACTATCTCCTATAAACCTTTGTGTTACTATAATAATAATTTTCCTTTTTATGCTTTTTGACATGGTTTTTCCCAAGTGGAAGGAACAGGAGTTGTCGTTATCATCTCTGTGTTTGCCAAACAAGATATTTATTAGTTGTTATGTATAACAGTCTGACAGTTCTCTTGGTTTCTTGTAGAGAAAATGAATCTGGTGTCGTTGTCTCCCTGGATGGGAGCTTGGATGGTTAGCTCCAGTCCCTACCTAGCTGTTTTTGCCTAGGAGTTTTGTTTATGTGACGTTTTGCACCATTTAGGAGCTAGAGCTATTGTTATATCTGTAAATTGTCATTTGTCTAATGTTACTATTAGGTGTGTGCATGTCATTTTCATTATTACATTTGCAATAACAAAAACAACAATTGATAATAACAACAACAGCAATGAAAATGACAATGTCGTTATCGTTGTCATTATTATTAGTGACACAGTTGTGGTTTTGTTTTGGATGGAAGTGGAGAGGGGAGGAGGGAGCAGACATCTAGGAGCCCTAAAGAGGCTTGAACTCTTTAACTGTTTCTGTGTTGGGAGGGGTGAGCAGCTCAGCAGTATCTGATGGATGTACTGCTAGCCAATGAGCAGTGCAAGCAAGCCCCAGAAGTCTCATGGCACTCTGTGATTGCTCAATGCCTGCTGTCTCCCACAACCAATCAGGGGGACTCTGGGGGAGGGCACTGCAACCCTTTATAATGGGAGGGCCATTTCTCTGTTCTGTGAGAGAGCTCTGCTTGTCAGGTTGTGATTTACAGAACTGGTGCTTGCACACAAAAAATCCTCCCTAGCTGGCCGCCCCACCGGGGATTAGTTCCCTGGTTCTCCGTATGGAGAGAGAGCTTCAATCTGTTGCGGAGAGGATTTGGTTTATAGCACTTAATTATTAGCTTAGGCTGTTGTTTGGCTTATCTGTGCCCCTAGCTCTCTCAGTAGTCAGAGAGGGGCCACAAAATGATTGGCTCATAGTAATGAACCGGAAGATAGGGGAGCTGGGCCTTTGCCCAGATTTCCTTGCCTTTTTGGGTTACAATGTGGCCAAAAAGCTGGTTTCGAGGAGATTGGCAGACGCTGCTCGACAAGATCTGAAGTCAGCCATTGGTGAGCAGAGCTCCCAGGTTTTTTACTTACAATGGGCAAGTGATTTGGCTACTCTATCCCCATACTTAGATCAGGGGTTCTCCCTGCAGGATAGACGGTTGTTCTTGTTAGCAAGGACCAATTACTTCCCCTCTTCTGTGGTCGAGGGACGTAATAAAGGGACCCCGCTTGCCCTTAGGTTTTGCAAATGTCATCTTCAGATGGTGGAGTCTCTGGATCACATACTTCTTGAATGTCCCATCCATGAGGATGCTAGAAGGAGGTTTCCTTCCCCGGTAATTGGCCCTTTTCCAGGCAGATCATCGCTTTTCTATGTGTGACTGCTGCTGGGGGACAGTTTTCCGGAGGTGACCCGGGTGGTGGTTCTTTTTTTGCGCTCAGTCAGCTCCCGCAATAGCAAATAGGGAGGGGGGGAAGGGTTAGGTTTGGCCCCTTTGGGTTTATTAAGTAGGAACCAGTGTCCCTATAGACAGTGATAGGACTCCTTTTTTGTGTAATGCCAATTATATACTAATAATTGATTTCAATAGAAGATAGAATCATTTTCCTTCTCCTGAACAATTTTAGTTAAAATATTTATGTTCAGGACAGATTGTAATGTGGACTATTTTAAATTGTACATACATGTATTTATTTATTTACTTTGTGTCCTGCAATGACCTTTGGTCGTGCAGAATAAAGTTATATATATATATATATATATATATATATAAATTAGTATTATAGGATAGGTTAGGTTTAGTTTTGGTTTTGTGTATATATAATTTGATCATACAATACTTCTTTGACTGTGTGTGCACTTGAGTGTGTGTGCACTTGAGTGTACAATGAGAAAGGGAAGGGCTACTAGTTCAGCCTCTGGGGCATGTGGCCCTGGTAGAGGGCGAGGGTGTGGACGTTCACGTGGGGGAGTTGACAAGCCCGCTGCCACTTTTGCTACTGCTGGCAACCCACTGACCAAGCTGAAGAGACCTGATTTTTTCCCCGCGCGGTGGCAAGTCTTATCAGGGGAACAAGCTGCAGCAGAGAACTTGGGAGTAGCATCTAGTGTGGAAGGCAGGGAGTCCCAGCCTTCCACTAGGAGCAGTGGCACTGGAGGAGGGAACCAAGGGTAAGGGGCGTGTGTGCAGCACAGCATTACACCACCTCCCCTCCTGAAGCACCAGCAGCAGCTGGCACTGGCAGTAGTGATTTTTCACTGGGGGCAGCAGAAGATATTAGTTTGGGGAGCCCCAGGAATAATGATGTGGGTGCTGTTGCTGGGAGTGGTGCATGGACTACCACCTCTCCTGGACAGGCTTCTCCCTCTGGAACCCACCCCCCAGGGATTTTGAGAATTCAGGGGAGCATGTATTTCAGGGCATCCTGAAATACATTCTGGGGTCTGTTAGGGTCACCAGTTATGAATTAGATCTGTGCCCGTCCTGGTTGGTGAAAGCCTCCAGCGAGACTTTGGGGTCAGTGCTGGCGATGGTAGTGAATGCGTCCCTTCAGCAGGGGAGGCTATCGCCCAGTCTCAAGGAGGCTGTGGTGTGCCCCCTGCTGAAGAAGCAATCTCTGGATGTGGACGCACTCGCCAGCTACCGACCTGTCTCTAATCTTCCATTTTTAGGGAAGGTTATTGAACAGGCAGTGGCACTGCAGCTCCACGCGCATTTGGACAACATCGGTTTCCTTGACCCTTTTCTATCTGGGTTCCACCCTGGCTATGGTACTGAGATGGCATTGGTGGCCGTGGTGGCCGATCTCTGCTGGGAGATGGACGCAGGAGGATGTTCAACTTTTCTGATCCTGCTAGATCTCTCAGCCGCTTTTGACAATGTGTACCATGGGCTGCTGTTGAGATGGTTGCGAGACCTGGGGGGCCTGGACAGGACTGTCCTTGGGTGGTTCCCAAGGTGAGATGGCGTTGGTGGCCGTGGTGGATGATCTCCGCCGGGAGATGGACGCAGGAGGATGTTCAACATTTCTGATCCTGCTAGATCTCTTGACTGCTTTTGACACCGTGGGCCATAGGCTGCTGTTGAGATGGTTGCAAGACCTGGGGGCCTGGATGGGACTATCCTTGGTGTGAGAGGGTTCGGGCTGCGATGTCAACAATATGCTGATGATACTCAGCTGTACCTCTCATTTTCAGCTGACCCCGTTCCTGCTGTCTCATTGCTTTCCCAATGTTTGGAGGCCGTGGCGGATTGGATGAGGCAGAGCAGACTGAAACTGAAACCCGATAAGACGGAGGTGATGGTGGTGGGGAGGGAGGAGGTGGTTCTGGTCCCCCTTGTGTGTGTGAGGGGGGGTCCGTCCTCCTATTTCCGAGAAGGTTCGGAGTCTGCGGGTGGTGTTGGACTCAGGTCTCCATCTGGATCGGCAGGTGGAGGCAGTGGCCAAGACTGCCTTCTGCCAGCTGTATCTGGTACGGAGGCTGTGCTCATACATTTCCAGGCCCGACCTGGCCACCTTATCCATGCCTTCATCACCTCGAGGCTGGAGTACTGCAACGTGCTCTACGTGGGGCTTCTCTTGTTTCTGGTTCAGAGGCTGCAGCTGGTGCAGAATGTGGCATCCCGTATCCTTATGGGGACTGGGCGACGGGAGCACATAACACCAGTGCTCCGTGCTCTGCACTGGCTGCCTATAGTGTACCGAGGAAGTGATCCCAGGTGACAGCAGTCGGGTGACCTGCCTTCACTGTGGGAAGGTAGTGTGCCATGTGAATAAGAGGGGAAATCTCAGTACTAATGGCATGAGTGAAGGCTAGGTGAAAGCCTCCAGGGAGATGTTGGGGACGGTGCTGGCGAGGGTGGTTAACGCGTCCTTGCAGCAGGGGAGGCTGTCACCTAGTCTCAAGGAGGCCATGGTGCACCCCCTGCTGAAGAAACCATCATTGGACGTGGACGCGCTCACCAGTTACCAACCTGTCGCTAACCTCCCCTTTTTAGGGAATGTTATTGAGCGGGCAGTGGCGATCCAGCTCCAGGCGCCTCTAGATAGCATTGGTTTCCTGGACCCTTTTCAATCTTGGTTCTTCCCCGGCTATGGCACCGATACAGCGTTGGTGGCCTTGGTCGACGATCTCCGCCGAGAGATGGATGCAGGATGTTTGACATTTCTCATCCTGCTAGATCTTGGGGTAGGTCGTGAGAGGGTTCGGGATGCGATGTCACCAATATGTTGATGATACTCAGCTGTACCTCTCTTTTTCAGCTGACCCATACCCTGCCATCTCATTGCTATCCCAGTGTTTGGAGGCTGTGGAAGAATGGATGTGGCAGAGCAGACTGAAGCTCAACCCTGATAAGATGGAGGTGATGTTGGTGGGGAGAGCGAGGGAGGTGTCGGCGCCCCTGATTGGAGGGGGGTTTCCTTCTCATAGCTCAGCAGGTTTGGAGTCTGGGGGTGATTCTGGATGCAGATCTCAGCCTGGAGTGACAGGTGGAGGTAGTGGCGAAAGCAGAGGCTGCATCCATATGTCTCTGGCCTCCCTCATCCATGCCTTCATCACCTTGAGGCTGGACTACTGCAACGTGCTCTACACGGGGCTGCCCTTGTTCCTGGTTAGGAGACTGCAGCTAGTGTAGAATGTGGCGGCCCATCTCCTGTTGGGGATGGGCCATCAGGAGCACATAACACCTGTGCTCCGGACTCTGCACTGGCGGCCAATAGCGTGCCGAGCCAGGTTCAAGGTATTGGTGTTAATCTATAAGGCCCTTCATGGTCTGGGCTCCTCATACCCCAGGGACCGCCTCGCCCTCCGCACCCCAGAGCAGCTCCTTCGGTCTGCTGGGGGTGCCTTCTTGGAGGTCCCCTGTGTTAAGCGGGGGACCACAATGGAGAGGGCATTCTCGGTGGCTGGGCCATGGTTTTGGAATTCCCTCCCAGAGGAAGCTCGCTTGGCCCCGAGCCTTTTAACATTCCGGTGAATTTGAAAGCCCTGGCTGTTCTCCCAGGCCTTTGGGGAGGGTGCGAGGGTGGGTTGGGGGGGGGGGTTATCTCCCGCCACCCTTATTCATTGTATTTTTAGTATTACCCTTGCCTGTTTTATTGTTGTGATTTTATGAGTGTTTTAATATATTTTTATAATTGTATTTTATGTTTTTGAAATTGTTAGCTGCCCAAGCTGTTTTAGGAGGGGTGGGATATAAATTGACAAAATAAATAAATAAATAAATAAATTCCCACATCAGGACTAGGGCTGTAGCGGAATATCGCAGCGGTAGCTATTTCCGGCGGAAACAGTGTTTCCGCAATTAGTGGAACGGCATGGCAGAGGCTTTCATTCCGCGGTTTCATTCCGCGGTTCCGCGGTTCCACTTATTTAATTCTGCAACTTAGTGGAATCGTGGAAACATGACATTTTCGCTATTTCCGCAATTCCGCCAGTGCCAAAAAATAGCGGAATAGCGGTTTTCTGCGATTTCCGCAATTTTTCCGCAATTTTTCCGCAATTCCGCGATTTGCAGAATTCCGGCGGAATTAGCGGAATATCCACAGAAAAGTCACGGTGTGGCATGGGCAGTTCCGAAATGGCAGAACGGAATCGCGGCGTGGTAAAAGCTGCTGCCGCATCAGCCGTAATCAGGACCTGGCATAGGGCTTTGCAGCTGCAAGAGACATTAGAAAATATGGACAGGAGTGGGTTCGCTGCTGCAGCAAGCACAAGCAGCAGCAGACCTTCCTCATCTACTCATGTCAAGGGGAAGGAGGGACATCAGCAGCAGTTTCCATCTTGAACCCCCTCTCAGCAGCACCAGCAGCACTAGCACCAGCAGCAGGTCACAATGGAGGATCTCTGATTTGGGCAGTTGCGGCATGGAGGAGTACATCATTCAGCAGCAATCGAGATCACCAGGTGGGTGGGGGAGAGGATTCCCCTGGATGACCAGCCACTTAGCATTGTTGAGGACCAGGGATTCTGCTGGCTGCTGGTACTGTTGGCACCCCAGTACCAGCTTCCCTCATGCACCACCTTCTGCAGGCAGGCAGTGTCCTCCCTGTACCAGGCAGCCAGGAAGCAGGTGAGGAAGCAACTGGCCAGGACAGGTGGGGAAGTTGTGCATTTCAACAAAGACATTTGGAGCAGCCGAAATGCACAACATGCCTACCTGCCCTGACTGCTCACTGCTGGCAGCTGCATGTGACAAGAGGAGGAGCAGCAGGCAGTAGGGGTTAGGGGGCAGGGTACAAGTGGATCCTGATTCACGCCCAGGTCTTTGATGAGGGCCACACTGCTGTCAACATAAGGGGAGCCTTGGACACCATGGTGGACCGGTTGTTAGGGGAGGAAGCCCTATTCTCCAGGGGCTTCATTGTCACAGATAATGCTGTTAACATGAAGAAGACAGTGCTGGAGGGTGGGTTCCAGCACATCCCCAGTGCTGCCCACACCAATCACTTGGCAGTGAGGGATGCCCTGGGCCTGGGGGAGAAGGCAGCAGAACGCAGCAACAGAAGCCCCCTTACCCTGTTAATCAAGAAGGGCAGAAAGATTACAGGGTACTTTAACAAGAGCGTGAAGGGCATTCACCTCTTGAGGGAAAAGCAGGTGGAGCTGGGAGCACAGGAGCACTTCCTCATGCAGGATGTGAACACCAGGTGAAACTCCACCTATAGCATGATGGAGCATCTGGTGGAGCAGAGGCGGGTCCTGCATGAAGTAGCTTCAGAGGGGGAGATTGGGGTGGAAAGGCCTCTAGGGCAGGAGGAGTGGACAATGATGGCCCAGACCATATGCATCCTTAAACCCTTTAAGGATGTGACAAAGAGCCTGAGTGCAGTGATGGACACCCTGAGCCAGGTAAACCCCCTTGTCCAAAGTCTCATCAGGAGGATGGAAGGCTTCTTGAGGGACCAAGGCAGGGAGGAGGGGGAGTGGCAGCTTGTACCGGAGTTGGTGGCCCTGATACAAAAGTTGAAGGAGGGGCTGATCAGGCAGTTTGATCCTGTTATATACAAGGAGGTTTACGTACTCTACACCATGCTGGACCCCAGGGTGAAGGCGAGCACATGGCAGACTTCACCCTGAGAAAGCATGCTCTGGTGGAGAGGGTGCAGGCAGTTGAGAGGGTCAGACAGTGGCAGCAGCAGGGCATCCAGGAGGGGCAAAGCAGCAGCAGGAGGGCAGAGATGCAGAGCACTCCGAGGAGCAGCAGCAGCAGCAGCAGCAGCAGCAGCAGCATCTCCTCGGCCATCAGCTACCCCGAGTGGACCACCCCAGGGCAGGCAACATGGGCACATGCAATTGGGGAGGAGGTGGCAGCAGCATCATACAGAGGGAGTAGGAGCCTGACACTGCGGAGTGGGCTGTGGCAAAATATCTCAAGGAGTAGATCCCAGCAGTGATTCTCTACTGTACTGGGCAGAGAAGGGGAAAATATGGCAGGTTATGACCAGGGTGGCATAGGAACTAGTGTCCTACTTACTAACCAGCATGCCCAGCGAACGGGTGTTTTCAGTGGCATGGGACATCATGAGTCCCAACTGTTTGAGGCTGGGTGCTGGGTTAGTGGAGTAGGTCCTGTGCCTGAAGGTCAACCTGCCACTGCTGGGTTTCCCTGACCTGGCAATGGACCCATAGTGAGGGTGGGGGCACACTTGTGGAAGAGAGAGAGAGAAGCTCCCCACTAAGAGAACGAGAAAGAGGGGTGGGTGGGTGACACACTCCTGCCCATGCTTTCACCCACCATACATGACCAGAGACAGTCAGAGAAACAGAGAGACAGAGAAGCATAGACAGAGAGGCTCCATGCTGCTAGAATGGGAGAGAGAGACAGAGAACCTCCCCGCTGCTAGAATGACAAAGAGGGGCTGGGGGGAGAGAAAGAGAGAGAGACTTGCATCATGCTCAAGCTGCCACCTGCCAGAACCAGAGAGAGAGCTCATCTCATACGCTTATTCTCAATGCCCCCATCCAGCAGCAAACCGACCAGAATGAGATGGAAAGATATTTGACTGTGTGGCTGCCTCCCTGCACCACCACCTCTCGCAATGATTGAATGAAGTGTGCCCAATCACGCACTAATTCTCTCTCTTTCTCCTATGCCCTGCTTTCCATGGGACAATCAGCCAGGGGCTTCCCAGGGCTCCCCTCTCTGATACCCCACCATTCGAGGTCTTCCAAATGACTACCACCAACAGTAAGCAAACCCAGTATCATATGTCACCTCAGCTTCCCAAAGCAGCCCCCCGTGGGGTGATCTCTGGGCGAAACAATGCCCTGCTGCTCAGTGGGCTTCCGAATGACTACCAGTGCTGCCAGAGAGCCTCTCTTTGGCTGTGTTCTCATCTGCGGTGGTGGCAGCGGGAGGGGTGAGGGAAGATGTGGCAGCGTGAAGGAGCCGGCCGACGGGAAGAGAGCCGGTGCGAACAGGGATCTTCCGCGGCTTCTCTCACGCATGTCAGGGTGCAAAATCCTGCAGTGAATACTGTATTTATTTATTTATTTATTCAATTTGTATCCCGCCCCTCCTGCGAACAGCTTGGGGCAGCTAACAAGTTAGTTATAAAACAATTTATAAATATATAAACAATATAATAAAACAATCCATAAATACACTACAATAAAACAGGCTGGGTTATATAAGCCAGATTTCCCCACTTTGTGTCTGATGAAATCATTACAAAAAGCTGTTCATACCCACTTTCTTCAACTACTTTTGCAGGGTTTTTTTGGTTTGTTTTTTCTAGTTTTGTTTGGAATTCACCCCACCCTCATAATTCAGCTGAATAACTAAATATCTGAACGACGACAGAAAACTGCAACAAAAGTTTTCTGTTAAAGAATATATACATATTTGTTTTGGTATTAAAATTCATTCAGATATTCAGAGTGCTTTTGCAAATTCAGAATCTAGTATTTTTTTTTCAGCCCCATCAGTTATGCTAATCATACAGATGCGGAACTTAACAGAGAGAGAGGGTAGAGGAATAAACACAGATAACAGAAAAGTACAGGTGGGGTAAAAGAATATATTACTTAGCCCATGGGTGGGGGTTGGGGAGAGTATGCAAATTATTTTTATCAAATATAAAAAAAACCATATTACAATATAGTTTTTTATATCTGATAACGATTTGCATGCTCCCCACCCCCAACCCCCAGGCTAGGTAATATTCTGTTTTAGAGAGTTGAGTGCTGGAAGGGTCTTTGAAGGTTATTTAGTCCAACTCCCTGCTTGGATGCAAGGTGACTACAGTTACAACATTTCTGTCCAGTTTCTTTTGAAAGCTCCAGAGGCGGAAAGGCTATGACCTTCCATTGTGACACAGTTCTTACTGTTAGAAAGTTTTCCAGATATTTAATCAAAATCTATGTTCCTGTAATTTGAACCCATTAGTTTTAGCCCTGCCCAATGTGATAACGAGGAATAATTTCTTGCCATCTTCTTTGCAGTAGTCCATTAGATATTTGAGACTATTTTGTCTTTTGGTTTAAAGCCCTACATGGTCTGGGCCCTGCTTACCTGAGGGATCACCTCAACCCCTGGGCCCTTCGGGAGATTCTGCATTATCAGCGGGTCCAATCGGACAGGTGGGTGTTTTCTGTGGCTGCACCATCACTGTGGAATGCACTCCTGGCAGAAATTCACCTCAGCCCAGATCTCCCTGCGTTCTGATGATGCTGGCTCTTTCATCTGGCATTTGGGGGGGATAGGTTAGTGGGGAGTGGGAGGGGTGTGTTTTACACAGATTAGGGTAGAATATTGTGTGCTGTATTTATGAGTTTTTATATTTGTACATTTATATATATATATATAATGTTCTTTCTGTTTTATTATATTATTTATACACATTAGCCACCCTGAGTCACCATGGGTGAGAAGGGTGGGGTAAAAATATAAGAACTAAAATAAAGAATATATAAATTACCATGTCTCCTCTTAGTTTTCTCTTAACTAGACTAAACATGCCTAGCTCCTTCAAACTTTTCCTTATAAGACTTGTCTTGTCTTCCAGACCAATTATCATTTTTGTTGCCCTCCCCTGAACCCACTCCAAATTGTCAGTGTCTGTCTTAAAATGAAACACCTCAAACTGGACACAATACTCTACGTGAGATATCACCAGTGTGTCAGGTCCCATAGGCGGTGGGGCAGAAAACAAAGGAGGGTCGGGGAGCGGGGACGCGTTAGAGGCCATGTGGCCAAGCCGCGGCGCTCCCCGCTACCCCAGGAGGCCACAACCCCACGCAGCGCAAGGGAGGAGCCAGGAAGAGCGTTGCGACGCTCAGAGCGCTTGCAGGCTCGGCCGCCGCAGCAGTCAGAGGCGGCCGACGCCGGGGAAACCCCGCAGGGGTTAGACACATCGCCGGCAAGGGTTTCAGCTGAGAGCTCGGGGGTGGGGCCGGAAAGAACGCAGAGACGCTCGGCGCGGCTGCGCCACAGGGCGGGGCCCGCCACAGGGGGTACTTAAGGAGGGCCAGGCTCATTAGGGCGATGCCGGTGAACAGCTGTCTCTTATACACATCTAGATGTGTATAAGAGACAGGTGATAACCCTTCCTGTCTGTGTGCGTGTGTTTCGGTGAATTCCCTGCCTACAATTCCTGGAGTCTTCCCCCCTCCCAATCTCCTCACGACTCCGTTCACCTTGGGCTATTGTATCTCGGACCCCTTGCACGTGTTGGGTGTGTGTGGTGATAGTGGGGATAGGAACTGTTATTACAGACCCCACGCCCGGTGGGGGCAATCCTCAGGGCCTTGCTGTTTCCCCCCCCTATGATGACATAGGCCACGTCTCTCTTGCAGAGGTTTTGGGCCCTATACAAACCTGAGGGGTGTCTTCCGTACATATCGAGGATTGCCCTACACCGGCCCGGGTTACGGTGCTGCTTCAGGTTAAGTGGGGTTGCAAGGTACCATCTCCCTCTCTCTATAACCCCCCTACCCTAACACAGTGTTGAATAGAGTAGAATTATTACTTCTTCTGAATTGAGAACAATGTTTCTGTTAATGGAGCCTAAAATCACTTGGGGGCGGGGGGGCAATCCAATGGCCTACGTACGTCGCCCGCAGACACTGCGCTCAGGTGAAAACGTGCACACAGGTGCATGCATTTGCATTTTGTGTGTTCCGTGTGCATCACACATGCACACCTGATCATGCACATTCTTGTCTAAGCGCAGCCCCTGCAGGTGGCATACATGGGCTGTTGGATTGCCCACTTGATGAAGAGGAATTATGATCCAGTAAAGTAAATAAAGTAAAAAAAGGAACAGAATATGTTTATAATTCTCAGTAATCCATGGATAAAGGTAGTTGTTTGATGGTAAAATATGCATCTCCTTACACCTTATAAGAATATTTTGTTCATTCAGCTAGAGGAATAATTATGATGCCATTAAGTCTTGATTTCCTCACTTTAAAGTATTTGGATTTGGATTAAGGAGTGTGCTCAGGTTAGGGGAAGGAAAAGGAGGATCCAAATCATAGAGCTGTGCCATGGATCCATCCACTTTTCTCAATTGTGTGCATTCTTTCTCTGTGCTTCCTTCTGCTGAGCACACTCCTTCAGTGTTTGAGGGTAGAGGCTGGATTCATAGGTCAGATCCAGGAATCGGAACGGGCCCACCCCAGATGGTGTAAAACCTATTTATTTAATTTGGAATTTGGCATCATAGAGGTTTTTTTCTGTCTGTGTTGTGAGTTTTAATGATACTGTCTTATTTATATTATCAAGAGTACCACATAAGTTAGTACATGTATGCAAATGTTTGTTTATGAAGAACTTACAGAGAGAGAGAGTAGAGTCTATTGACGTCTATGTGTTAATGCAACAGAAATAATACATGATGATGATTAAAATTTTTAATAGCCTTTAAAATCCCATAAGAGGATTAAAGAAATGATAAGGTTTCTGAAATTGTGATCATGTTGAAGAGAATTTCCAGCGGAAATATCATTATCTGCAATGGATCTGAAGTGAGATCACCAACTCCTGTCACATAAATCACCAGTCATTAGATACTAACAATTTTCAGTCCAGTTGTTTGCTTAGGTTTGAATGACTAACCCAGGAGTGAAAATGTCAGTGTCCTAATATCAGTCATCTCGACCATCCAGATTCCCCATCACACCATAAAGGATATGACAGGGACAGAATTCACATCAGCAAAGACTTCCTCTTGTCTGGCAGCATCTCTGACATACAGAGTGACAGGCAAGTAGAAAGAGTGATCATCTGATGTCACATCCCTCAATACTAAGAAAGAAACACTGGGCAACAAAATATGGCAAGAAACATCCTGCAGAAGTGCACAGCTTGTCATTTGTAGAGCAAGACTTTTCACTGCTGCAGTCAAAAATATTTAACATCACCTGCCCATTCAGGAGGTCTATAGTCAACTGTAAACAAAGTGACTGAATTCTTCAGCATGATTAAATTGGAGCATTCCCATTTGGACCGAGGTATGCGCAGTTATTTTTGCTTATTAAAAGCATCTTGACAAGGAAAAAAAAAACACAGTTCAAATTTGCACAATGACCTTAAGCTACCTAAAAAACAGTTCAAATGTGCACAATGACCTTAAGTTACCTATTTTTAACTGGAGACAGAGTAGTTCAGATGGTACTTTTTATTGGACCAACTTCTGTCGGGGAGAGTGTTCAAGCTTTTGGGTTACACAGGGCCTTTCCTTGGGCACACAAAAGTCAGAACTTTACACAGAGCAATGCAGGATAGATGATATATGTTAGTATTCACTTGGGAGGGGCTGTTTTGGAAAAAAGATTAGGAAATTGACCATAGTAATTCAAATAATTGAAATTTAATGAAAGAAACCAGCAGGTATAGGTGTAACCAGAAGGCTGTCAGTTACCTAAACATTTCTATACTGGCTTATGAACGCCAAATCTTTATTTATTTAGTAAGTTGTGTTTGGAATCCAATAGTTAAGAATTGTAGTTCGTCCCCACAGTAACACCATCACTGGTTCATTGCATTCCTCCACAGGCTCATTATTTATTGCTGCATCAATCATAAGCTCCTTATTTTTAAGCCCCTTCATCATTAAGCCTCACCCTAACAGATGAACTAGCTTATTGAGCTTGTGAATCTGCTGCCTTTGTTCCAAAGGTGGCACCTTCCATTGCCTGCTTGTCTGCTTTTCTCTCAAGCATCTTCTTCCATTCTGGCTCACTATACATGGGAGAATCTTGTAGTCAAAATCTCACCTCTCCGGTATTGCATACAGTCAACTGCAACCACATCAGTTTAGAATACTGCTTCAGATTGGGTAAGAATTGTGCCTATGCAAATATTGTCACCACCCTGCTTCCTTGGCCTCAATGTGCTTGCCTCACCTGTCTACTTTACCTGGTTGAATGCAGGTGCTATCTGAATATAGATGCTTGCTGAAAAATAATAATTTATGAGATCAGTCTGGTAAGCTATTGTTCTGAATGAGATTTTTGTATTATTGCGTATGAAGCTTTGGAGATAGACAGAGAAGCTCCGCTGAAGTCAGGTTAATAGCATTAGTCTCAGAGAGGAAAATGGAAGAGTGAAAGCAGTGAGCACCAGAACTCGGAACACAGCATACTAACTGCTTCCATTTTTCAGAGATTAAACATATTTTTTTGCTTCCTATTGCAATTCTCGAGACAGATAAATTGCCTCACTACAGTGTTTCACATATCTATGGTTGGGGGTAGGGCAGGGGTAAAGGACAAACCCCCCAAACCTACCAATCAAATACAAGGGTGAAGGGAAAGCACTAACTGAACAATAAATAAATACTAGTATCTGCAGACTTGATCATCCTCACAAACCTAGTGAAACTGCACAATGTTCTTTTAAAGTAACATTGTCAAAGCAGTAAAGGCCCAAAATGTAGGGTGTGGAAAATAAAATATAGTGTGTGTCTATGAGTGACTAGGAAAAAAAATAAAATAAGACCTAATGGAAAGTATTGTTTCAGTGACAGCAGAGGCTTCAGTTCCGTTCGGAGAGTCTAGCACTGTGGTAAAGGCAAAGAACTGTAGGGATGGGTGTTGCAGTTTTGCATTAATCTGCAACTGCCTATAATTGGCAGTTGCAGATTAATCCACAAAATGCTGTCCCATTACAAATCCACATTCTGGATCCATATTAAAAAAAAATTACTGCTATGCGCAAAATGGCACAAATTGCTCATATGTGCAGCTCTTCTTGGCAGTGCTGCCACCATTTTGAAAAATGGCAGCCTGTCAGCACATGTGCAAATGGTCTCTGCACATTACATGGACTGGCTGCCCTTTCCCAAAATGGCGGTGATATTTCTGCCACCATTTTGGAAAAGGGCTACACATGTGCAGAATGGCCCTGTAGCCATTTTGCACATGCGCAGTAATTTTTTAAAAAAATTGGAAATTGTTTTTTAGTTTTATTAATTGAAATACAGTTCCATAATCTGACTATTTAATCTGTAAAAGTAAAGATCCAGATCCGCAATGGATCCGAATCTGAATTTTCATCCACATGCCCATCCCTAAAGAACTGCAAAATTGGGAATGTGGATTCTGTTCCTAACAACAATAGCACACAGAGGAATGGGAAGGAGAGAGGTAAGGGGTATTTTCAGACGTTACGGGCAGCCGGTTCACCACAGTGAACCACCAGGGGGGGCGAACAGCGCAACCACGCCCGGGGGTTGGAAAACGACCCAAACAGACGTGCCGGGAACGGGACCACGGGCCGGAACCGGGCCGCACCATCGCGGCCCGTGGCAGCACAACAGACGTGCAGCCGAACCCCCGCCGGGCGCTAAACCCCCACAAGGCACCGGGCAGGGGCGGGACACAGACATGGCCGACTGAGGGCAAACGAAGCCACAAGGCACACAAGGGAACGCCCACACAAGGGAAACGGGAAGGGAGGGGGGAAGAGCGAGAACAGGCTGACAGCCGGCTCACACAGCGGTCCCGCAGCGGGGCACAATGCACGGCCACACGCCCGGGCACACACACACACACACACACACACACACACACACCAGGGAAAGGCCGGGAAGGGGGGAAGGGGCGCCCGGAACACCCCACCCGGAACACCGGCAGGGAGGGGGGGGCACCACCACGGGGCAAGGCACAGACAGCAGCAACCCCCACCCCCACACCACCCCAGTCCAGTCCAGTCCAAGGAGGTGCCCCCACAGGAACAGAGGCAGTCTCGGGGGGGGGGGGCGGACCCCCGGAGCAAGGCACGTTGGGGGCCCCCAAAGCACAGCGAGGCCGGCGGAGGGGCGCCAGGAGGAGGAGGAAGGGGGCCCCACAGTCAAAGGCTGGCACAGGCAGGGCAGCCGGGTCCAGCGGTGCTCCTCCGCAGCACCAGCGACGCTCAGGCAGCACCCACGGAGTCACGGGGATGGAGGGGGCCCAGGACCACGGCCAGGGGCAGCAGCAAGCAGCGAGGCGGGCGGGAGCTCACCGAGGTGGGGTCCGCAGGTCGGGAGCGGCCAGCGGGGACCAGGCCCCCCCCCGGGCCGGGGCGGGAGCCCACACGGGGGCACCACGCGGGGGGGGGCAGGCCAGCGACGCGGGGCTCACGGGCCGCTGCCGGGGGCCCCGCTGGCCCCAGGGCCCGGGTGGCCCGCCCGGTGGACCAGGTGGGGCCAGTGCAGCATGCCCCGGCGGTACCCCTGCAAGGACATGTAGTGGGCGATCAGGTAGTAGGCCTCGAAGGGATCGGGCATGGTGAGGGCCAGCTGCACATCCACACGCGCCCACACCGCCAACAGGGATGACATCTCCACCGCGGAGGGCTCCGGCACACAGCAGGCAGCAGAAGGGGGCCACGGAAGATGCCCCAGCTCCAGAAGCCGCTGGAACGCCGCCCCACGGGTGCGCTGGTACCCACGGGCCCCGTGAACACAGGAGAAGTAGCTCACGGCCAAGGCAGGGCCACCCTCGGCCAGGCACTCCGAGTAGGCGCCCAGACCACACACCACCAGCGCTGACACGGTCTCCGAGGCGCTCCAGGGCACATGGGCGCACAGCACCTCCGGGATGCGCCCCTCGGGGAAACGAGCCAGCCCCAGGGCCTCCGCATGCAGCCGGCAATCACGGGCGCTCACCACATGGCCAAAGTAACGGAGCCCGGAGCTCAGGCTCTCGTAGGCACCTGCACGGCTCCCCGGCCCGGCCAGGAGCAGCTGCACGGCAGGGGTGTGCCACAGGTCGCACAGAGACATGGTCTCGCGGAAGGCCCAGATATGGGGGGCCCCTTGGGGGCCGGACAGCGGGAGCCCCATGGATGGGCAGCCAGCCATGGTCCAGCACAACAGGGAATGGGACACGGAGCCCGGAGGGCACACAGACTGCCCAGGGCCGGGAGAGGCTCGGCCCGGCCCCCGGGACAGGGAACACGGGCCCGCACCGCAACATTGTAGCACAACAGAGCGAGGCGTGGGGTGCGGGCCCGGCACAGCTGCAGAGAACAACAGCGAGCTCTCTGTCTGCCTAATCGCACCTTCAAGGCCATCCCGCTACAAACAGCGAGGGGAGGGGGCCCGGGGTGCTGGGGGCGGGAGCAGCCGGAACGCACCGGCACAGGGCGCGCGCAGGCCCGCGAGGCCGACCCCCGGGCGGAGCCACCAGCACCGGGCCGCCATAAGCGCTCCCAGCCCCCACCGGGGCCCCAGCACCATGGAGCGCGATAGGGCAGGTGGGAACTGGATGTTCCTCGCGCTCGCGGCTGAGTGGCACCGTGACCACACTGAGCAGCTGTGCCTCCTGACCGAGAGGGTGCACCTGGCCGTCCGCCTGCGCTATGTCCTGGCCCTGCGGGCTGGCGTGCGCCTCCGGGGCCAGCAGGCCCGCAGGAGAGTCCGTGCCCGGCTCAGGGCTCGGCGCCGGGCCTGGGGGGCGTGGCTGGCCGCCTGCCGGAGCCTCACCCGGCCCGCTGCGCTCCGAGGGGCCGCGAGGCGGTTCCGCTGGGCAACGCAGACCCTCCGCCGGGCAGCGCTGCTGGCTATGCCCATAGCGCGGAGCCTATGGGTCACGGAGCGGCCCCAGGCCTGGTGGGAGCGGGCCCAGGCCCACTGGGGGGAGGCCGAGTGGGGGTCCCACTTCCGGATGGGCAAGGCCACCCTGCTGCGCCTAGCGGAGCTCCTCACGCCCTGGCTGGAGCGGCAGCACACCTCCATGCGGGAGCCCATCCCCATGGTCCAGCGGGTGGCCATAGGGGTCTGGGCCCTCGCAACGCCCGACTCCTGCCGCTCCGTGTCCCAGCACTTCGGGGTGGGGCTCAGCACGGTCGCCTGCATCGTGCGGGATGTGTGCGAGGCTGTGGAGGGCGTGCTCCTCGACAGGACCATCCAGCTCCTGGACCAGGGCGCTGTGATGGCTGGCTTCGCGGCCGGGGGCTTCCCGAACTGCATCGGAGCCGTGGACGGCACACACATCGAGATCCTGCGCCCGGCCGCGGGGGAGGCCCTGGAGTATGTGAACCGGCACGGATACTACTCCCTGCACCTGCAGGGGGTGGTGGACCACCGGGCCCGCTTCATAGACATCTACACGGGCAACTCCGGCCGGAGTCACGACGCCAGGATCATGACCATCTCCCCCTTCTATGCCCGCATGTACCGGGGGGACTTCGCGGACATGGGCATGAGGTGGATCGAGGGTGTTCCCATGCCCCCCTGCATCCTGGGGGACCCCGCCTACCCCCTGACCCGCTGGCTGATGAAGGTCTACCCTGTCCCGAGCACCCCTGCGGAGCAGGTATACAATACCCGCCTGTGTGCGAGCCGGACCGTGGTGGAGCGTGCCTTCGGGGCCCTGAAGCAGCGCTGGAGGAGTATAGCTGGCCGCCTGGACTTCACCGTCCCCACCTCCGCCCTGGTGATCGGTGCCTGCTGCGTTCTGCACAATGTGTGCGAGACCGAGGGGGCGGCCCTGGAGTACCCCGAGCCCCACCGGCCCCCCGGTCCTGTTCCCCTGTACGTGAACGCAGGGAACCCCCGGGAGTACCGGTATGCCAAAAGGATCCGGAACGCCCTTGCAACCCACATCGCCCGGGGGGGCCCGCTGTGAGGGCCTTCCCGCCCCTGGGGGCCCCACCCCCCGTTCCGTGCCCATGCCCCTGTACACGCGGTCCCACAGCCCTGTCCCCCCCACAAACGGGCCGGGGACAACTGTCTCTTTACAACACTTTATTGCCCACACAGTTCACACAATCACCCTGTGCCCCCTCCCCACCCCCGTGCCCGTGACCCCGTCCACCACCCGCCCTCATGTGGCCCTCCCCCTCCCCCCCCTTCCCACCATCCCCCCGCGTTTCCTGGGCCGACCCCTCGTGCGGCCGCTTGGGCCCACCGAGCTCTGGGAGCTCCCCTCCCCCCCACTGTCCGTGTCCCCTGCCGTGTCCTGGGCCGGTCCCGGCCCCGGCAGGGGGCCGGGCGGCGGATGGGCAGCTGTGCCCGGTGCCCCGGTCGCGCCCCGGGGGGGCTGGACCCTCCGGAGGCCCGGGGGCACTGGGAGGCGCATGCGAGGGCCCTGGGGCCGGGGGGGCGCCAGGGGCGGCAGGGCTGGGCCCGGGGGCGCCGAGGGGCCCGGCATGGGGACCTGGGCGGGCAGGGCGCCCGGAGGTGCGCCGGCCATCACGTAGGCACACATGGTGCCCGCATGCAGGAGCAGGGAGGTCCCAATGTCGTGGGACCTGTCCATCTTTGCACTGTGCTCCCGCACCATGCCCTGTATGTCCTGCCGGAGGCCCCTGAGCAGCCCCTGCTGCCGCTGGTGCTCCCGGCGCTCCCGCCTCCGCTCCAGGCGCACCTCCGCCTCCAGCCGGCGGTCTGTCTCCAGGGCCTTCTCCATGGACCGCTCTATGGCCGCCTCCATGCGGTCCACGGAGGCGATCATGCGCTCCCCCTGTTCCTCCGCCCTGCGGACGATGTCCTCCGCTTGCTCCTCCCTGCGCCTGCGGACCCGCGCCCGGTACTCCCGCATCCGCTGGGCTGGGGCTGCGGCCGGCGGAGGCGCCGCGCGCGGGGGCTGCCCTGTGGAAATGGGCGGGTGGGTCAGTGCAGGGCCCTGTCCCCTAGCGGGGTCGGGTCCCGGGGCCCCCTGCCCCCCCTCCCCCACTGAGGCCAGAGGCCCCCCTGGGCTGGCGCCCGGGGGGCCCTCCCGCAATCCCAGCCCTCCCGCCTTACCTGGGTCCGGCACCTGCTCTCCTGTGCCCTCCGCGGGGGCCTGCACCGTCTCGCTGGCCCGGTCCTGGGGCTCCCCATGTCCTGCGGGCGGGAGAGGGGGGAGCGGGTGAAGGGGGCTGGTTGTGGCCCCTGCAGCAGGGCCCCCACCCCCGCCCCTGCCACCGGCCCCCTGGTCGTGCCCCCCCCTGCCCTGGGGGCCCGCTTACCCTCTATGTCCGTCTCCGAGCCTTCGGAGCCCGGCGCCTCACCCTGGGAGTGCTCCCCCTGGGACCACTGGCTGAGGGTGGTGAAGGTGCCGACCTCCGACTCCGCCTGGCCGGCCCGGCGTTGGGATGTCTCCGGGCTGCTGCTGGGGGGGGGCCTTGGGGCTTCTGCGGGTCCCGGGTGGTCCTCCTGGGGGTGGGGGTCCCCTGAGCTCGTGTCTACCGGGCGGGCGGCGAGGGGAGGGGGTACCTCGGCCCGCTCCCTGCCCTGGACCACAGCGCTGCCCACCAGGCGTGGGGCAACGATGGAGCCCTTCATGTGAAGGATGCGGTCCAGGGCATCGTAGTAGGGGGCGGTGCGGGCCCCGTGGCCGGAGCGGCTGTTATTGTCCTTGAGGGCCTTGTACCCCCTCTTGAGCTCCTTGGCCTTCGAGCGACACTGGTTGACAGTGCGCTCGTGCCCCGCCGCCTCCATGTCGCGCACGATGTCCCGGTAGACATGCTCGTTGCGCTGGTTTATTGCGAGCTCCACCTGGTACTCGAGGGTCCCCCAGATCCGTATGAAGTCCCGGGTCTCCTGGAGGCCCCACTGTCCCCCTCTGTGATAGGCCTTCCTCCGGCTGGGCCCCTGCTGTTCCTCCTCCCGGTGCAGCTCATGCTGCACCTGCCTCTGCTCCTCCTCCACCTCCTCCTGGGGGTGCGCCTCCGGGGGCCGGGGGCCGGGCTCCTCCTGGGGCTCGTCCGCCCGGGCCGACTTTCGTGTCTGGGGGGGGGAAGGGGGGTGGTTGGTTGCTGGGTGAGGGTGTGGGCCCTCTCGGGGGCCCCCTGCCCCCCTGCCCTCCGCCCGGGGTCCCCCTGCCCCCCTGCCTTCCGCCCGGGGTCCCCCCGGCCCCCTCCACAGGGGGTTCCCCTGTGCCCCCTGTTCCCCTCCCAGTGGGTGCCCTTACCCGTTTCCTGGGTGCCTCCTGTGGGCCTGTTCCGGCCGCTGTCCCCGGGGCGGCGCGACCCGGCTGCAGCTGTGGTTGGTGTTCCCGGGGCGCCTCCCTGGTCGGGTGCTCCCGTGTGCCCCCTTCCTGCACCTGTGCCCCCTCCGCCTGCATCGCTGGGCCTGGCTGCACGTCCTCCGCCTCCTGTCCCGCCGCTGTCGCTGTTCGTGCCTCCGCTCTCTTCCGCTTCCCTCCTCGCTCCATCCCGCCACGCTTGCTTGCTGCTGCTCTCGCTTTAAATCTCCCTCCGGTGTTTGTGTTGGTGCTGGTTGCCTGGCAGCGACGCTGCGTGCCTCGTCCCCGGCCGGGGCTCCATTTTTTTGGTTCCGCTGGGGGATTGGCGTCCAGACGTTACTTTTGCTTGGTTCCCTGTGGGGGTTGGTTTGACCACGCTTCCCGGGACCTTCCCCCGGCTAGCCCGGGAAGCGTGGTTGAACCTGACCCCATGTGGGTATTGAGCGTGGTGAACATCTGGCGCACGCCGTTCAGACGTTCAGGGCCCTTTGGCCCCGCGGGGGGGTTGAGCGTGGTTCAGTGTGGTTCAGCGTGATCTCGTAACGTCTGAAATCACCCAAGGACACAAGACACAAGCTACAAACTACTACAGAGAAAGACACAACCTGATACAGTGCAGGGTAGAGGATCCAGGAGTGCAGGTCAGAGCAAGAGTAACAGGGAGACAGCAACAAATGCTTGACCAGCTTCCTGTTGCTCTCAGCATGCCTTATCTACAGCTGGAGCCAATCAGGAAGCCGGATATGACCACCAGGCAGACAAGGGAAATACAGACAAACCCTTCACCAGAGCAAGCAGGTTGCGGTGTTGAACAAACATCTTCTAAGCCCATGGCTGGGAGTTTGAGATACAGTCGTGACAATGAGGCTGTCATTAGACATAATGTCAATGAGTGTCTGAATGTGTGTGTGTTTTAATCTTGATATGAACACTGGTTTGGCCTTGTGTTCACCATGTGTCACTGCTGAGACACAGTCCATCTTGAGGCAAATCGGTGTTTTCCTCCCCCCGGTTTCAGCATGCAAGCGCTGCTGCCTCATTCCCCATGTTGTACCTGCTAACATGCCACATGATATCATTAGACACGGCCACGTGTTCAGCAGGAACACACAAATTGTCCTTGTGATGCATTGGTGTTCACACTGTATGTTCAACAGGTGGCCAAATTGGTGTTGAGATTATTATGGTGCTTAGTTACACACAACAGCCAAGCACATACTTAGGGGGTTTGACATCCAATCTTTGCTATGTCTAAAGACGCCCTCAGGTTGCTGATCTAATCCATTTCAGGGTTGCATTGCATTTCTTATATTAAAAAATGATTTAGTACCATAAGATCTAGAGGTAAAGAAGGCCAATTAGATCACTGTGTCTGTCTTTCTATTCTACACATGTAGGTTATGGTTTCTTGCTAGAAGACTTTCCTAATACTTAACATTGTATTGATAATTATTGAAATCAATTATTAGTAAAACAAAAGAGAAATGTTCCAGAAAATGTCCAATCTCTAAGCAGAATGAAATGCAGGAAGGAAGGAAATAGTAGAATTGCTGAAAAGCAACTAACACTTTCCATTCAAATAATCTAGCAAGGTCTTTTTAAAAAAATATATTTTACTCAGGAGGGGTCTTACAGCGGGGTTGGCAGGATGATATTAAAATAAATAAATAATCTAATTCTCATTAAAACCCTCAAACTAGTTCTTAAGTGGTTAATAGGTCTGTGCAGATCTGAATTTCATTAGAGCTTAACCAAATATCCACACTGAATACAGTTTGTGACAAATTTGCCTACTTCAGTTAAGATCAGTCAAAGCTGATATTTGATGCTGTTTCACTGGACCACTTCAAATATTGCAGTTCAATGATTTCAATATTTTTATTACTTCATTTCGCCACTGCCGGTCGCTCCGTGGGTGGGTGTGGGTGGAGATGAGTGTTGGCCGGGAACAAACACTCACCAACACCCACTGAAAGTGGCATTTACACAGATGCCCCCACCCATCTCCACCCAGGGAAATGCTCCCCACCCACCGGCCAACACCCATCTCCACCCAGAGGAACTGGGTGGAGGCATCATATGTGCACAGGGCCCATGGTGATTGGCTGCAGTGGTGCCCTGCAACATGTATAATACAATGTAACAACAATTTTATGGGTGTTAGAGTGTCTGTGTAAAAAGGGCCCAATCTCAGCCTTTACTTCTGGGCCTTGCCCCAACTGGCTAGCAATTTCCTGCCCTAAGGGCCAATCGGCCATTCCCAATTGGTTCATTCATCTCTTTACTTTCTTGAAAAGTCCAGCACTTGCTGCTCCCTGGCTGATTCCCCACAGCTTAAACTCCACAAGGATTTGTCTCAGACCACTCTCGGATTTTCCTTGCAACCACAAAGCATCATCCTGCTAAAAAAGACCAAAGTAACTGAATAAAAATAACTAAAATACTAAAATAAATGAAGTATCTGAATCAGAGTAATCAAATTGTCAGATGTGTGACTATTTGTTTTGGTTGTGGATATAATCTGGATATTCAGAAAGCTGCCTAAAACTGCAAATGATATCTATAAATACAAAATTGGTTACTTTTTCAGGCCTAAATTAATTTCCCCCCATTCCATTCCAGTCGATATGCATTGTAAAGACTGTTGTAATGATAACAAAGCAAATGGGGGTTAATCTATCATAGCAAAGCCAGATTCATGTAGCATTTTAAAATACGCAAGTAATATTGGTAACTTATGCTTAATTATACATATTGTATCAGGTCAGCTCTAAATATCAGATTTTTTTCCTTCATAATCATGTTCATAGTGAACACCAGAAAGCAAACGGCCTGCGAACAGCCTCTGCATATCCAACTTGTTCCCGCAGACAAGCATTTAATCACCTTTTACAGCTAAAGAAAGAGCTCAGTTCTGCAAACAGTGATGCATATCAGTGGCTTTAATGAAGAGTTACCCATTGTAACCAGTCAAACTACTCATGTGAGCAAAGCTATATAAGAATGCTCAGAATCAAGTTCCAAGATCTACACAACATGTTACCAGGGATCCGAGTTCACTGTGTTTTCCACATTGTCTACAATTGGGAAAACAATGAACATGGAATTCTGTCTGCCTATTACATATGCAAATTTGAAATGAAATTATTTTTAATCCAGTGCTTTTGCCCATCTTGAATCAAGTCTGACAAAGCAGTCACGAAGCACTTTTTGGATCCCTTTTCATTTTTGAAAGCAAGTATCTATTTGGCGCATTTTTATTTCACAACTAGTGCTGAAACAAAGTAACCAAAATACCAAAGCAGCCCAAATGACTCAACTGAGATACCAAAATAAATGGATATGTAAATAATTACATGCGTATTTGGTGGATTATCCAAAAATGCAAATATATCCATGAATAAAAAACCCCACACTTATTTGTTTTTAGTTTTAACAAAAAAGATGCCTAATTTAAGAAAACAATTTTAGGGCATGCTTAACTTTAAGCACATAATTTGAATCATGAAACTCAATGGGACTGTCACGAAGGATCATAAGGCCACACAGGAAAGATACTGGACTAGAAGTCTAGTAAATATGTAAAACTGAAACTTACACATATATGGGTGATTTCAGATGTTACATCGTCCCAATTCGTCCCAGTGAACCCCCGGTGGGGGTGAATTAAATAACCACCCCCTGTGGTAAAAAAATGGCCCGAATAGATGTGCTGGCTGATCCCGATGTGGAATCGGGGAGGGGGTGGGGCCGTGCGGTGCAATGTGCGGCCGCACGGCCCCTCCCCCCCACGTTTCCCCCGCCGCTCGCCATCAGAGGAGACAGGTGGGCGCCGCGGCCAATGCCGCCACAGCGCCCAGCCGCTTTGACCACGGCCCTGAATCCTGCCAGGAATTCCTGGCCGTGATCATTGGCCAGACGTTACTTTTTATTGCTTCCTGCCGGGAATCACTTTAACCACGCTTTTGGAGCTCGGCCCATAGGGAGCCCGGGAAGCGTGGTTGAAATTGACCCCATGTGGAAATCAGCCATAGTGAACATCTGGCGGCTGCCAAACAGACGTTCAGGGCGCTTTGGTCCCGCAGCGAAATTGACCATGGTTCACTGCGGTTGACTGTGATCTCGTAACGTCTGAAAATACCCTATGTAATGTTAAAGATAAGAACAGAAAACTTGCTTCATGTAATCATGTAATGTAAACCGAGAACAGGAAACTCAATTAATGCAAGGGAAAGAGACAAAGGCCATGCTAATGTGTATTCCCCGCAAAAGCCAGACAGAAACCAATTGAGTTGCAAATGGATCTTCCTATTTACCTTTCTGCGGACGTGCGTGGAACCACAGTGTTTCTCCAGGGTGGGAAAACCACACAAAGGGATAGCAAAGGTATTTAAGTTAAAACCTTTGCGATCGAGAGGACAATTAGGAATGGAATGTAACATCTGAATAGCTGAGCTTCGGATGATCCTGCTTGCCAGAAGATGCGCTGAGAGAAAGGACTTTGATTCTAACCAACATAAGAATCAGTGCCCAGTCATTTACATCACTGACTGAGAATGGACTCAAGCTTATGGATTTTCTGTAGGGTAAGATATTATGCAGGGAATTACCCAGTATAGAATAGGAATGTGTTATTTTACTGTTTACTTTATTAGCCACTCTGTGTCAAATTATTCTTGCTTATGTAATCAATAAAATTTCTTCTTATCTTTATTAAGAAGCGTCTGTGGTCTAACATTGGGAACACAAGTGAACTACTTGAGCTTCCAAGCTCTTGCGAACCCAGAGAGAGATAGTGTGTGAACGGGAGGCTCCCTGGGAGTTTGGGTGGGAAAATGGATTATCCCCTTTGCAGAACTCGACCAGCCAGAGAGAGAACTGGTTCAGGTGGACTGAAAGTGAGGGAAATTGAGTCACCTAACCCAGGAAAGTGGGGTGTTGGACCGCAAACCCGTGACAGGGACCACTCACCGAGTATTTTAAAAGGAGTTTTCACTGATGACGACTGAACTCGATACACTGGTGATGTCTGAAGGATCACAATTATCCCACTTCCAGAATATTTAAAAACAGATTTCTGCAGATGAAGCAATGCTTTGTGTATTAATTAATTGATCAATCAATCAATTAATTAATTAATTAATTAAGGATGTGTGCCTTTCAAAGAATTTTAGGGATTAGACACACAGAAAAATGTTGAAGTCTTCTGGAATAATTTCTCCATAAAATCCCTCTGGGAATAACTTCTGTAAAACACTGATATTGTCTCCTGAGTGATTGAGTGAGAGAAAGGGGACATTTATAGGCTGTAGCTCTAATGGCCATGATGACCCCATTCTGAACAAGGCATTGTGCCACTGGATCCATTGTAAACACAAGGCTGGCTTGGCTGAGAACGTAATGGGAGAAGTTGAACAGGGAACAAATGAGGGGAATTAAATCATCGTTCCTTTTGTTATTATCCTACGAACATAAGAAGTGCCACACTGGGTCAGACCAATGGTCCATTGAGTCCAGCACCTGTCTCTGACAGTGGCCAATCTCTTTCACTGTAAATACCACCCAACAGGTCACAATGAGGCAATCAATTTCCTCTTCACTCCCAGCTCCCAACAAATGGCATTCTAAAAGAGCAATATGTTTGTGAGAAATTTTGAAATTACTTCTGTTGAATTCCTAAGAGCTGGCAAAGACTTCTACCTCCACTTTATATGGTTGGGGTTGTTTTTTTTTTTGGGGGGGGGGGGGAGTTATGCCCTGGTGTGCTCAAAATTAAAGATATACATTTTAGAACGGAAATGGTTATCCAAGTGATTATTTATAATTGTCGGATTTTCGGTAATCAAACAACACCAACAAGGATCAGTTACAAAGCAGTAACCATTTATCAAACACCCAATTAAGCACATTGCCACTTTGTGCTATTTACCACACTGGAATTTTCCTGTCCATTTCCCAGGTACCATTTAGTTCAGTTTGCTAATAATTCCTTTCCTGTTTACCCTGGGCCTTAGTTTCAAGTTGAAATTATTTTCCCATTGGATACTTTGTTTAAATCTTCTGCATACAGCTTTGCTATTGGTCTAGGTTTGGCAAGGGATGGATGTTATTTCCAAAACAATGCCCTTTTCAAATGGACCAAGGAGGTGCTGCGGTCCATGGGGGATGGGTGGAGGCAGTGGCGCATGTATGTGCTAGCACACAGATGCACACCCATTTCCACTGATCTCCATGCAGAGGCACCTCTGTTTTCCCCAATGCCTTCATGTATGAGGGACCAGTGAAGATGGGTTGAGCACAGGGTGCGCGTGGATCCCCACCCATCCCCACTGGTGGTCACATGGATGCCTCACCCATGCAGTTGCATACATGGGTGGGGGTGGGCAGTGTCCATGTTAAAAGGGCCTAACTTAGCTAAGTCGGTTTCCCAATAGCAATAAATCATTTTTGATTAACTGATAGCAGTATTAACCAATATTTCAGTTAGTGAGTTAACCACTATGGTATGCAGCTACTGATCAGTTTACTGATTAACCTTCTGAGATTGCTGTTACTAACTGCACTTATAGAATTGACTGTCCTTTGCTGAACTGGGGGCAGAGGCCTCACAAAAGTAATTTTGTTAAGTTCAGTGGGAGTATGACTATTAGGGATGGGCAAACAGATCGCGGTTTGGGTTCGTCCATTCGGTTCGGCTGCGTTCAGTTCGTCCGTTCGGTTTGTTCGTTTCGGATTCGTTCGGTTCATCCGTTCGGTTCCTTCGTTCGGTTCGTTCGCCGAGTTCGGGTTTGGCTGTTCGATTCATTCGTCCGAACAGGCCGTTCGGTTAGGCCGTTCGGCTGTTTTGTTCGGCTGTTCGGTTCGGCCATTCGGGAAGTGTTGTTATGTTTTGTTGTTTTTTTTAATATGTTTTTTTGTTTTTTTATTGGGTTTTCTTTTGTTCTTTATTTGGTTTTTTGGTTTTTATATGGGGTTGTTTGTTTTTTTAAAATCTAATATTATATATATATGTCTACACTAAATCTAACTGCTATTAACTATTCTAAATGCTATGAAGTAAATGGATTATCTAATAAGTACAAAGACCTACTCCTACAAACACTAAAACTAAATCACTAACACTATCTCTATCACTAAGGTAACTCCTACAACTGTCTTCATATCTATCTATCTATCTATCCCCCCCATCCCATATCCATATCCAAATATATATATATATATATATATATATATATATATATATTTCAATTTATTCGTTTGGCTATTGCCATTACAAATTTTACAAAGAAAATACAATTTTCAATATACACAATAAAACATAATAAATAATTAAAACTAAAAATTCATCAAATACGTAGCTTTACTTAATTTACCTTCCAATATACGTTTGTCTTCCATAATATACAACAGACCTATATCAGCTAATTTGGACCCATAGGTTTACCAACTTGGGAGAACTTTTACCTCAAAATAGAGGCTCTAAAGGCAAATTTGGCAACTGATCCTGAAATCTGGGAATATCTGTCTGCTAAGAGCCCAATCAATAAATCAGCTGGAGAGAGGAATGCCGAAAGTCTCACATCTCTCCTCATTTCTTGTCTAGGGACTTTATACAATAAGCAACCTAGAATGTAATGGAATAGATCTTCCACATTGTCCTCCCCACATATACATTTCCTTTGATCGTATGGCTTACCAGCATACCTTCCTAGTGTCACTGCAGATTCAAACATCTGAAACCGCAGGGCTGTAAAGGCTCTCCTATGTTGGAAGTCCCACATTTCCCTCAAATAACTACAACCCTCTTTAGGAGGGAGAATCTGTTCATACATTGGTGAGGTACGGACTAGAGCAGCTTGACCCCTCACCAGTTGTAACTCCATATCAAAAATCCTTTCCTTTAACATCTTACCCCCTTCCTTGGGAGAAAATTGGGTCAGAAAAGGAAGCGACAAACCCAAAATGTTTAATTGCGTATTAACAAAAGACCCCCAAGGGGATTTCATAGACTCCTTTTCAGCCTCCCAACATTTATAAACTATTGAGTCTTCAGGGGTTTTATCTAATCTTAAAGCATAACATAATAAGCCTTTCTTCAGCCAGGATTCTAAAGGGAGAGAACCTGTTTCCAATCTTACCAGCACTGAGGAAACGCTCATTGGAACTCCCAATATTCTCCTCAAAAATTTCATCTGCAAAGACTCTAATAGAGACATTTCCGGGGAATAGCCCCAGATCTGTACCCCATAGGAGAGCTTTGGAATTACTTTCTTTTGGAAGACCCTTAAGGCTGGAGAAAAAAGCCTACCACCCTTGGAATAATAGAATTTTTCAATAGTGGTTATACTAGCACTCACTTCCTGCCTCACTGATTTTATATGCGGCCCCCATGAATTGTTATGGACAAAACCAATCCCTAGATACTTAAATATACGAACCTGCTCTATCTGGAAACTATTCAAAAACCATGGCATCGGCCTAAATTTTTTAGCGAAAACCAAAACCTTGGTTTTCTGATAGTTTATACGCAACCCTTGACTTTTGCATTTTTGACCAAAATCCAATAACAGCTTAGTTAAGCCTAATCTTGCTGTTGAGAGTAATGCTGTATTATCCGCATACAGCAGAAGCGAAAGCCTTCGCCCCGCAATCCTAGGTGCCAATTACGTTCCATCGTCACGATGAGATGTTATCAGGCTATTTACAAATAAGTTGAAAAGAAGGGGAGCCAAAAGGCAACCCTGCCTAACCCCTCTCATAGTTGGAATCTTGTCAGTCAGCTTCCCCCTCCTTCCCAGCTGAACCTGGAGGCTTGTACCAGTATATAATGACTGAATTAGTTTCAAAAGACGCAGATCAATTTTCAACTGCCTCAGCTTTGCCCACAGCTTATCCCTATCAATACTGTCAAAGGCTGCAGAGAAATCGATAAAGGCAACTTAGAGGTCCAACCCTTTATTCCTGCATTGATTTACCAAGTAATTTAGAATAAAACAGTGATCCACCATACTTCGGCCCGCCTGAAAACCAGCCTGTTCCTCAGCAAGGAGTCCCTGATCGGACACCCATTGGGCTAGTCGAATCAACAATAACCTAGAGTTAAATAATTGGTAAAAGACTTATAGGCCGGTAATTTTGAGGCTCACTTCTATTTCCCTTTTTATAAAGAGGGACAACAATACTGGTCTTCCAATATTCCTACACTGACGCAGATTCATTAATTAAGGAAAAGAGATGAGCCAACGCCCTGCTCCACCAATGGGGATTTAAATTAAAAAGCTCCAGCGGGATGAAGTCACCTCCTGGGGCTTTCCCCTTCTTAAGCAGGAATATAGCGTCCTCTACTTCCTGTTCTGATACCCTCTCCAATTTTGGAAGCTGGTCTATTTGTTCTGCTGGCTTGATACTTATAGAGGTTAAACTTGCATTGAAGACTTCCATAAAGTGCTTCGTCCAGACCGAAGATGGAATTTGGGGATCTCTTACCAAGGAGGAATTTCTCTTCAAGGCATTATTAATTAACCTCCAGAATTGTCTAGTATTGTTTTCCCCCAAGGCCTCTAACAGCTTACCCAAGCTAACTACCGCAAAGGTCTGCTTTTTATCTCTAAGAAATGCCTTATAATTAGCTCTAAGTTGAAAATACTTCTTCAGTTGTTCTGTGGAGTTATTTTTCCTTAATTGCCTTGCCATCTTGCGAAGCTCTGCTTTCTTTTTAATACAATCCTTATCCCACCAATTATCCACAAAACAGTGCCTGGAATCCATGGATCGCGATCTTGTTAAGCAGGGGAGGAAAGCTTTCAGAATCTCTTCCATAATGCCCACAGCACTCCCTACATTTTCTGAACTCAATAACCTAGTTCTCAAAAGAGTCAGTTCATATGAGTCCAGATAGTATGTTATTTGCTCCTCCAACTGGCAAGACCATCTTTGTCTTACAAGGCCATTTCCCATACTTCCCATACTTCCTTCAAGGGAGGAGGATTGGATAAGAACATCGTGCTGGGGACCCCGAAACTGCAACACAAAGGACAGGGGGAAATGGTCGCTCTCTGTTCTATGAGAGATCCTAAAATCCATCACCCCATCAATCCGGGAGGGAGAAATAATATCAAAATCTATAACGCTTGCCCCTCTCAAATTTGAGAAGGTAAAGGCCCCAGGCAGATCCCCCGGCATATTTCCATTCAAAATACAAAGAGAGTGATCCTGCACAAACTTATATAGCAATTTCCCTTGATTATTTATCACTTTATCCTGTGATATTCTGGCTTCGTTCCAGTCCTGGTCCTCATCAGCCATGGGGCATATTTTTAACTCTTTATGCATCTGTTCAGCATTTTGCCCAATTCTAGCATTTAAATCTCCCAGGATGAGGCAATCATCCTCAGGGAAGGCCTCAAAACCTTTAACAAAAAGAGCCTTAAATTCCTCCCAAATAGGTAACCCCCTGGGGCCAGGAGGCACATAGACATTATAAATTTGTAACCCAATAGAGTTTTTTGATAATAACCTAACCGATTGAATCTGAGCACCATCATCGTACAATAGCTTTAGATCAAGACCGAGGGCTTTTCGTAATAGTATGGAGAGACCTCCCATAGGTCTCCCCTTCTGCCCTGGAATTGAAATTGCCGGCAGGGCCCAATGGGTAAAACCCTCCAGATCAAAGGTTTCGGAGTCCTTAACCCATGTTTCTTGCAAACATAACACATCATAGGACTGAATAAAAGATAAAAAAATCATAATCCCTACACTTTATTTTTATTCCAGCTACGTTCCATGACAAAATCTTTAAAAGAGAGCGTTTTTTTGTCTGGCGTCAAGAGCCCTGGTTTGCAGGGAAGGATGGGCATGATTTCCTCCAGTCCTGATTCCTCATTTGATCTCTATCCCGGAAAGAAAAAACTCCCGGCAATAACCGAGACTGCTGCCCCTTACCATTACCTAATCTCTGAGGGGATACTACATCCCTTCCCTCTAGGGACCTAGCAGGCTGACCAACACCTTGCGCCTCTTCCCTTTCCCCTAACTGTTTACCAGGTATAGATTTAGGAGAATCCTTCAAAGATGCAGCTGTCTCAATCTTTTCCCCTAATGTCTCATGAAACTGCATCTCAAGGGGAACCTTCAGGGGACTATACAACATAGAATTTGCCTTTTTTCCTAGGCATTCTATATTTTCACCTAAAAGGGGGTTCCCTCGTGCACATAAGGGAGTAGAGGAAGCTGTTGGGATCTCCGTCCCCACTAGAGATGACAGCGAAAATCTCAAATCCTTTACATTTTCATGATTTCCTGCCCTTCTTGATTTTCGTAATGAAGGGCCTGTGTGTTTTGACTTCCCCGCCCTAACACAGATAGAGTCAAGTTTCTCAAGGATCTCCATAAAATTCAGGGGTTGCTGTAGTGCTTTAAATTTAAGTGAGCCCTGGGGGCTAAACACCTCCAATTTCTGATCTGGAGGTGGCTGGACTTCCATCTCCAGGGATTCATCCCCCCTAAAGTTCAATTTTAGTTTCTGCAAATCCTCTGTCTGTGTAGGAGGTGGTATCTGGGGAGTCAGTACAGCTCATACAGGGGAGGGAGCAACCCTTTTACCATCCAACTGAATTTCGTCCTTGCTAGAATCAATAGGAGGTGGATCTGCATGAAATACCCGTGAGATATAAACCCCCCTTTCATTTAGCTTCTCTTCCTTTGCTAAAACCCACATAACAATACTTGCTGAATGAAATGTAACAATCAACATCCAGCGTTTTTTTTGTTTAACAACATGATCCACAACAACTATATCTGATCTAAGAACTAATTCACCCAGTAGAATTCTCAAATGTTCTGCAATGTCCAGTGGGGAATTCCCAAATGGAAGCACTCCTGTAGGTAAAGGGAGGACAATGAACATCAACATAGTTGGGGAATACAAAAACTTCCCACAGCCCTCTGCTAGGACCAAATCCTTTGCACTGGAAATAGGGACCTTCTGCCCGCAGGTGGGTTTTGCAATGCAGGCTTTTATAGTTTGATCGTATGTTCGAGCAATTTGTCTGGCCGGCTCTTGAGCTTGCCCTGTTTTATAGAGCACATCAATTTTCTTATTTAACCCATATTACTGTGAACAGAGTGTCCGCAATGTATGTGATATAACTAATGCAAGATCGGCCAGCAAAGTCATACAACCGGGGCCCTGATCTATGAAACTCTTTGAGTCAACAGCCACATGGTCAGAATTATTTACCCACCCAATCTGCTGTGCTACGGCACATGATTTTTCAGATCCTGATCTCCTAATTCTGTCCAAAGAGGATGAAACTAAGGGACAGGAGCAATCCTGCATAAATGGAGGATTCCCCTTATCCCCAGGACCCACCAGGCTAGGTTTGTTTAAGAGGAAATCGTCCAAACGTCTCTGTTTAGAAATTCTGGCCTGAGATAATGAGGAAATTGCCTCCTTCCTGGGGCGTTTCTGCTGAGCCATGCCCCTTAGAACAATATATAGTTTCTATAGAACAGGAAATTTGATGACACCAATACTGAATTACATACAGGGATTTAACAATTTACAATTTCTAACCCCTTTTGACCAAGCGGTACATCATCTAACTAAGGATTGCAAATATACCCACAGAGATAATTCACAAATCCCAACTTGGGTTAAAATTCAAACCCACAATACTTCAAGAGACGTTAAAACCAAACAAAGAGCCACCACTCCCGCTCCTGGGCACGCCGAAGGGAGCGCAAAAGGGCGCACCTTTGTGCGCGTGGCCCTTTGACGTGCGACCGCGGCGCGCACCTGCAGCACTGCCACAGGCTCTTGTGATCTTTAATAGCCCCTGCAGGACTCAGTCTCAGGCTCCGCCCCCAATTTCACTCACACACAGCTGACAGGGCGAGTTTCCAGCGCTCCCAACCCACCTTCAACTCAGCGCTGCCACAGGCTCTTGTGATCTTTAATAGCCCCTGCAGGACGCAAAGTCTCAGGCTCCGCCCCCAATTTCACTCACACACAGCTGACAGGGCGAGTTTCCAGCGCTCCCAGCCCTCCTTCAACTCCATATATGGATATATATATGGATATATGGATATATATACATCCAATATATATGAGATGGGGGGGAATCTTCACAAATAGAAGAGGAGTCTTTAGTGAAATACATACATTACATACTCAGTGAGTCTGTACAGTGCATAACACAAGGTTTCAGTTTATGGTTTAAGTTTCTTTTCATTACAAAAGTGAAATGAAACTTAAAGCAATCTAAAAATCCTACTGAACACCTGCTGTTCAGGAACAGTGACTAGCTCAGAAGGTGTTGGGAAGTGGGGAGGCAGATAATTAGTTTCGTTTCTTGCAAGCCTCTCCACCCCTGGTGCCTGGAAGTCTACTCCTCAGTGACTGACACCTCCCTGTAATGTTTGACCTTCCAGTGAACCTTTTTTTGCCACCCGAACTCATCCGAACGCGATCCGAACTGTTCGGCCATTTCACCGTTCAGTGTTCGGTTTGTTTGGTATGTTCGGGTTCGGGTTCGAGTTCGGTCATCCGAACAGTTCGAGTTTGGGCCAAACTCCGAACTTCCGAACCGCGTTCGCCCATCCCTAATGGCTATAAGGATTTCAGGATCACACTGCTTTCACTGGGACCTGCGGATGAGTGCGCGTGGAACATGCGACACAAATGTACAAAGAAACAACCAACGTGCAACCCTATTATGGGGACTGTGGCACATGCACAAACTGCCTGGAAACCACACAGACTTCACATATGTGTATGCGCACTGCTGCACACATGTGTAAGTTGTGAGTGTGTGTGATCCTAACCCCTGCATTGTCTTAACCTCTCTTTCATTATATAGAGAGTTGGGCTTGACTCTCACATGCTGCTCACTACCTAACGCTGTTTATATTGATCAGTGATGGTGACTATAAAGAGTGGACAAACCACATTGTAATAATAATAATAATAATAATAATGATGTTCTGGGCCATCATCCAATCCATGGACTGAACCTGAAATTTTCCCCAAGTTATTAAGGGTGATTTCAGATGTTACAGGAGGACGGTTCACCACAGTGGATCCCCAGTGGGGGTGAACAAAACAACCAGGCCCCGGGATGAATAAAAGCCCCAAACAGATGTGACGGGACCAGGACCACGACCAGGAATCGGGCCGACACATCATGGACTGGGGCAGCGCAACAGATGTGATGCCGATCCCCAGCTGTGGTCAAAACTCCCAGAAGACACCAGGCAGTGGCGGGACACACATATGGCCACCCGAGGGCAAATGAAGCCAAAAGGCATGAAAGGCAATGCCCACACAAGGGAAATGGGAAGGGAAGGGGGAAAAGGGAGAAGAGTCCAACAGGTACCACACACAGCAAGCACACAGGCAGCGGACCTACAGTGAAACACACAGCAGGACCACATGCCCGGGCACACACACACACACGCACATGCACACATGTGTGCGCACAAACAAGGGAAAGGTCGGGAAGGGGGGCAGGGGCACCCGGACAACAACACAAGGAACAACGGGAGCAGGGGTTGGGGGAGAGGGAAGAGGGGGGGCACCTCAAAGGGGCAGGGCAGGTCACAGGCTGTAGCGACCTCCACCCCCACAGCACCACAGTCCACATAAGCGCCCCCACAGCAACATAGCCAGTCTCAGAAAGGGGGAGGGACGGACCCCGGGATCAAGGCATGATGGGGGCCTGCAATGCACAGCGAGCCCAGTGGAGAAGGTTCAGGAGGAGAAAGGGGGCCCCACAGTCACAGAGGGGCAGATGGAGGGCAGCCAGGACAGGCAGAGCTGTGCTGCAGGTCCGACACGCACCCCCCCCGGGAAGCAACTTGGCCCAGTCCGGGGGTGCCGTAACCCCCGGTCACACAAGCACACAGGTTGGGGGGGTGCAGCAGGTGGCAGTGCCAGAGGGTGCGGACAGGTAGCTGGACATGGGCGGGTCGAGAAGCCACACAGAGCGCCGCACCCAGGCACTAGGACAGGCAACCAGGGTGGGGGGTCCCGGAGGGGGCCCAGGGCCACAGGCAGGGGCACCATCACCCCATGAAGCAGGCCCAAACACACCATGGCAGTGACAACAGGGCGGTAGCAGGCAGTGGGGACTGCCCCCCCCCCCACCGGGGCGGGAGCCGACACGGTAGCACGACACCAGGGGGCCCGGGAGGAGCAAAGGGAGTCACAGGCTGCTGCTGGGGGCCACAGCCGGCCCAGGGCCCGGGTGCCCCGCCCGATGAACCAGGTGGGGCCAATGGAGCAAGCCCCGGCGGTACCCCTGCATGGACATGTGGTGCACGATCAGGTAGTATGCCTCGAAGGGATCATGCATGGAGAGAACCAGCTGGACGTCCACGCGGGACCACACCCCCAACAGGGCCGACATCTCCGCTGCGGAAGGCTCCGGCACACAGCAGGAAGCAGAAGGGGGCCAAGGAAGATGTGTCAGCTCCAGCAGCCGGTGGTACACTGCCCCACGGGTGCGCTGGTACCCACGTGCCCCGTGAACACAGGAAAAGTAGGACACGGCCAAGGCAGGGCCACCCACAGCAAGGCACACCCTGTAGGTGCTCAGACCACTCACAACCAGCGCAGACACAGTCTCTGCCCCGGTCCAGGGCACATGAGAGCACCGCTTGTCTGGGATACGCCCCTCAGGGAAGCGAACCAGCCCCAGGGCTTCCGTATGCAGCCGGCAATCATGAGCGCTCGCCTCATAGCTGAAGTAGCGGAGTCCAGAGCTCAAGCTCTCAAAGGCACCCGCATGGCTGCCCAGGGTGCCCAGGAGAAGCTGCACAGCTGGGGTATGCCACAGGTCGCAAAGAGACATAGTCTCGTGGAAGGTCCAGATATGGGGGGCCCCATGGGGGCCAGGGAGCGGGAGCCCCGTGGATGGGCAGCCAGCCATGGTCCGTCACGACAGGGAGAATACGACAGAGCCCTGGGGGCACACACACCCTCCAGGGCTGGGAGGGGCTCTGAGGGGCCCTGAGTACATGGAATGCAGCCACGGACCACAACATTGTAGCACAACAGAGCGAGGCATGGGGTGCGGACCCGGCACAGCTGCACAACACAACAGCGAGCTAATCGCACCTTTAAAGCCATCCTGTAGCAAACAGCAGGGGGAGGGGGGCCGGGGTTGTGGTGGAGATGGCTGATGGAATGCAGATGTCCTGGGAGCATGCAGACCCGCGCGCGCATGCAGGGGCGAGGCCAGGGGCCCTGCCTGCCGGTGCGCCCAATTGCATGCATGCATGCCCCAGCCCCCCCAGGGGGGGCATGGACACCCAGGGGCCTTCCCCCTGGACAGCCCTGCCATCAGAGGCCATGTATAAGTGCTCCCACCCACCCCTTGGGCCCCACCACCATGGACCGCGACAGGGCAGCTGGCTATTGGATGTTCCTTGCACTCACAGCTGAGTGGTTCCATGACCACACCAAGCTGCTGCGCCTCCTGACCGCAGAGGTGCACCTGGCCACCCAGTTGTGGTTTTCCCCGGCCCAGACGGCCACAAGGGGCCTCTGGGCCCACCACGGGTGCAGGAGAGCCCGTGCGCGGCTCAGGGCTGAGCGCATCTCCGGGGTGGATTGGCAGGCTGCCAGCTGGAGCCTGACCCAGCCCGCACTGCTCCGTTGGGCTGCGAGGCACCTCCTCTAGGCAAGGGAGACCATGCGCCGGGCTGCCCTGCTCGCTATGCCCATAGCCAGATGCCTATGGGTCGCAGAGCGCCCACAGGCATGGTGGGCTAGGGCGCTGGCCCACTGGGAAGAGCCAGACTGGAGGGCCCACTTTAGGATGAGCAAGGGCACCCTGCTCCACCTAGCGGAGCTCCTCACACCCTGGCTGGAGTGGCAGCACACCTCCATGTGGGACCCCATCCCCATAGTCCAGCAGGTGGCCATAGGGGTCTGGGCCTGTGCTATTCCCAACTCTTGTCAGTCAGTGTCCCAGCACTTCGGGGTGGGGCTCAGCACTGTCGCCTGCATCCTGCGGGATGTGTGCAAGGTGGTGGAGGGCGTACTCCTGGACAGAATGATCCAGCTAGTGGACCAGGGGGCCGTGATGGGGGGGTTCATGGCCGGAGGCTTCCCCAACTGCATGGGAGCTGTGGATGGCACCCACAGAGAGATCCTCCGCCTGGCCACCGGGGAGGCCCTGGAGTATGTGAACCCGCACGGTTACTACTCCCTGCACCTGCAGGGGGTGGTGGATCACCGGGGCTGGTTCATAGACATCTACACGGGCAACTCCATCCACAGTCATGACACCAGGATCATGACCATCTCTCCCTTCTATGCCCGGGGGGACTTCGCGGACATGGGCATGAGGTGGATCGAGGGTGCCCCGATGCCCCCCTGTATTCTGGGGGACCCTGCCTACCCCCTCACCCACTGGCTGATGAAGGTCTACCTTGTACCGACCACCCCTGTGGAGGTGTTATACAATACCCGCCTGTGTTCCAGCCGGACCGTGGTGGAGCATGCAATCGGGGCCCTCAAGCAGC
>QEPC01014130.1:1272792-1344092 GCA_003113815.1 Sphenodon punctatus | reverse complement strand
CCCCCAGCCCCCTCCCGGTCACCCGGGTGTTCCCCGGCCCCCCCGGGCAGCCCCCGTGCCCCCTGTTCCCCTCCCCTTCTCTGCCCTTACCCATTTCCTGTGTGCCTCCTCCGGCCCCGTTCCGACTTCTGTCCCCGGGGCATCTCATCCCGCCTGCTGCTGCGGGTGTTGTGCCTGGCCCGCCTGTATGGTCAGCACGGCCTCCATTTCCCCCTCCTCCACCTGTGCTCCCTCCACCTCCATCGCTGCCCCTGCCTCCTCCTCCGCTGCCTCCTCCACTGTCGCTCTGTTGCCCGCCGCTCTCTTCTGCCTCCCTCCTCGCTCCATCCCGCCACACTTGCCTGCTGCTGATTTCCCTTTAAATCTCCCTCCAGTGGCTGTGTTGTTGCTGGTTGCCCGGCAGCGATGCTGCATGTATTGTCCACAGCTGGGGCTCATTTCCTTTGATTCCGCCTGGGTTTTGGGGTCCAGACGTTACTTTTTGTTGTTTCCCGGTTGGGATCTCTTTGACCACGCCTCCCGGGATATTCCCCCGGGTAGCCCAGGAAGCGTGGTTGAAATTGACCCCATGTGGGTATTGAGCGTGGTGAATATCTGGCGCGTGCCGAACAGATGTTCAGGGCTCTTTGGCCCCGCCGCGGAATTGAGCGTGGTTGACTGTGGTTGAGCGCGATCTCGTAACGTCTGAAAACACCCTAAGTTAAAGAAACCAACACATCCCAACAAGTTGCTTCCCTGTGATTCTCCCAAAGGCCTTATCCAGCCAAATCCCTTTGCTTTGAAGATTGCAAGGAGGGTCAAACGTGCTACTTAAATGACACATGTTTAGTGGAACATATTTATCTGAGAACAATAAACCTGAATCACGTAAAATTTGAATTTACAGGCTGCCAATGTAGAACAAAAATTTTGCCACAGCTCCTGAACAAATCTCCACTCTACCATTCAGAAAAAGAGTGCAGTTTGTTCCCCCCCCCCCCCCAGCCTTATCTGGGCAGAAGAGAAGAGGAGTTTGGCATGCTCTGAAGGTTTTGGGTGTGCCCAACCTCTGGAGGAGCCCAAGCAGCCCTGAGGGTGCGTGGAGGTTTTGAAGCCAAAATGTAGGCCTGAAACATGTGGCAGTGTCTGACAATTCTGTCGAAAACCTCCCATCCATTGCCATTTTCCCGACACGGCATGGCCACAGCATCCCTATGCTTGCTGCCGCATTCTGCTATTGCCTATCACTATTTCTCAGCAGTGGAGAAATAGTCGGAAACTATTGCAAGTCCCATAGAGTGTCAGGAAATGCCACAAAGTGTCAGAATGTGTTGCTAAAGTGTCAGAAAAACTGTTGGAAACGTCGGAAAAACTGTTGGAACTATCGGTAAAATTATCAGAACAGTCAGAACTTTTGGAACTGTCAGAAATTGTCACTATTATCTTAAGTGCTGAAGAATACCTGGAACTGTCGTAAAATGTCAGATAGTGCTGTAAATTGATGGAAAATGCCATTGGAGCGGCAGCAAGACTGTCAAATATCAACAGTAAATAGTGAAATGGCAAACTATGCTGCCCCTTCAGGCCTAGTAAGCTGAAGAGCAGTAGCTCAACTTTTCAGAATCTTAGGAATGCAGCCTCTTTCATGAGACATGGAGTGTCGCTGGGCTTTAAATCCCACCCCAGCCTGGAGCAGGCAGTGGCGTGTTTAGCAGGGGACTGAGCAGGATTAAACCTACCCATCACCCTTTGAATTGTTTGCTGCACACTTCTTGAATCGTCTTGATTGGGGTTGGAAAGGAATTTTTTCATTACCTCAGTTTGGAATAGAAGGGAGTAGGAGGGTTTTTTTCCTTTTCCGCAGTGCCCACACCTGTTGTATTGCTGTTTTGACAACCAATATGGCGCATTCAAGCCAGTTGGTATTTTTAATTCTGTAGCACCCTCGTTAGGTCCAGTGTGTAGTTCTTAATGATGATGATCCAGGACAGCGTTAGTAGTACTTGTTCTATTGAGATGAGGTGAAGGGGGGCCTTGTGGACTCAAGCTTTCTCTTAGCATTTCACTCCTGGAGGGGGCAGTGTATAACACCTTTACTTGGGCTGGGGAGCCTGGATAACGATGGAGCACACTCCTTCGTTCCTTGCCTGTTAGGGACAGAGGGTGATCTGCAGGCAAGTATCCCCATTGGCCGGGAGGCGGGGGAAGCTTCACCCTCTCCCCCCTCCCTTTCTGTTCTTCTGTCTTGGGCTGAGAGTGGTTTTCTTAAGTTGCCTGGGTGAGTTCACTAGGAGCTGTGTGCTTTTGTTGACTGGATACCTGTGATGATAAAGGATACTGACTAGTTAATTGCAACAAATCATGTCTGTTTTTCATTTCCGCCAGTGGAGGTACAATCTGGATGCTTTGGAAGAAACCTTCACACGTAGGCTCTAATCTCACTAAGCAAATGCAGCAAGGGCAGGGCAAAAGGGACAGTGGTGAAGCCAGACACCCTAACATTTTAAACAAATAGATTTTGCTATAGAAATGGGCAAGGCAGACTTTGAAAAGCACATTTTCTTATAAGCTTAAAAAATTATTTTCTCTATCAAACTTTATTTCTAGATACAGTCCTAAAAAAAATTGTGAGGTGGATGACACCTTAACCCCACCACCACCACACACACACACACAAAAGTCTACTAGCTTTTCTAAAGGCATGTATGGGAAGTGTGTGGGCAGTATTTTGGGGATGGTAGGATAGGTTGGAATATGGGCATAGGGTAGTAGGAGATTTAGGTCATGCCTCCCCCACCCCATGTTAGAAGGGGCTATGGATATGGGGGCATATAAGACTAATTGTCTAAACTATACTTTTATGTAATGCATTTTGTGGGATATTGTGGGGTTTGGGTATTTTATACAGTGGCCGCAATCCCAAACCTCTTCCATGCGGGATCCGTGTGGATGCTGTGTGGCACAATGACTCTGCTATGGACTTGTGTGAGGGTTGTACATAGGTTCTATGGGTCATGGGACCAGCCCCATGGTCTTTACTTTATGTAAGCCACACCGAATCCTTACTGGAAAAGGGTGGAGTAAAAATCTGAAATAATTATTATTTGCTAGGCAGAAGCGTTCAGCAAAGCAGCCAATAACAACTCGATGAAAAGACTTATTGCCTCTCTAGAAACGTATATCACATACCTAAGATCAGTTATATGTACGTCTGCCTTTTCTTCCTTCATCTCAGTGGGAAGCAATGGTAACAATCCTTACTTTTTCCACCAACCTAACCTAGACCTCTGAATGTGCAGTCTATTACTTCTCTTCTGTGGATCATTTATTCATATCTAAATGGCACTGGATGTGTTTCAAGAAACTGCTGGTTTGATATGGGTACTGGCCATGATGAAAAGTAATAAATTATTCTGCAACGTTATTGCAGTCTGTTTCAAACATCTCCTGGTGTCTCTCTCTTTCCCCATTCCTCTATAGCTATATTTATATGGTTCAGCCTTCAAATAGGTGTTATCACTCCACACGTACATTCAATTGATTCACTGTTTTGAAGCTGATCTAACATTGCCGACATTGGTCTTATTAAAATTACCTTCAACTGAAACGTGTGATGATTTTAGATTGCTAATATTTTATCGACTTTTTCATGGAGGACGCGATTTATAGGTGTGGCTAGCAAGCACCTGATAATGTCCCAGGAGTGATGAAGAATGCAGTAACCTTTTATCATGGCAAACAGCATATTTTATTTGAAAAATATTTATATATGGAAAAAAAGAAAGATTTTGTCCCCTTTGTTTATTAAAAGAAAATGTAACAATATTAAACAACAATACTTGCTTGTGGAGGTATTTGCAACCTGATTTCAAATAGTTTTATACTTATATTTCTCTTTTGTTAAAAAAATAGATATTTGTGCAGACTTTGGAAAAGTAAGAATGACCTAATCCTTGCAATGCTGCTGCTACTCTTCCTTAAATGCATCATGCTCTTTTAAGAGTATAGCTTGCACGGGCTCTCCAGAAGTCAGCAGCTCAAAAGCAACTTCCCTTGGCAGCAGAATAATTCATTATTCTCTTCTATATTTCCAATGTCTTCCCATATTATTCTTTCATGTAACTCAATGAAGAGGAAAGTAAATCATAGTTAAGCAATCATTGCCCAGAATTTAGATTGTGAAAAGAAGACTTTACAAAGATCAACAGAAATACTGACATTAAAATAAAATAAACTAATACCAAAGGGAAACAGCTATTTTTGAACAAGTAAACATTATCCTGCAGTAATCCAAACATTGCAGTACTTATAGCCAAAAGCAAAATGGATGACACTGATATTCAATCTCCACAATAGAAGAAATGCATAAAATAAACCAAACATTTATAAAAGGATAGAAAATAGATTTAGATTTCTTTAAAATTATTTCAGTTAAAAACAGCTATGATAAAGTAGACACAGAAAAAGCAAATAGTCCATTTATGGGGACGTATACATCAGGTGTTCAGTTCAAAGGCTCTCCAATTTTAAGCTGAGAAGGTACATTTAGACTCCATTCTTTCCCTCTTGATTTGTTCTGAATGCTTCTCAAGATGCAAGCCATCCCCATAATAGGCTATGTATTATATCAAAACAATTTTCAGAAACAGAAAACGTGTTTGTATTAATGCAATTATATTATTAATTGGATAGGTGTTGCAGAAATAGTATTGTGTTTTAGTGAGCCTGTTAGTAACACCCACTAAGATGGTACTTTATCGTTACTAAAGCTGTGTTTTGTTTTCCAAAATCATCATGGATATTGGTATTTCCATGAAATTTACCCAATGCCATGTAATAACTGATCCCTAGTGAAAATCTTCATTTTCATATTTTACATATACATATTTTAGCACTTAAAAAACCACAAGCAAATATACAGTTTACTGATGCACTTTCGTGTGACATCTTGTTTAGTTTGCGTCAAATAAAATAGCAACGATATTGCATAGCAATTTGCTTAAACTGTTTCAACCTTTAAGACCAAAGACTGAGACCACAGTCAAGTTTAATAAGAGAAGATTTCATAGACTCAGGGAAGAATCATAAATAGATGCTTGTTAATAGATGTGACAGTGAAGCGCCACTGTCAAAACCTGACCTAGGTCGGGAACACACCGGCAACACGGTCCCGACTCAGTTAGGTGGCAGAGCAAATGTGCTGGCAGATGGGCCGCTGGGGAGCTTTGCGAATGTACAGCTGACCCCACCCCTACGCTGCACCCAACACTCCACTCCTCACCATGATAGCTATGGTGACCAGTGACATGCCATGGTAGCTGGCCATGGCAGACCAAATTTGGGTCACAACGAGCCATAACAAACATTATAGTGCACTGTGGTCTGATCAGGCGGATGGTAGCCTAGGCTGTCATCCCAGAGGTCTCTGCGATTACAATGCGGGCTCGTCACTGACTCACCTGGAGCAATCCTGGTCAAACATCTAGCAGGATAATAACGTGCCAGTGGCTCATGGGCCACCATCACATTTGTTAACACCCAGGGTTATCAGTTATTCAAATGACTATTACAAATATGAATAAACACAAAACACTCAGATGAATAGAAGATCACTATATAGAATTGTAGGGTTGGAAAGGAACTTAAGAGCCATCTAGTCAAACCCGCTCCTCAAAGGCAGGATAATGTGTTTGATTACTCACATGTGGTTTGCTAAATGTATATACATTTGAAAATTCACTGATGGGGAAAATACTGTCTGCTAAGGCCGCTTTCACACCTGCGCAAATGCGTTCTTAGAAGGTTAGTAGAGGGAACATGCATACAAATCAGGTGTGTCTTGGAACAGGTGTGAATGCATAGAGGCGCATGACAAACATTTATACGCGTTTACAAGGACAATTGACTGAGCTGTAAAATTGAGTTCTGGACTATCCAGCTGTAAGACTGGAGACATATTGAAACATAAAATTGATTTCAGGCAAGTATGGTACTTGAAAACATGTTTGTATAACAAGGAAAAAAATACAGGTTTTGAATGTGACAAAGTAATTTGTGTGCTTTAGGGCGCAATCCACACTTGTCCATGTATGCAAGGGGGTTATATCTGCCTATGTTGCTTGTCAAAGTGCCACACACTTAAATGGGTGTCAAACTCATAGCCAGGAGTATTGTTGTACAGCATAACTAGTCGGCAGGCTTCTGCCTGAAATGTGAGATGACAGAACACTCCTCTGTCTGTACCTGGGGTGTAATTACAATTAATTAGACCACATTTAAGTGCTGGCAACAATGAGTAAAACTGATGTGAGAGCAGCCTGCTGTGGCCTGCTTTGTTACGCTTTGGCCCCGACCTCACCTGAACATCTGAGCAGGCACCACCAGATATTGGCCTGGGATTGCCCTGAGCTAGCCTGGGCTGTCACCTTGGAAAATCTCTGAGGTCACAGCCTGAGCTGAGGTCTACTTGACAGGGCCAAAGCAGGTTATCACATCTGTTGGCAGGCCACCAACCCATCCTGGGGTCGCCATGGCTGGCCATTATTGGCCTCCATGGCTGCCTGTCATGGTGAGATGTAGGGCACTGGGCACAGTGGTGGGGACAGACCAGTGCACATCCGTCCTTCTCTCCACTCTCCCTGTTCCCCTGGCAGTGGTCATGCTTGTTCAGTGGTCCAATCCAATCCAGATCACGTCTGCCATGGCTTTCCTCCCTGGACCATGTTGGGCCACCGACGTGCCATTGACGGGTATGTTTTACCAATGGAGGGCCTGTGCTTGGTTTGGGAGGGCTGACACAACACGTGCAAGTGAAGGTGAGGTGAGTAATGCTGCTTCTAGAAACACCCACTTAGCTCTACCATCAAACTCTGGGATGCAATTTACATCCACACAACCACTTTGCACACTTGGACAAATGGCAATTACAACCTTAATAAATACCACATTTATTTGCAAAATATCTATTTTTAGACTGTGATATGTTGGAAAAATAAGTTTGTTTTTTGTTTTATCAACCAGGAAAAAATACAGCCCTGATTGTTATGGCCATTAGCTGTAGTTCAGCTTTTTTTAAGTATCATCCAGATTTTATAGTCTTTGGGCACTTTCCAATAGGTAAATTGACAGAATTGAATTACGGTTCCTATTTTGAGCTGAGTAAATATGAGTAGCAGAGGAGATCTAAACATGGTTTATGCCAGGTTTATTGACTCTGGCTCAAGCAGAATTGGAAATGATTAAACACAATATTTTCTCTGCATGTAACCTTTTTTTAAACCAACAGTGTGACAAAACAACCATGGTTTGAATGACACACAGTTTTTCTCAGTTTAATCATGTTAACACATATAGAGCACCAAGGAGTTGTGGTTTGATCCTGCATCAAGAAAAGCAATGGAAAAATGATAAAATGACGGGGAAAAACAATTATCCAATCTGGGGTTTTTTTCTGCCTTGTGAGACTATTTCTCTGTGGCTCTGAAGGCTCAAGTATTCTGCTATTCGTCATGCAAACAACACAGCATTGTGATGTTTTCTTGAAGACAGTTATCATAGCAAGCATGCAGACGTATAATGATATAGAAGCACATTTGGAGGTCATTGTGGTGAGGACATATCTAACAGAAAGCACAGCAGAATCACTGTGGTCATATCTCAACCAGTTCACAGCAAAAGTTGCACTTTAAACACATCAGAAATCCAGGGGGGACTGTGTGCATATGCATAGGCTATAGCAATGTTACATGGATTTTTTTCACATATGACCCTAATCTCATTAACTTAATCAGAACACGAGCATCCAGAGAGGACCTCCATCCAACTCACTGCACTTCTAACTTGCTTTGGCGTCACAGCATCCTGTAGCATGATGCCAAGAGGAAGAAAATGCCTATGAAATGTTGCATGGAACTCAAACTGAAATTGGCTTCACTTAATTTGGAGAAAAGAGGTGTGTGGGGGGGGGGAATTCAGGATTTATTGGGAGTAAATTTTCCTATCCAATGCCTCCAGACTATAACAATAAAGTGCAGTTTCTGAGCAGATGTAAATTATTATCATGTTATAGAATCAAAGGGTTTGCTCTTGGAATGGCTTACTTAACCCATGTTCCGATGGTGTTACACCCACAAATACATTCACTGACATAAACTGATCCTCAGCTAGACCAGGAATAAACCCCCATAGTTTGTTCCTTTATGCTTCTCATTATATACTATCCCATCTTTCAGGATCCCTTTCCTCATCTGTAACTAAGCTAAGCATGTACACCTACTACTTTCTCAACTTCATGAATGTATGCCTGTCCCTCCCTATGTGTGCCTCCCTTTGTTTCCCCTCCCTGTGTCCATCCTAGATTGTAAGCCTGTTAGGGCAGGGACCTGTCTCTTATCACAGACATTCAGCAGCAGGCTCATTGCTGACACTATGTAAATAAATAAATAAATAAAATAAAATAAAATAAAATAAAGTAATAATAATAATAATAATTCATTGTTAATATGAGTATGAGGTACCACAAAAAATACAAGTTGATACAATGTGGGAAGATATTCTGTGTCAATCAGTTACTTACTATGGCCCAGAATGTGCCTGGTCCTCTGTCAAATGTACAGTGGAAGCATAAGATATATCAACTCAATTCAACTGTTGATTTATGGGTCAGAAATTACTGTTGTCCAGGAAGAAATCCCTTCCTTAAAGTCCACTCAAAGAGCACAGAGGTGTCACAAGGAGTTGGGGCTGTGGCCAACACTAAACAAACGTATATGTGCAGCACCACACTGGGTGTTTTTAGACAGACGAGTGAGGTTCCTGTTCCCGGAGCTGCTTTGGGGGTGCACCCCCATGTCTGCCTGCTTTCAGCCCTACCTGCACCCTCTTCAGATAGACCTGGTGGGTTCCCTGGGCCACAGTCCATCCATGCGGTCTCCCCCACCCCCCCATAGGGTGTTGTTCGGGGCAACGGCTAAGAAGTTAAAGATCAGAGGAAGCTTACTTAAAAACTAAAAGTAACGAAGAGGTGAGGGAGTTTGAACTAAATGTGAAATACTGGAAAATAAAATTCTATAATGATATGTAAGACTTGATTAACTGACCTGAATCCCAATAATAGCATTTCTAAGTGTTTGAATTTTTCTCCTGTCTACTGATTTTTACTATGATTATGAACCTGTTGTACTTTACATTAGAAATATACTGGTTATGATGACTAGAGGCCAAGTCTAAAATCCTTGAGCATTTGGGAAAATCATTACAAAAGTGACTATGATTAAAAACTGAACAAAGCGTAGCATCATCTTTGTACCTTTGTCCCCTCAGCTTTCCATATTCCTCTAGCATCTTACCTGCAGCCACTGTGTTTTTCTCATCGCAAGACACATGAAAAAAGACATGCAGCCCAAAAAAGGGATGCTTTAATTTTTGGATGCAGAGCAGCATTAAATTCCTTACTCCCAGTAAAGTACAGTGACCCAAATAGCTGCATAGGTTAATATGTGCCGCACTTCTTGTTTTTTAGTTTTGTTATTTTTTTGTATTGAGAGAGAGTCTATGCCTCTCCTGCTTTACTGCATAGAGAATTTCAAATCCCACTCCATTCAGATGGGGGAGGGGGGGGAATTCTGTGGAAAAAGGGAAGGAAAAAAGGAACAAAAAAACAAACCAAAAAACAAACAGAAGATAGACAATGGAAGCAACAGCTTCTGTATTCACTCAGTAACAGAGAAGGTCTGGTGATTATTGGCTGCATGTATTGTTGTGTATACAGCAAATTACACCTTACTTCAAGAGTTTGCTACAGAGGGAAGGACTGGGAAGGGTACAACACAACTTTATAATCCCGACACAGCCTGATGTGTAAATAAAACTTAACTGAATGTTAATAGGGCTTAGACCACAGAGCCATTTGACTGCATAGCTCCAGTGTATCCCTTCTGAAAACAAATGGAGTGTCTGGGGTTTATCGCTTCAGGAATGAACCCCATTGGTTACCTCAGGATCGGACCCCCAAGGTTAAGAGCAAATCTAGAAATGCAATGCCACACCATCTGCATATGACCAACTATCCGCAGCAATCAGGCACCACTAAAGGCTTACGGTAACTCTAGTCACTTTCAATATATTGCAAAAAATGTCATTGCTTGGTTTATTTTAGGTATTGTTAACGGATACGGTACCACGGACTTTATTGAGCAGTTAAAAAATATACACAAGGGAGAGTAGTTTTGTTTTTCTGTATTTTTCAAAATTTGATTTTCTTCCAATTGAAGAACCCAGTTTCAACTGTGAAAAGGGCACTTGTTTCTACAGTAACTGTGTACAATTTGCTTACTTCCAAGTACTGTATTCATATATTTACGACTGCTGTCATTATTTCTCCAGTTGGTTTGGGTACTAAAACACTTTTCGTTCTGGGGATGAGAACTAAGTTGTTCTTTCAGATTCTATTTCTCCATAGAGTTCAGCTAGCTTTTTAAACTCTGGTCCCCAGTCACCAAGATAATTATAATCCTGGTCAGAATGTGTAGTAGCAGAATCCAGGGAGCTGATAGATCCAGCTTCTGATCTATGTCCCTCATAAGCGTACGTCTGTAGAGAATCATAAGGGGGTACGCTGGGATCAAGGTCTGCTTCTGCCAGTCTTTGTTTAATAAATTCCTGAACATCTATACTGTCAAGGCTTGAAGAAGTGTGGTGTCTGGATGTGGGCTTCACTTCAGGGCGAACATCCCTCCGATACTTCAGCTCTTCAGCAGCTGATGGGTTTCGCAGTGCTGAGATGTCAAATGCCTCAGTATCCTCCTCCCCGCCTCCCTCGTCATCATACGTGACAACGTTTTCCCGGACATCCTCCTCTGAAATGATCAGGGGCTCCTTTTTGCTGCGTCGCAGTGTGATGAACAGGACCACAATTGCTAATGAGAAAATAGCAATTGTTAAGATTAGGTTTGCAGAATCCAACATCCTGTATTAGTCCACACCCCTTTTCACATGAGCCAGGGAGGAAAGATAAGCACTATAGCATACAATCAAACAAAATAAATGAATAAATAAATAAATAAATAAATAAATAAATAAATGGGGGGGGGGGGAATAGAATCAGTGTTGCCCAGTGGATAAAGGACTAGACTTAGACACAGGCAACCAGAGTTCAAATCCCATTTTAGCCATAAACTCACTGGGTGACCTTAAGGAAGTCATTATCTTTCAACCTCGGTTGCCCATCTGTAAAATGGGAATAATAATGACATACCTTGCACAGCCATTGTAAGAGTGAACCAGATAAGGATTGCATTTGATACTGTTGATCATGAGATGCTAGTGACTCGCCTGCAGGACTATGCCAGGGTTGGCAGAACCATTCTTGAATGAATGGCTTCGCTCCTTCCTGACAGGGAGAACTCAGTGGGTGGTGATCGGGGATTGTTCATCTTCTCCCCGGGACCTCATGTGTGGAGTTCTGCAAGGCTCTATTCTGTCCCCTCTCTTAATCAATGTGTACATGACAGCCGCTCGGTAAGGTCATGAGATGGTATGGGGTGCGGTATCATCAGTACACTGACGACACCCAGCTGTACTCTCTTTTTCATCTGACTGAGACCTGGCAGTCTTGGTGCTTACCAGATATCTGGTGACTGTGGGGAATTGGATGAGGGTGAGCCGTCTGAAATGAAATCTTGACAAGACAGAGGTGATGTTGGTGGGGAGGGTGGTGGGTGTGACATCCCCCATAATTGATGGGGTTCGTTCCCACTGGTCTATAAGGTCCAGAGTCTGGGGGTACTCCTCAATCTGCAGTTTTACCTAGATCTCCAGGTTGAGGCTGTGGTGAGGAGTGATTTCTAGGGATGTGTGGTTCAGATATTCGGAGTTCGGGCCGAACTCGGCCTGTTCGGACAACTGAAACAAATGTCCGAACCGAACGTTAGAACAGTTGAACAGTTCGGAAAAGTTTTGATGAGTTTGGATGGGTTTGGGGGTGGGAAAAATGTGATTTTGGGTAGGAAAAACATGTCTGGAAGGGGGAGGCAGCCGAGGACCAGACTTCCTGGCACCAGGGGTGGAGACCAGGGGTGGTTTTAACTGAACAATCGAACCCAAACTCGGGTTTCCAACCGAACGACCGAATGTCCGAACACCTGAACCGTGTTCTGTTCGCACATCCCTAGTGCTTTCTGCCAATTACACTTGGTGCAATGGCTTTGGCCGTATGTCACGGACTCCAACCTGGCCATTCTCATCCATGCCTTCATCACCTCAAGATTAGAATATTGTAACATGCTTTATGTGGGGCTACCTTTGGTGACAGTCTGGATACTGCAGCTGGTGCATAATGCAGCGGCCCTACACCAGTGCTCCAAACTCTGCACTGGCTGCCAATAGTCTTCTGGGCCCAATTCAAAGTGTTGGTACTTACCTATAAAGCCATATACTATCTGGGCCCTTCCTATCTGCAAGACCACCTCAATCTCCGTGCCTTTGATCGACCCCTGAAGTCCTCCAGGAGTGCCGTTCTTGATGTCTCCTAGGTGGTGCGGGGGGCTACAATGGAGAGGGCATTTTTGGTGGTGGCACCTAGGCTGTGGCACTCACCTTGCCTCATTTTGGTGACAGTACAAGACCTGGCTGTTCCTCCAGGCCTTTGGTGAGGGAGGTGGGTGAAGGATGGGTTTTTTATTTATTTTTTATTCTTGTGCTTCCCTTTTATGTATTTTATGTATATTTTTAAATATTTTAATTTTTGTAAGCTGCCTCGAGCTGGCTAGGCAGGAGAGGCGAGATACAAATAATGAAAATAAATAAATAAATAAATAAATAAATAAGCAATCTGAACACTGAAAGTGTTCAAGAAATGATAGCTATTAATTATACATACTTGGGAAAGCAAGTAAGTTCCAAGGGTCTGAGCCTAACAGAATGCATGCTAGCTGATTCATCTCTCATACTGAAGGTGGAACAGCTCAGGTTTTCTCTGATGACTGCAAATGAAGGGTGAAAACTAGGGTTGGGAAGTTTGATTCCCCTGGTATCAGATACTGCTAGTATTTTGCTGTACCGGCAGTATCAAATTAATCTGGTTATTGGGGGTACTGGTACCAGTTCCCCATGCCGGATTTGTTTACATTGGGGCCATTGAAAGGAATGGCTGCAATGTAAAAGAAAGAAAGAAAGAAAGAAAAAATTTCCCTCCCCCGTCCAGGCTGCGTGGGTGGAAGGGGGGACACCCCCACCACCCCCACCCTGCCCAGCCTGGATTTTTAAAGAATTTTTTTTAGCCAAAGTCCCTGCTAGTGCAGGCTCTGGGCCGCCGCCATGCTGGCGGCGGTGACCCAAAGCCCGCACCAGCAGGTACTAGGGTGATCCCTGGGGTGGGGGGTGGTTTAACAACCCCCCATCCCAGGGATCACCCTACCCCCCCACCCAGAGATCGCCTACCTTTTGTGCTCCGGGTGGCGGCAGCGGCAGCTTCACGGTGGTCCAGGGGCTTCAGAGCTGGCTGGCTTCAGTGCTTGACTAGGCCTTCTGGGGAACTTCCAGGTTTCCCAGAAGGCCTAGTCCAGTGCTGAAGCCAGCCAACGCTGAAGCCGCCGGACTGCTGTGCAGCCGCCGCCGCTGCCCAAAGCACAAAAGGTAGGAGATCTCTGGGTGGCGGGGTAGGGTGAGCCCTGGGATGGGGGAGTGTTAAACCACCCCCACCCCAGGAATCATCCTAGTACCTGCTAGTGCAGGCTTCGGGTAGCCGCCGCCAACACAGCGGCGGCCCGGAGCCCGCACTAGCAGGGACTTCAGCTAAATTTTTAAAATAAAAATATCCAGGCTGGGCAGGTTGGGTGGGGGGTGACCCCCCCTTCCATCCACGCAGCCTGGACGTGGGAGGGAAAGTGTTTTTGTTGGGTTTTTTTCCCATTGATTTCAATGGGGACAGTTCCCCATTGAAATCAATGGAAAAATACTGGTACCAGTATACCAGTTCTAATCTGGTAAACCGGGTTTTCAGGAACCGGTATCCGGTAAAACCGGTATCCGGTTTTTTGGGTGAAGTCCCACCCCTAGTGAAAACAGACATGATGCTAACCACCCTTTAACCACCCTTGGTGGTCATTTATGCATGTTGCAGGAATATAGCCCTGCAACATGCATAAATAACCACCAAGGGTGGTTAAAGGGTGGTTAGCGTCATGTCTGTTTTCACCCGTAGTTGTCCATTTTGGGGTTGGCTGCAACTTTTTAGTAGGGCTGAAACTGGATCTCAATTTTTTTCTTGATTCTCACTAAGAAGCATGGTTCTTGACTCATTTAAAGTGAGAATTGATAATTGAGAAAAACCCCAATTCTCGACACTTTCTTGGTCAAGAATTTTCTTGATTTACCATTTACACTGTTTACCATTTACCACTTACCGTGTTTGTCCCGGAAATGCGCATGTGCAAAAATGGCTGCCTTTTTCTAAAATGGGAGTGGTGTTGCTGGTGCCATCTTGGAAGAGGGCTGCACATGTGCAGAACAGCTATGGTGGCCATTTTGTGCATGCACATTACTAGGGAAAACACGGTGCACAGTAAGCAGTACACAGTAAATGGTAAACCATGGTAAATGGTAATTCAAGAAAAAATCTCGACGGAGATATCGAACCATTACTGAGATTGTAGTCCTGAAATCTCAGTAATGATTCGTGTGAGATTTTCATGAGAAAAAAAATATTCTTGTTTCAGCCCTACCTTTTAGATTATTTGGGGTTTTTAATGAGCTCTTTTTCATGCCCTGCATCAACTCCTCCACCACTCAACTTACATCTCTGCTACTACACTCAGCTCTTTGAATATCACTTAACCTTATAAGGGACATTTTTTCACTGTCATAAAGCTGGACACATGGAATATAAAATTTCAGAGGTACGTGTAATAGAAGGGTTGTGGGTGCAACTGTATAACGGCTCGTTTCCCATATGCAACCCATTAATGGAAGAGAGGACTGCTCTCTATATGCAGAATCCCATTAAAGTCAACTGAAGAAAACTGGAAATAAATGAAAACCAATGAGACACTCATTTGATGCAACAGCCCTTGAACAAGCAGCAAGATCAAAGCTTATTTGATCAACAGTGAGATTTTCTAAATGATAGAAGGTAGGTTAAGTGTCTAAAACCTCATTGAAAATTCATTGTCCTAAATTCCAGGCTGATTTTTTAAAATGATTATTAGGGATGGGCGAACAGAATGGAGTTCGGAAATTCAGTTCAGTTTGAAATTCGAGTTCGGATCGGAAGTTCGGTTTTGTAGACCGAACAGACCAAGTCCGATCGAATTCCGAACTTCCGAACCAAGTTCGGCCATTTAAAAACAGGTCTTTTGGTGTGTGTTGCCACTAGGGATGGGCGAACAGAACGGAGTTCGGAAATTCAGTTCGGTTCGGCTTGAAATTCGAGTTCAGTTCGGTCGACCAAACAGACTGAGTTCGGTTCGAACTCCGAACTTCCGAACCACATTCGCCCATCCCTAATGATTATTTATATGGCAGTTTCACTGTTAAAGTGCTTTACTATCTTTATCTAATTCATCTCACAACAACCCGCAAGGTAAGTCAATATTATTCCCATTTTACAGATATGCAATTAAGGCTGAGTGATAGTGACTTACTCAAGGCAATCTTAGTGAGCTCATGGCTAAGATGGGATTTGAACCCTGTCTTCCAAGTTGAAGACCACCACCTTATCAACAGGCTACACTGGATCTCAAGGATACTAATACCAAAATCAAATTTAAATTGAATATCAAATAAAATATCAACATTAAACTACATAGGATTTATTTTTGAAATATAACAAAAAAGAAATATCATTTACTTGTGTTGTCTGTGCATCAAAATACATTGAGTATCATTTTTAAAAGTGGTAATGTAACTTACAAGTTTAATTTTAATTTTTAAATGTAATGTAGAACTTAGCCTTTGGGGAAGGGTGGGGTATAAATTTTAATTAATAAATACATAATTAATTAATTAATTAATTAATTAATTAAATAAAGAAATAAATACATAAAATAAAACTTTCAGAAGCAACTGTAACTTAGGAGAGCAGGCTCTTTTGCAAAAGTGATTCCCTGCCAAAAGCTCAAGATGTCCTAGAGATGCTAGCCCTATTGAAACGAAGAGGGTTTGCACTGTAGGAGGAGTTTGGACGATCAGAATATTAGGCATTTAGAAAACTAAGCATGACTGGATATCCATTGGATCCTAAGTAACTAAGGGGGCGTGGGGCAATGGGAGTTAATTGCCAAACGTCCTTCTGTGTCCTTAGTATGAATACAGAGACAAAGTAGTCCAGTGAACTCTTTTATTCGACCAAATACAGTTGGGGGAGGTATGCAATCTCTATATGCATGATATAAATCTCTCCCTAAGTCACTTTTGAAAATGGGACTTAGGTTGGAGGTTGCTTGGTCTGTTTACATATTAATCAGGCTGTCTCCAGGACCTGGAACAATTAGTCCAGAGTAACTACCCAATTTTGCAAGTGTTTCCATGAACAGATAGTAAGCTTAAGCAGGCTCCCCTGAGAGTAAATGATAGTTTATTCTAGGAATTCATTGTATTAATTTCATAGTATATTCATTCTTCCATGATGATCAGCTGTTAGGCAGAGAGAAGGGAGCCCATACCTGCATGGAAATATTGCTGGCAGAAGGGTGGGTGAGTGAGGCTAGCCTGCTCCCACCCCCATGCACACACCAGTAACAGCTGAGTCCGCACATACAGTTAGCTCTGTGTGCACCCAAACACGAGTTTGTGGAGTCACAGACCCAGGCCACACGTAAACATGGAAATTCACGGAGAATACTGAGGGCTAACTTATGAAAATGCAATAAACGATTGCATTAAAAATCAAGAGTGTTCCTGTATATCTTAAAAGTGGAATCTCAAACCCAGGAAACAGACAGGATAATCTCTGACAAAACAAATCCACAGGAAGGACACAGGCTTTTAATACAGATACACTCTTTTGGTTTGCTTTTTTTAAAAAAAAAAAATGCATGCAGGTCACCATATAAATCTAATTTGGTTGCAGGCAGAAGGTTTTGGACTCCAAGGATACTGTTGATAGTTCTTGCTCACTTCCTTGAATTTCATTTCTATTAGTCTTTATTTGACTAGGATGGTTGTTCATTGTATAGGCAACTGCCAGGAGGCTGATCTATTTGTATTATGTGGTATTCTTTTCATATTTTGAATGGTATGTTTCTCTTTTTCTTGTATTTTATATTATTGTGTATATTATTGTTTGTATGACAATGACTTTATGTTACGCTGTGAATAAACTACTTACTTACTCACTTGTTTCAAACATTTGCTATCAGACTGCACAAAAGCACTTGTATAACACAATGCTGCTTATATCCAAAGTCTGTTGAATTTCAACCAAATGAGACTATTAACTAATGGGTAGTATTCAAATTGGTCATCTGGGCATACGAAGTGTTGCGAGAAAACGCGTAACCAAACACATCTATCTAACAGAATAATCTTATCGCCTTATATGTTCCCTGCTTTCCTAGATTATGTTGTGCATTACTATCTGCTCATCGTACAGAGATAATTAGCTAGTGGCTTTTGAATAGCACTGATGGAGCTTCTTGCAGAGTAATGCATTTTAAAATGCTTTTCCTCATCTTCTCCTTTATCAATTTTCCCAACCATTCTAGACACAGTCATCAAGTCAGTGACTTCCTGAACTCTTTCCAAATTACCTGGGAAAATCTGCAGTGCTAATTATTCCCTGACCTGTGAAAAATTAATTCTGTTGGATGCCAGTATTTCATCAGTCTGCTTTAAAGGCTTTCCCCCCTATTAATTTTAGCTAAACCTTAAAAAAATGACACCTTTGTATTTCTAATTACCTCCTATCACAAGTAATCCCCAGCTCAAAATCACATTATATGCAAAGCCACTACACTGCCCTGTTTTGAAGGCTACTGACAGAATTTAATACTGTGAGAAGCTTACCCAAAAGAATGATGACACAGAGCAGAATTGCAATTAAGGCTCCTGTACTCAAACCGGCAGAGGAGAGGAATGCTTCTGCGTGGCAGGTCCTCACACGTCCATCTCTCTCACACGCACATACCCTGATCACGAGGGTGCTACTGCTGCTGAGAGATGGGATTCCACCATCAGAGATGACAATTGGGAGGTAATACACATCCTGAGTAGTTCGGCTAAATCTTCTCCGTCTGGTCAGGATACTGGCTGTGTTATCTATAGCAATAAGAAACCAGGATACAACGGTCTTAATAAAGATCATCATCATCAATCAGCAGTCATCATCACCACACCACCATCATTAACATAGCGATTTCTTCCCAGTCCATAAGCTAAGCATGCTTAGTGCCTTACAAAGAGACAGCTGCTGCCTAAAAGAGCTTGTCTACATGAGGAAAAATATGTCCATGGCATTTACCATTTTGGATGAGATAAAATCCTCAAGAATATAAAGAAATTAAATCCTGGATCAGATCCATGGTTCATTGACCCCAGAAATCTGTCTCTCACAGTGGCCATCTTTGATTGTACAGAGAGTACACAACAGGTCATATGGAGTGACACATTCCCTGTTATTAACTCCCAGGCCTTTACAGTCTGTGGTTATATAACCTGACCAACTTGACTAACAGCCATTTATGGACCTATCCTTCAAGAACTTACCCAATCCTTATTTAAACCCAGCTATGCTACTGGCCTTAACAACATTCTCTGGCAACAAGTTCCATAAGTTAATCATATGATGAGTGAAAAACATCTTTCTGTTTGTTCTAAACCTGCTGCCAGTTAGTTTCATAGAGTCTCCTTCAGTTCTAGTATTGCCTGAGAGGGTAAATAATAACAGCTCTCTATACGCTTGTTCCACACCGCTCATGATATTGTAAACTTCTATCATAACCCCTCCCAGTTGTCCCTTCTCCAAGCTGAAGACCACTAATCTATCAAGCCTCTCCTCTGTTGATTCATAATCGACCATACCCATACTCATGAAAACTTCTAGCCTGAAAAATTAGACTCAATGTACAAAATATTTGACTACAAAGTAATTAAATGTGGTCATATTTGCTGAGCAATTATTTGTTGATTAGCATAGCAATTGCACAAAAAGTGGTAATTCTTTTCTCTGGACTATCTGATCTTTCAGCATCTTTGGATATGTGTTTCATTGGAGTGAAAGAGTGGTGTGTGAAGTGAATACAGACCTCCAGGGAAAGCATATACATCAACAATAAATCTGCAGTAAATTCAGAGTGGAGTTATAACACCAGTGACAATCAGGTGTTCAAATAACTCCACCATGACCTGTGGAGTTATTACTACAAACTACTGTGATGTGAAAAACTACTGTATAGGGGTAAAATGAGCAGCTAAATTGCTGCTTGCATTTCTCACTATGACATTTACCAAGATCTTTTTGAGATCTTGGTTCTGGTATGAGTTCTCAGTGAGAAACTTAAAAAAAAAAAATAATCATTGTGCATGTGCAATATGGCTACGTTCCTTAGTCAGAATGGCAGCGATAACATTATTGCCATTTCGGATAAGGGCAGCAGATTACATATGCACAAAATGGCTGCTGCTCTTAACCAAAATTGGCGACTTTGCCGTTTTGCACAAGCATAGTGATTTATTTTCCTTTGCTGATAACTCGGTGAAGATATCCCAGTGCTCAGTTTGTCAATCATAATGTCATTATCTTGTTTCAGTCCTACTACTGTGCTTTCTGCTCCCAGCCTCTTCAACTCTGGACACTGCCCCTCCACACCAATGATCATCCCTGCCCTAGTGACCCCAACCCTGAGCTCTGCCAATTCTAAGGCCAGCCTCTGACTGTATAGAAAGCAAGAAATATTAGTTTTTATTACTTCTCTAATCATTATATTAAATTTAATTGTTGAAACTGTCCTTAAAACTTTGAAGCTACAAGAAGTTTTCTTCAAGATACCCTTCCCCACATTCACTGTTTTTACATATAAAGAGTACAGAGAGTTATCACCATGTTCATTAGTTATCCTTGAGAAGTGCAGTTTATTTAGGAGTTACAATCACGTTACTTTGTTTGAAAGATCAAATTAGAAGCCACTGTGATTTGTATTAACTTTTTTATATTCAGAAACCTCTTCCCTAGAGCAGGCTGAGCACTGGCCTGCAGATTCTAATCACAGACTGCAACACAGAGAGGTACATCAGGTTCCACGGCTCAACGGTTTTACCTGGCTCTGCCAATTGAGTCTAAAAAAAGGATTGAGGGATTTGCAGGGCCTATCTGACTCTTGGCCAGAACAGTTATTTCTTTCATACATGTATATTTCCTATTTAGCAGAGGGTGTTCCACTGACAATCTCCTTATGAAAGGAGCTTGGGTTATTCTGATGGTATGCTTACTACAAAGGATGGTGACTTTAATGCATTTAAAGGTTAAATCCAGCATGATTTTGCTCTTTTCTGCTACTTTATTTCTGCTACTGGACCTGTCTGGTCCAGCTTTTTGGGAAGAGTTTCAGGAAGTGATGCCAGCCGATGCTGTGGGTGTTCTGAGGTCTGTTAGAGTCACCAATTGTGAATTAGATCCATGCCCATCCTGGTTGGTGAAGGCCTCCAGGGAGTCATTGAGGACGGTGCTGGCGAGGGTAATCAATGCAGCCATTCGGTAGGGGAGATTGCCCCCAGGTCTCAAGGAGGCTGTGGTGCGCCCCCTGCTGAAGAATTCATCGTTGGATGTGGATGCACTTGCCAGCTACCGACCTATCACTAACCTTCCCTTTTTAGGGAAGGTTATTGAACGGGTGGTCGCACTGTAACTCCAAGCGCATCTTAACAGCATCAGTTTCCTTGACCCATTTCAATCTGGGTTCCACCACGGCTATGGTACAGAGACGGCGTTGGTGGCTTTGGTAGACGATCTCTGCCGAGAGATGGACGCAGGACTTTCAACACTTCTGATCCTGCTAGATCTCTCGGCCGCCTTTGATACCATGGACCATGGACTGCTATTGAGACGATTGCGAGCCCTGGGGGGTCTGGATAGGACTATCCTTGGATGTTTCTGCTAATTCCTCTCAGGGAGAAGCCAGTGGGTTGTGCTGGGGGCTGAATCTTCCAGCTCCTGGGCTCTGGAATATGACATTCTGCAAGGTTCCATTCTGTCTCCATTATTGTTCAATGTATATATGTAGCCCTTGGGGGAGATCGTGAGAGGGTTTGGTGTGCGTTGCCACCAATATGCTGATGACACCCAGCTTTACCTCTCTTTTTCGACCGACCCAGGTACTGCCATCTCAGCACTGTCCCAATGTTTGGAGGCCGTGGTGGATTGATTGAGGCAGAGCAGACTGAGGTTCAACCCTGATAAGATGGAGGAGATGGCGGTAGGCAGGGTGAAGGAGGTGCCGGCTCCCCTCATAGAGGGGGTCCTCCCTCCCGTAGCCCAACAGTTTCGGAGTCTGGGAGTATTGTTGGATGTGGAGCTCCACCTGGATCAGCAGGTGGAGGTGGTGGCAAAAGCTGCATTCTACCAGCTGTATCTTGTGTGGCGCCTGTGCCCTTATATTTTCAGACCTGACCTGGCCACCCTCATCCATGCCTTCATCACCTCGAGGTGGGACTACTGCAACATGCTCTACGTGGGGCTTCCCTTGAAGCTGGTCCAGAGGCTGAAGCTAGTGCAGAATGCAGCGGCTCGTCTCCTTATGGGGACGAGCTGACGGGAGCATATTACACCCATGCTCCACGAGCTGCACTGGCTGCCTATAGTGTACCAGACCAGATTCAAGGTGTTGGTTTTGGTCTTTAAGGCCCTACACAGTCTTGTCCCTTCATACCTCTGGGACCGCCTCACCCTCCATGCCCCAGAGCAACCCCTTTGGTCCACCAGGAGCACCTTCTTGGAGGTCCCCCATGTTAAATGGGGGGCCACAATGGAGATGGCGTTCTCAGTGGCCATGCTGCATTTATGGAACTCACTCCCAGAGGAAGCCCATCTGGCCCCAAGCTTGTGGGTTTTCCACCGGGCCTTCGGAGGAGGGGAGGGAGGGTTGGGATAAAGTCNGGGCCTTCGGAGGAGGGGAGGGAGGGTTGGGATAAAGTCTTCTGAGGGGGGTGGTTTGTTTGTTTTTAGAAGGTTTTTAAATGTTTAAATTCTTGGTGTTTTACTGTTTAATTGTTGTTTTTATGCTGTAAGCCACCCCAAGATGCCGTGGGCATGAGGGGGCAGCTAAGAAATGCAAACAAATAATTAAAAATAATAAATAACTTTTCCATGTACAAAACCTGGTGCAAATAATCCCTTTTCTTTAAAAATCCCACCCCCTTGTTCATTTTTAGTACTTCATTTTATTTTAGAAATAACAGGTCCTAGCTTCTCTCTCTTTGCTGGAGGTGAATGACAATATCCTTATTAAGGTGAACACTTTTTACTAGAGATTGCAACTTAAACAGTCGATTTGCCTGAACTCCAGATGAGATAGGAGCACTCGATGGAGCACAAGAGCATAAATAGACTGACGTTTCATTGATTTCTATCTCACTTAACATATGGGCTGAGAGCCCACCGGACCCTGGAGCTGCTCCGTGCCTTGTGCAGTTCCTTCAAGGACCCAAGCAGATGGGCCAGTGGTTCCCCTGACTCCTGTCCACCTGCACACCGCCCCCCTCCTCCACCATGGAATTGCAGTAACTCCTGCAACCATTCTAGACTGTGATCATGACTCTAGTGGTGAACGTGGCCCTCCTTGTGGCCCCCCGATCATATTGGAAGAGGCCCCAGGGCAGCACATTTCCTTGTTTAGGCTGGGATACCCTGTATGGGATGCTCTGCCTTTCTGGGGATGATGTCATGTGGAGCTGTCCTGGCCCCAACCAGGGTGAACAACTGGTGACTGCCCTTCTCATGGGTGGCTAAATCTGGGGCAAAAGGGGGGGGGGGGAAGACTGTCTCAAACACCCACTGTTAACACCCACACATAACACTTGAAACTGTTTCAGTTGCATAACATGGAGGCAAGCATTATATTTGGTCACCCAAAGCTGGGACATAGACACAAAGGGATCACAGGTTTTCAGAGGTTTGTTCCCTGGAACAAATCCAAGGAACTCCTCAGCAGACCCACGGTCTGTTCCCTGGGCAAGTCAGTTTCACCAGCTGGCCAGTTTCAGCAAGGCTGTTTGTGCTTGTCAATGTTACATACAGAGAGGATTTCATTGCTGGAGGGGCTTTGTCCAGTCAGTTTCAGCAGTAGGTAAAAATACCTTGCAGCTGAGAGTTTAGACTGGTCAATTTAACAAGCAGGAAGGATCGCCTAGCAGCAGGCAGGATTTTCTGGTCAGTTTAATCATTAGTGAGGATTACCTTACAGCCTGCCGTTGCGGTACACAGAGATGAGTCTGGAGGACCTGTGCCCTCTGCTTGCCCTTGGCTTGGCTGAGGATTTGGGCTCAGGAGAGGAAGGTCTGCTGATATTTTTGGGAAACCCACTGGCTCCCACTCTGCCTTCCTGTCCTGCCAGCATTACTACTCTATCATATGTTTGAAGGTGTGACTTCAGCCCCGCATTGCTTAGCTGTGCTACATTCTTCCCACAGTTCATCAAAACCCCACAGAAGAGATACTCCTCCTCTTGTTTGTCCTCAGACTGATGGAAGTGCTTCCACAGACTACTAGACTTTTGGGGTTCCTGGGTGCTCAAACGTTGTTGATGGGGGATACTGATGCTTTTCCCCCAAGGGGGCAGAAGAGGAACACTAAGGAGAAGTAGGTGGAGGAATAAGGGTGCCTGCCAGACTTTCCTCACTCAACAACATCCTCTATGAAAGGGAAGTGGGGCCCCAGGCTGCTGATGCCAGGGGAGACCTGTGGCTCAGGGGACCCCACTTTGCTGATGCCTCCAGGGGGTGAGGGGATAATCATAGGGCTTCTAGGAGTACTGGTAAATGGGGGAAATGTGTCCAAACTCCTCCCCTTCAACCCCCCTGCCATTGGCACCTAATCTTCTGCATCTAGAAGAAGCCTGCTCCAAAATATCAGTGCACCTTCTCCCTCAAAAGTATAAATAAATAAGTCTTAAATAAATAAATAAAAATAAATGTTAAAAAGGGTACACTTGATACCGTCCTGCTATTCCCACCAGTGGCATCACTAGTGGAAGGCTGGGCACCTCCACAATCAGGGAAGCAACCTCCTCTCCCAGTAAGCTCTGCTTCTTGGATAAGAAGGCTGTCAATCTGATTTTGGGGGAGGAGGGGGGCTTCCAAATCCTCTTTGCCTGAGCCCCTTTCCCTGGCCTGGATTGGGAGCCCCAATGCTTCATGATCGTGAATACTTCCTCATGATCAACAAAAGTAAACGCAGTCACAAAAATCAATTGCACAGCAGGCAAACAAAGAAGAAATCTAATGTCCTAAATGTATATAATCTCTGTATAATCCTACTAAAACTAAATAAATCTATATAAATCTGAAAATACTATAACACTGTAAATCTATATGTACCTGAAATACTCCTATAAATGCTATGCTATAACTCCTATGGAAATCCTAACACCTAAATATCCTTTATATCTTATGTATATTCTATGTAAAACCTAAAAAAAACCCCTATTTTATATATCACATATACAGTACGCTAAGATCTAATCAAAAACAAATCCCTATCTATCATCTAGTTAAATTCAAAATCTAATGCTATAGGGGAAGGAATTGCAAAAGGACAGGGGATAGGGAAATAGGGAATACTACACACAAAAAGAAACATTAGACTTAGATGAAAATTTTAAAAATGGATGGAATCAAAACAAAACAGCTAGGTAAAATAAAGGAGTAGCAAGGAATAAAAAAACAACAGAGACAAACTAGAAAAATTAGTGGGTTGGGGTGGGGGTATAGATGATTTATATATATCATATATATCATGGTACATGGGGAACAGAGGAGGAATAGAACTGCCAAACACTCTGAACTAGAACCTAGCAGCAAACAATGCAGCTGCAGCCTCCCCCGGATATATATGTCTTTCACAGTGCCCTCCCTCCAGTGCCCCTGGTTGGCTACTCCAAGTTCTGGCAACACCGAACGAAGCCATATCACAGGAAATTTCTGTGCATGCCAAGAGCTCTGTGATGTCTTAGTGATCCCAGCTTGTCAGCAGAGTTTCAAATCATGCTCTTCCCATTCCCTCTCTTTCTCCTCCCTCCTATCTTGAATTGATATGTTGTTTGTGCTTCAGATCCTGAGAGAGGTCCCCTTCGTCGCCAAATGGTGGCGATGGGGTATTTGTTGCATTCCCCCCCCCCCTCCTGGGAGGAGACGCAGAGAAGCGGGAAAGAGGCCGCTGCGGGGAGGCTTGTTAGAAAGCCTTCCCCGCTGTCTATTGGAGTTGCCATGGCAACTGTCCTGGAGCGAGGTTGCGCAAGCGCACCTCGGTGGACTGGGAGCCCGCCCCTGTTAGAAGTGGCAGGTCTCCTGTAGCCACGTGGAGCGGCATTCAGAAAAGGGAGGCAGTGAAGCAGCAGCACAATCTCCGTGCTGCTGAACGAGCTGCTGAAGAAGAAGATTTCAACCCCAGAAATGGGGCGTACAAAGAAGAAGAGGGAGCCTAAGGGACTCCCAAGGAATGCCCCATGGGGGGAACAAGGGGCAGAAGGTGAGCGGGGGAGCGCAGCCACCGAGGTGGCAGAGGGGGGAACCCTTCTTCCCAGCCGAGCAGCAATGATTGCTCAGTTGGAGCAGTGTGAGGCCCTAATGAGGGCCCGGGCCCAATCCCCCTCCAGAGGGAGAATAGAGGGGGAAGGGGAGAGAAACTCTGCAGGGGAAAATGAGAGGGGTTACCATAGCAGGGGTGTAAGGCCCGAAACTGACCCCCTCCCTCGGGGATGAGGCAGGTGTAGCTGGGCCCTCTTTGGATGCAGGACTGGTGAGGGGCAGGAGGGTGATTGTCCCCCCTGCTCGATATAGAACAGAGGTAGAAGGGGATACAGGGAACAGGCCGCAGAGGCCTACCCAAACCACGAGGGCTGAGCAGTCAGAGGTGATAAGGCCCCCTATGGGGTTACAGATAGCCGAGCAAGGGGGGCCAGACCAAGGAGACGGCCTGTCTGAATCAGGTTACCTGGTGGCCAGAAGGGGTCAAGGGATATCAGCACAGCTCCCAACCCAGCCAGCAGACCCAATAGGGGTGCCAGGGCTGATGCAATATTACCAGCAAGCCCCCTGCTGGCCGGAGGTAATCCAACAAGGCAATAGGCCCAGCATGGCAAGTCAGGCCTCGAGGCCCATAGGGCCAGGGCAGAGAATGTCTTTTCAGGGAGATGATGGCCCTCCAGCTAGCAGGAGAAGGACCGACGAGTCTGAAAGGGAATGTGAGGTCACGGATGAGGAGGTGTGGAGGAGAATACTGGCCATTGAGAGGGAACTGAGAGGACAACCCCTGCCGCCCAGGGATGGATTAAGAGAACAACAGGGGAATCCCCCTGTACCGTCAACACAGGGGGCACAAGGTGAGATGGGGGTGAGGCCGGCAAGAGACCAGGCCATGCCAGTAGCAGGTCCCTCATACGGGATTGCTCAAGAGGGAGGCATAGGGACAACAGAAGGGACAGCTCCACTGAGTATAGGGCCACAATTGACTTGCTGGAATGGGACTTGGGTATGGATGACCCCAGCTGTGCCACCGACCACGGGCCCGCAGGGGCAACACCAATGGGAAGGGGGAGGTGGAAGCACCAATCAAGTGGGTGAGCCAGCGAGCAGTCAAGGAAGTAGGACAGGGGAGCAAGCCACAGAGACGGCTAGTGGGGGAACGCAACCCATACAATTTCCACCTCCATCACCCGAGGGGGGCCATCCCTTGTGTGGCCGCCCCCGTTGGATCACACCTCCTCCCTGCAGTAAAGGAGAAGATCATAAAAGGAGAGTATGTGGATATTTTTGCCCTCCTGTTTAGTGATCCAATATTGGATCACTCGGAGACAGAAGAGGGTAAAGAAAAAGAAAAATTTAAGCGTCCAAAAGCAGATCGGAATTGGGCGAATTGGACAGCTGCCTTTGCTATGTACATGGGGGTCATACTCCAGGCAGACCCCAGTAGAGGCTTGGAGTTGCATAAGTACACCAACATAATCAGGCGTGCTTATGGGACGGGACCGGTCGGTTCATGGTTAAGGTACGATGAAGCGTTCCAGCATAGAGCAGCGACGACCCCAGGGTTACGCTGGGACATCCATGCTCCAGACCTTTGGCTGGAGTGTATGGTGGATGTCACAAGGGCCCTTAGGGCGGACAGTGGACATCCATTAGTGAGGGGGGGGGTCGCATGGGGAAGCGAGTCCTTTCGGGGAGACAATAGAAGAGGAGGGCAAGGGACTGCTGGGACCTGTTGGGATTTTAATAAAGGGGGTAGATGCAACAGGACAGTGTGTAAATTTAGGCATAACTGCTCCAGCTGTGGGGGAGGTCACCCGAACATTAATTGCCCCCGGCCTCGGCAAAAGAGTGGGAAAGCGGGGTATAACTATGGTGGGGGAGCAGGAAAAGGCGGACAAGGTTCGCAGGGTGGGACACGTGCTTCAAAGGGGGCCGACCCCAGTCAAAACTGAACGTTTGGACTGGGCACTGAGGGGTCACCCAAACAGACAGGAAGTAGATTACATTGTGAACGGTTTTAAAGTTGGGTTTGTTATTCCGGCCGGGCCAGTATGGCAGCAAAGGACAGTCCGCAATTTGAAATCCACAATAGGCATGGAAGAAATAGTACAGGCAAAACTAGAGAAGGAGCTCTCCGAAGGAAGAATAGCAGGCCCATTTGACCACCCTCCCATGGACAACCTGGTAATGTCACCATTAGGAATTGTTCCCAAAAAAGCAGCCGGGGAATTTAGACTGATCCACCACCTGTCCCACCCTAGGGGAGGATCAGTGAATGATGCTATTCCTCGGGAATTGACGACAATCAAATATGCACCCTTTGATGAGGCGGTAGAAAAAGTAAGGGCGAGGGGTAAGGGAACCCTCGTGGCGAAATGCGATGTAAAATCGGCATTTCGTTTGCTGCCTGTGCACCCCAAGAGTTTCCATCTTTTGGGTTTCCAATTCCGGGGAAAGTATTACTATGATAGAGCCATGCCTATGGGTTGTTCGATCTCTTGTTCCGTGTTCGAGCGATTCAGTACCCTGATTGCGTGGATATTTTGTAAAAGGCTGAAACGGGGAGCAGTATCAAAATATTTGGATGATTTTTTGATAATTGGCCACCCCCGGTCCAGGGAATGCGCGGCCGCCTTGGAATTATTCCAGGAGGTAGCCGAGGAGATCGGCGTTCCCTTGGCCCCCGAAAAAACTGAAGGGCCAACGACAAGGATCACGTATCTGGGGATTGAACTTGACACGGAACAAATGACATCGAGGTTACCAGAGGAGAAGCTAAAAGGGATGCGGGAAAAAATCAAAGAGTGCATAGAGGCCCGGAAGGTTTCAGTTAAAGGTTTACAATCGTTGGTCGGATCGTTGAACTTTGCCTGTAGAGTGGTTGCTCCAGGACGGGCATTTTTGTCCCGGTTATATGAAAAACTAAGGGGGGATTTGCCCCCTCACTATCGGATAAGGGTCACCAGCGAAATGCGGCAAGACCTACAGGTGTGGTTAGCCTTCCTTGAAGAGTACAATGGGGTCAGTTTCTGGAGGGAGCAATGGCTCCTCCGAAATGACCTTCAAGTTCAATCGGATGCTGCCGGTGGGGTAGGTTTCGGAGTTTTTTTCCGGAACCATTGGTGCGCCGCTACATGGCCAAATGACTGGCACACATTGGGAATTACCAGGGATCTTACCTTTTTAGAGCTTTTTCCCATTGTAGTGGCAGTACGGCTTTGGGGCAGGGAATTTGCTAACCGAACGGTGGTTTTCTGGTGCGACAACTCCGCAGTTGTCCACGTGGTAAATAGGCTCTCATCAAGGTCACTAAGGGTGATGGGATTAGTTCGGCCATTAGTCCTGGAGTGTTTACGTAACAACATTATGTTTGTGGCAAGACACGTCCCAGGAATCGACAATTGCATAGCTGATGCATTGTCTCGGTTCCAGATGGGGCGTTTCCGGCAGCTGGCACCGGGCACCAAAGCAGACCCGGATCCTTTGCCACCGGACATATGGAGCCTTGGCAAGTAGAGCTTGAAGCCACCGTCCAGGGATCCCTGGCTCCTAGAACGCAGGCTGCCTACGGTAGGGCTTACCGTGAATTCCAGGAATTCCGGGCGGGTAAGGGATGGGGGACGGATTTTCCCATAGCTGAGGCAGAAGCCATACAGTTTGCACAGGCCTTGAGGCAAAAAGGGTTAGCAAGCGGTACTATAGCTGGGAAACTCGCGGCCCTGACCTTTGTTAGCAGGCTGAAAGGTTTTCCGCCCCCTGACAATGGTTTTTACATAAAACGCATGCTGGAGGCTTGGGCCAGGTCTTCCACAGTACAACACAGGACCCGGGCCCCAATAACAACCCCGATCCTCATCCAGATAGTGGGGTCCCTTCCAGCAGTTTGTTATGATGGTTATGAAGTGCAATTGTTCAAAACAATATTTGTTATTATGTACTTCGGAGGTTTTAGGATTAGTGAATTAGTATGTAGTTCTGCAAGGGATACTACCGCCCGAGCTTTAGGATTGTTAGACCTTCAGGTGGATGAAGATAGGCTCAGGATACGGCTTCGCTGGTCAAAAACCGACCAGAAACATAGGGGATACGTAGTTCAACTTTTTAGAGCTGGCCCGGTGGAAATATGCCCATATGAACAAGGAAAACGTTATTTGAGGGTAAGACCTAGAGGGCAAGGAGAGTTATTTATCCACCAAAACAGGGCAGTGGTTACGAGTCATCAGTTGACAGCTGTACTACGGAGGGCTTTGAAAAAAGTGGGGCTCCCCCCGTTAGAATTCGGGTCTCATTCATTTCGAATAGGGGCAGCTACTATGGCTGCAGCTGCGGGCCTACCTGAAACGGCAATCATGGCTGTAGGAAGATGGAGGTCAGCCGCCTATAAGAAATATGTTAGGCCAAGTTGTACCTAACCTAATTTTATCTTGTTTTCCTGTTAGGCCGCGGACCCGCTAGGAGATTGCGTCAAGCGATATGGATCATTGGGCACAGCCTTGTTCGCTGGGCGGGCTCCGCGGCTGCAGGGTCCTCATGGGGGGTGCACCTGGGCCTGCATACGAAAGCGCAGATAAAATGGATGGGAAGGAGCGGGATGCGTTGGACGCAACTCCTACCAATGTTACGTAGGATGAAGGATGCTCCTCCTCCCAACGTATTGGTAATACACTTGGGAGAGAACGATTTGCCGGCTAGAAAAGGGGTTAGCCTAGTGATAAATATTAAAAAGGATTTGTTGGTAGTTAGGGATTGGTTCAAGGGAGTTCACATAGTTTGGTTGGAATGGATTCCCAGAATTCGTTGGGATAGGGCGCACCACCCGGGAAGAGTGGATAAGGCAAGAAAAAACATTAATAGGGAAATATCTAAATGGGTGATAGGCTTAGGGGGCTCCATTATTAAACAGTCGGGGATAGTTCACACCAGAGCTGAATTATATAGGGAAGATGGGGTACACCTATCAAAGACTGGTAATGAAATTTACTTGGCAGCACTGGCATGTCACTTGGGAAGTCTATTGGATGAGTAGGCGGTGGGGGTCGGGGCGTTTGTTTTGGAGGATTCGCCCCTTTGTGGCAGGGGTCCAGTATGCCATCATAGGATTAATAGGTAAGGTAGGAAGAAAAATAGAGTCATCTCCCTAAGAGATGGGGAAAGGACAAACAGTGTAATGCAGGGCACAGCATGCACTGGGGTCACTTCCCTGGGAGCGAGGTCTTAGCAGGCTCTGTAAAGACATGCACTGTCTTCGGGCCTTGCGGGCACTTAACTCCTTACTCGGCCCACAGTTGGGCTAGGCACCCCCCTTCGGCCACGTCACGTCGAAGGAGGGGATGTTTCTTGGTTATGGGACTGCCAACGGAGGGCACATCCGGGCAGTACCTTGTTAAGGAGTTTTAATAAGTTACATTAGAGTTGGCATACTGGACCGGAATTGCTTGAGGCAATTTGCCCACCGACCACCAGGTGCATTTATGGAAATAAACGAATGCGGCCAGATTTGAAACCAAATACTGTCTCTGTGTCTCATTGGGGTGCGTCGACAAATGAACGTGTGCAATTTCCATGGAAGTCAATGCAAATTTCACATACTCAGGACCACTCAGGATGAAGTACCATGTATATGAGAAGAAAATAATTTCAAAATGGAGAATGTTTTAGGGTGGTGCTTTGCCTATATGACCCCATTTTGAGATATAAATATAAGCCGGTGACCCCAGACAGCAACAAAGACATGTAAGGTACATACATCAGGAATATACCCCCATCAGCAGAAGTTATCAGTCTTGCCCAAGAACCTGACCCACAGTTTTGGAACTTGTGTTCTAAGAAATATTTGGGTGGTAACTAACGAGACATTTGCCCGCTGTAATCTGGATTTGGTCCATGCAGCTTCCACCAAACCTCCAACTCACATATTTTGCTTGTCCAGCCTAATAAACAGGCAGCCCCTGTTGTGTCTTTCATGCACATGTGGCTAACCCCCACTGGCAGCATCAGTGAGAGCAAAAGCAGAGAGAGGGAAAGAAAGCAGTCACTCCTCAGATGCTCTAGGATTTCCAATCACGAATCTATGGTGCTGGCAAACCTGTACATGCAGAGGTACTGCCCACAACTTGCCCTCCACCGCCATTTCGGCGATGGGGCGTTTGTCGCACTCCTACCCTCCTAGAGAAAGGAGGGCAGGAGGAAGCAGGGGTTGGAGGCAGCTTGCAGCTGCTGCAGGAGTCAGCACTGAGACCAAGCTGTTGGCGAGGGTTGCTTAGCAACCCTCGCTGGCAGCGCAACAAATGAGGCCTCTGATTGGCCAGGTGGGGTCACATGGTGTGACTAGCCTGCATAGAGCATTCCCCACTGATTCCAGGCAAGAGCAGAGAATGGTAGCTACAGGGCCCAGGGGCGTGTGGATTGATCCCCCCCCCCCCAGAGCGGGGAATGGTAGCAGCAGGGCCCAGTGGCTCGTGGAGTGACACACCCCCCCCGGTTGAGCAGACCAGGAAGCGTGACTGGAACAGCGAGAATGGGGCGCACAAAGAAGCATGGTCCCGAGCACGCAGGGAAGTCGGGGGCTGGGTGTCACTGGTTGGAGGTCTGCACCCCCACTTTACCGGGTTTGAGTGACCCAGTTTCCCTCGCTTACAGCCCACTTGAATCAGTTTTTCTCTCTAGCTGATTCAAGCCTGCAGCAGGGACAACCCCTTTGTCACCCAAGGGCCCGATCCTTCCCATTTACAGACTCTTTCTCTCTGGGGTCCCAAGAGCTTGAAAACTCTTGTTGCTTACTTGTGTTCCAATGTTAGACACAGACACTTCTTCATAAAGATAAGAAGTAAGTTTATTGATTACATAAGCAAGATAGTTGATACAGAAGTAACTAGAAATCAAAGGTAAATACAATACATTCCTAATCTATACTGGATGAGTTCCTAGATAAGCACCTTACCCTATGAAAGTCCATTACTTCTTTTTTTATTATTTTATTTTTTTAAAATAAATGTTTCTTTTATTTTGTATAACATTGTAAACAAACTCATATACATTTAACTGTGGTTACAAATCATATTTCCCTTGGTAATGTTTCTTTGGGTTCAGGTGAGCCTTTTAATTATACATAATAATCAAATACGTATGTTCTTTGATCTTCAGGTAGATCTGATTTTGTCATAACGCAAATGCAGGGGAACCATTTTGCAGCAAAAGATTCTTTTTTGTCCATTAGGTTCGCTGCTATTTTTTCCATAGTCAGGTGGTACCATAATCTATTCATCCATTCCCCAATCGACAGTTCTTTAGTGTCTTTCCAATGTAGGGTGATGACCTTCTTTGCAGCTTGGAGAAACACCGAGCAAGATTCCCGTTGTTTCTGTAATATCTCAACTGCTGGAAATAAACCCAACAGAGCTACCTCCGGTTTAAACGGTATGATCAATTTCGTCATCTCTTCCATTTTTTCCCATACCCCTCTCCATAGGGGTTGTACCCGGTCACAATCCCACCAACAATGTCTTTGCGTTCCCTGCTCTCCGCATCCCCTCCAACATAAACCTCTTTCCCCTCCCTCTTCCATATGTCTGAATTGCATAGGGGTCAAGTAAAATCTCGTTACTAATTTAATTTGGCATTCTTTGATTTCCAATGAGTGGGCATTATTATGCATGTAATCTATTATTTCTAATTCTTCCTTTTCTGCAATCTCTATTCCTAACTCCTCTTTCCATTTCTGTATGTAACCTATCTGTTTGGGATACCATATTTCTTTTAAAGTTCTATATATGCGTGATAATTTTCCTTTGTTATTAGTATGTTCAAACAATACCTTTTCTATTTTGTTGGGGTCTCTAGTATATTGTTCTTTTTTGTCTTTACTATTTATTGCATGCTTAAGTTGCATGTATTCAAATGGGTTTATTCGTATTTTAATTATTTTTTCCATGTCCTCTTTACTAATTATTTCTTTGTCTTTAATTATATGACTAATTTTTCCTAATCCTTTCTCCTTTAATTTTTTCCTCAGTTTCTGAGCCTGTTGTTGTGTTTGGAGGCACAATAAGTCTATCGGTGAGTATGGGAAATGGTTTTGATTAATTTTGATTTTTTAAATTATATTTTGCCATGTCATCCATGTGCCCCAGGCAAAGGGATGATCCTTCCATATTTTTTTGTTTGGTGTGCCCTCGTCTGTTATTATATTTTTCAGACTGTGTGTGGCTAAAATGTGTTGTTCTATTTCTACCCATTTTATATACTTTGGTTGGTAATACCAATTATTTAATGTTTTGCAAAACCCCCAGGTTTTGCAAATGGGGGTAGAATCACTCCCGTGAGGAAGGCCACGCAGTACCTATGGTGAAATGGGGCAAGTGAGCGCCCCTGCCATTGCTGGTGCTGGTGCGGGGCAGGCACATGGGCAGTTAGGAGTGGAGGTGGCAGATGGAGGTATGGGGGAGGAATACAAGCCTCAGCACTTTGCAGGTGTGGGGCCCTGGGGCGGGCGGCCAAGCTGGTCAGGCTGCATTGGGGGTGCTTCCCCCGCCCAACTTGGGGGCACCTGTGCCAGGTTATCCTCGCCTATCGGGGAACATTTGTTGCCTGCCACAAGGGAGAAAATATGGAGAGGGGAGTATGTTGACTTCTTTGCGCTCTTATTTAACGATCCAATAGTGGAACACGGGGAGGAGGAGGATAAGAAGGACAGGGAGAGATATAAGCGACCCAAGGCAGATAGGAATTGGGCCAACTGGACAGCAGCCTATGCAATCTACCATGGACTGCTGCTGGAAATGTTCCCGGATAAAGGAGGAATCCTTTTGAAATACGGGGAGATTATCCACAGGGCCTACGAGACTGGGCCCCCCCGGTGCCTGGTTATGATATGACGAGGCATTCCAGTATCGGGCAGCTTTCACACCAGGTCTCCGGTGGGACACTCATGCACATGACATTTGGTTAAATTGCATGAGTGATGCGGCGGGTGCCCCAAAGGCAGACAGTGGCCACCGCTTGGCAAGAGGAGGGGTGGCCCCCATAAACGACCCGATGAAGGCCTGGGGGAGGCAGACTGCAGCAAGGAGTGCGGGAAGGTGCTGGGAATTTGATAGTTTCGGGAAATGTGCCTGCCCGGCGTGCAGGTTTCGGCATACCTGCTCCTCCTGTGGGGAATTTCATGCTGCGTCTGCCTGCACCAGGCACAAACTGGGGAATAAGTCAAAGGGCCCAGGGGGACAAAGATCCGGGGGCACGGGGCCTGTGGGAAAAGGCCCCATCACCAATTAAAGTGGAGAGACTGAGAGTTGCCCTGCTGGCACATCCCAACCGGCAGGAAGTGCAGTATGTTGTGCAGGGTTTTACGGAAGGGTTCAAGATACCGGTGGCCCCCAACTTGAATTCAGTGTTCGGTATGGAAGAAATTGTTGCCAATAAGATAGCTAAGGAAGTAGCTGAGGGGCGGGTGGCCACCGGCCGGTCTGTTTGTAACCCCCCTATTGCCTGGCATGATCTTCTCTCTGTTGGGTGTGGTGCCAAAAAAGGCACAGGGCCAGTATTGACTAATTCACCATTTGTCTTATCCACGGGGTCGGTCGGTCAATGACGGGATTCCAAGGGACCTGGGGTCGGTGCATTATGCAACTTTTGATACAGAGGTTTCATTGGTCAGGCAATTCGGCAGTGGAGTTTTGTTTGTGAAGTGTGATGTAAAATCAACATTTCATCTGTTGCCTGTGCACCCTGACAGTTTTCCCCTGCTAGGTTTCCATTTTCAAGGGAGGTGCTCTTGCAACAAGGCCATGCCCATGGGATACTCGATTTCATGTTCGGTGTTCGAGCGTTTCAGCTCCCTGGTCGAATGGGTCGTGCACCGCGCGACAGAAGGGGGAGGCATCACAAAATATCTTGATGACTTCCTCTTCGTCGGGTGGGCAGGTTCGCAACAACGTGCCAACCTGGTGAGGGTCTTTCAGAGTGTGGCCCAGCACTTAGGCACTCCTTTGGCTGTCGAGAAGACTGAGGGGCCGAGTACAACTTTGACGTACCTAGGCATTGAGTTGGACATGGTAGTGGGCATGTCCCGGCTGCCGTTGAACAAATTGAAGACACTGATTAGCAAGTTGGAGGAGTGTATGGGAGTAGCCAAGATCATGGTTAAGCAGCTGTAGTCACTGGTGGGAAGCTTGAACTTTGTGTGTAGGGTGATAGCACCAGGCAGAGCATTTATGTCTCGGCTGTATGGCAAATTGGTGGGCAATCCATTACCATATTACCACATTAGGGCTAAACAGGACATGAAATTGGATTTGGGGGTTTGGTGCAAATTCCTACTTGGGTACAATGGGGTGAGCGTGTGGAGGGAGCAGCTCCTTTTGGCAACAGATCTTGAGGTGCACTCAGATGCATCGGGGGCACACTGGTTTGGACTGTACTTCAATGGCAGGTGGTGCGCAGCCAGGTGACCGCAGGAATGGCGGGTGGAAGGCATAACTAAGGACCTCACATTCTTGGAGTTATTCCCAATAGTAGTGGCAGTTCACCTCTGGTCCGAGCAGTGAGCAGACAAGGCAATACTGTTTTGGTGTGACAACCAGGCAGTAGTGCACGTTGTTAACACACTGTCGTCCCACTCATGACAGAAAATGACATTGGTGAGGGCATTGGTCCTCGTTGCCTACAGCACAACATCTTATTCCATGCCAAGCACGTTCTGGGACTCGAGAATGAGATTGCTGATGTTCTTTCTTGGTTCCAGATGGAGCATTTCCACTCATTGACACCTCATGCCTACCTGAACCCAGAGCCCATGCCTCAATGCCTGTGGAGCCTTGGATCATAGAGCTCTACACAACAGTACAGGCTTCACTGGCACCTCACACCAGAACAGCATATGCGGGCGCCTTTCAGGCATTTCAACATTTCTGGGCCCAGCACGAATGGAGTCTGGGTTTCCCCATCCCCGAATTGCAAGTTTTACAGTTTGCCATGGCCCTCAGGGGAGAGGCATTAGCATCAAGAACAATTGCCAGGAAGCTAGCAGCAATTGATTTTATGAGTCAGCTGGCGGGCCACCCAACACCAGTAAGGGGTTTCTTTGTCCGCAAGTTAATCGAGGCATGGTCTTGCAAGCAGCCACCTGTTAGTGAGTCAAGGCTTCCCATTACACCACAGTTGTTAGGCAGAATAGTTTGTTCATTACCATTTGTGTGTTTTGATGAGTTTGAAACAAACATGTTTGCAGCACTGTTTAAAGTAGCATTTTGGGAGGCTTTCATGGTTAGTGATTTGGTAGTTGAATCAGTTAGGTATAAGTCGACCAGGGCAGTGGGAAGACAGGACGTTACACTTGGGGACCACCAGCTAACTATCTACTTGAGGAGATCTAAGACGAATCAAAGGGGATATGGGCACATTGTTAAATTGGCCAGATCAGGGGATGGAGCTATCTGCCCAGTCTTGGCGGTCCAGCTTTACAAGGAAATCCGCCCGAAGGTGATGGGCCCCTTCTTTTGTCATCAAGGTGTGGCACCAGTTACAAGGTACCAATTCATTGCTGTCCTCCGAGCAGTACTTACCCAGATTGACCTGCCATCCAGGGAGTATGGATCCCATTCATTTAGAATCGGGGCAGCCTCCTTTGCAGCTCAAATGGGAATGAATGCCAGGGATATACAGAGGATTGGGCGGTGGCGGTCTAGGGCTTACCGCACATATGTGTGAGGGGAACCAGCCGGGGGTACTCAGTGAACTAATTTGTGTTTTCTCTGACAGATCCTGTCCCGGGTTACAGATCGGTAATCTGGATCATGGGGCACAGCCTGGTACGTTGGGCAGCAAAGGCGATGAGGAGCAGCGGCCTGGGAACCCAGCTGGGTTTGTCAGAATGAACAGCGGTCAAATGGCTTGGGCAGAGCGGGATGCGTTGGTGGCAGCTTATCCCGAGCCTTACATTGCGCATGAAAGGGGGTGGGCCGGATGTGGTGGTTCATCTAGGGGAGAATTATTTACCGGGGCTAAAAGGGGTACAATTAATTAAGGACATGAAGCGGGATCTTTGGGTAGTGAGAGAAATGTTGCAAAACTGTAAGGTGATTTGGACCGAATTCATTTCAATTAAATTTTTATTACGGCACTAATCTTCCGCTATAGTCAGATATACAATTGACACACATAAAAAAATAAAAAAAATAAAAGATAACAATAAAAATAGTACTGTAAATAAAATCACACTTGACAAACTGTACTCAAGTAAACCAACTTGTAACTGGCGAAATAAGCAATACAAGGGACAGGGAGAAACAACATCTCAATATTGGTCAACCTCACTCGACCATTTCTCCCGTTCCCTCATGACGAGCAGCGTAAATAATTCAACAGCATAAAAAATTCCCTTATCAGATGAGGAAAGCAGAGCTGCAATTCTGGCTGGGTCTAGCTTGTGGATATAAGGCCCCCAAACTGGCTCAAGCCAAACAGCCCTAATGGCCTTATATATAGGGCAAATGAAAAGGAAATGGGCCAGATCTTCCACCTCCAGCCCATTGCAGGGACATGTGTGGGATTTATATGCAATATTTGCATATCTTCCCTCAGTAACAGTCGAGCAAAATAACTGAAATCGGAGGCAAGTATGAGCCCTTTGCAAGGCAGGTCTAGTTAATTTGTCCAGGTAGGACTCAAGATTGTGGATAGTTTTTATCAAATGGTAACAGGGAGAGACCTTCCAGGAGGGGAGCTTTGCCAAATCCTCCTGTTTCGCTATATCAAATATTCTTTGATGAATCAATGTTTTCTGTAATAAAGGGGATTTGTCCTGGAAGAAAGAGAATGAAAACCCCAGGTCCCTCAGATAAAAAGATATCTGAGAGAGCCAGGGATAATTCCCTTCTCCATCATGCTCTAATTCTTCTCTCACACATTGGGCCGCAAGGGTATCTCCATCCTGGTGGTATAATTTAGACCAAAATCTGAGCTCCTGGAGCTTACACAGGCTAGAGATGGCCAACACCCCCGTCTCCGTTCGAACTACAGCGACGGGGACGGCCTGTGGGACTCTTAGGAGGCTCCTTAAAAACTTATTCTGGACTACCTCGAGTACCTAGCTCTCCCCGTCCAAGGTCACTTCTGCTCCAAAAGTTAAAAGGGACTGAACCTTGACTCTGTATACCTCCAACACAGTTGAGACGGTGATGCCAGCAGAACCTGATGCTAACTTCACAATCCCTTTGGCAGCTGCATTGACTTTAAGGGCCAAACATTTCCTATGTTTGCCCCATAGGCCACTTTTTGAAAACACAACTCCCAAGTAAATATAGGAATCTACTTGCCTAAGCAAATTCTTTCCTATGTGCCAGGTGTAGTTAAGTGTCCTTGCCTTCCCTAAGGCCATCACTTGGGATGTTATCGGATTAACTGTTAGTTCGTTCGCAGAGCTGTAATCTGCCAGTAGCCCCAGCTGATGTAGAAGACCTCTCCTTGTTTGTGATATTATAACCAAATCATCTGCATACAATAAGATATTAAGGGTTCTAGTCTGAACTTTTGGAGCATGGGCAAAGTTTGAGGAAAGACTCTGAGGCAAGTCGCTAAGATAGAGGTTAAAAAGCAGGGGAGCCAGGACACATCCTTGCCTGACTCCCCTCGCCACATCAAATGGCCATGACTGTTTGCCGTTGGTTCCTATTCTGACCCTCGCAGTATTATTCGAGTGGATACAGATAAGTAAGGTGAGCAGATGATTATCAATACCCCAGGCATGTAGCTTCCTCCACCGTTTAGAAGGAGAGATCGAATCGAACACTTTGCTATAGTCTATAAAGGCCAGAAAAAGAGACCCTGATCTGATTTGTGTGTACTTGATTATTATATGGCGCAATACAAAGATGTTATCCATGATAGATACATTTTTCCTAAAACCCGCCTGTTCCTGGGGTATCAGATTGTGTTCTGCAGCCCATGCTTCTAGATGAGGGAGAAGAATTTTAGAATACAATTTCCCAATAATTGGGAACAGACTTATGGGGCAATAACAACATGGATCTAGAGAGCTCCCCTTCTTAAAGATGGGTACGATTATACTGTTGCCCCAACCCCTAGGGATACTGAGAGATTGGTTAATGCACGAAAAGTACTTGGTCAGTAGATTAGCCAACCAAAGAGGGTGGGCACACAAAACCTCTGAAACAATGAAATCTCCACCCGGAGCCTTATTCCGTTTCAAGGAACCAATCGCGGCTTGTACCTCAGAAGGCTCAACCCGCGGGATTTAAGACTGATTCACTTGCAGATGTAAAGAGGAAATCAATTTAGAGGTATCCGCCTCAACTTTTTCCACATCAATACTAAAAAGATTTTGAAAAAATCCAACCCACACCTCTTCATCTATTTGTACTTGGTGGGAGGACTGGGAAGCATGAATTCTCTTATTGATCAAGGCCCAGAAATCCCTAGAATTCTTGGTCTGGGCAGCAATCTTGAGCTTAGCCCAAATTCGCTTTATGTAATCCAGTTTCTTAGCAGCAATAAGGGATTTATATCTATACTTGACCATCTGTAACAAAAAGATTGAGCTATCGGACGGAGCTAGCAACCATTCGTGTTTGGTTTGCACCAGGGCTCATTTCACTGCCCTGCATTCAGAGTCAAACCAGACAGCACCTTTGGGTTTCCAGAGCTTACAAGGATGGGAGAGAACCTGGGTACCCAAAATAGAGATGACTGTATCATAAAAAAGATTGAGAGCCAAAATATCCTGAATATCCTCCCTTAAAAAGGTGACATATAGGGTGGTCATGTCCTGGCTAGTCAGGAGAGCGCACACCTGAACATAGGTGTTAAAATTCCACCCAACAAGGGTTCTGTATTCATCTAGCCTGCCAAGTACCCGTCGAGAAGTGGGGCTATCGAGATTGACTTGAATGTTAATAGACATTATTAGCGCTCGATGATCGCTCTCTACCCTTGAAACCAAGGTGAAACTGATAAAATTAACCCTTTGGAGAATGTGGATGACTATGTAATCAATGGTGCTTCTCCCATTAAAATTGAGGAAAGAAAATTGATCCAATGGCCCCTATCCATTGAGCACCATTAAACTATGAGACTGCAAGAGTTCAAACATACACTGGCCTGCCTCATTCCCCTCCAGATATCTAGACCTTCTATTGGATACCCAATCATACCCATCAGGGAACCAGCTGGAATCCAAATTATGAAAGGCGCCCAGCCTAGCGTTCCAGTTGCCAGCCATAACCAAAAGAGCACCAGGGAATTGCTCATCTAAGTGACTGTGCAAATCCCCTAACAGATTCCAAATATCTGCTTTATAGTACCTGGAGGCAGCAGGCGGAATATAGAGATTGATAAGCAGTAGTGGGGGACCATATGAAGAGGTTCATAAACCCACAAAGAAATTCCCACATCATTGGGGTATAATTCTGAATGACCATCCCAAAGACTCAGAAATCAGAAAAGCCAGCCCCCCTGAATATCTCCGTCGAGTACCATCCTTAGTACCGGGTGATAAATACACCTGGAAACCCTGAACGAGGAAACCATCAGCTTCCTTCAGCCATGTTTCCTGGATCAGAATCAAGTCAAAATCTTGGAAAAATTTAGTGAGGTCAGGGTCTTGTCCCTTTGACCTACAACCAGAAATGTTCCAAGAAATAAATTTCAAAGGCCTAGCCTGGTTAAAGGGCATATGGTAGGAACTAATCCGAGACATTGAATTGGAGGGAAGACGATAGTGACTATTCTTGGACCGAATTAGTAGAATGGGTTAGGTGGGGGGATAGGGTACCACCGAAGAAGGTAGATAAAACCAGGAAGACAGTTAATAGGGAAGTTGGTAAGTGGTGGAGGAGAATTGGAGGGGACACAATTAGGCATGGGGCAATTTCACATAGGAAGTTAGAATTATTTAGGGGGGATGGTGTCCACCTGTCCCAGGCTGGTAATGTTTTGTATTTGCAAGCCCTACAAGATAGAATGTTAGAAATTATGGGTTAGGTGTGGGGGCTGGACCCGCACTTTAAGTGTGCGGCTCCTGGTGGCGGGGGTCCAGTATTGGTTGGTAATTAGAATAAGTTGTTTGTAGGAGGCATCTCCTTAAGAGATGGGGGAGCCATGCTTAACGCATTGCAGGGTATGGCAGGCGAGGCGCTGGTTCTCCGGGGTAAGGGTGACCTGGCACGGTGGTCGGGCATAATATGGTCCCCACTGGCAGGCACCTGATGCCTTACTCAAGTTCTGAAGGACTACGTCCCCTTTTGCCGCGCCCCCAGAGCTGGGCGAAGGGGAGGCCTTAATTTTGTGAGGAGGTTATCGAGGGTATATCGAGACCTCCTCTGTTTGTTATTGAGTTCTGAGTGTACAGTTGATACTGGACCCGAATTGCAATAGGTGATCTTACCCCCTCACCTAAATTTAATTGTTGTAATTGGATTAATAAAGGGTGCGGCCATGTTCAATCCAAGTGCTGTGTCCTGTCTTCTTTCTGGGGCTATGCCGACAACTAATTGACGGGACATGGGTGCACATTAACCCACTTTCAACTACATGGCAGCACGGCTGACTCCACATTCTCTGACTACACCATGAGGGTGTGATGAATGGTGGCCCCAAGTCTGGTGGGGGTGAACACTTAATAAACGGGCAGGGGGACACCCACCTGGTGTGGGCTAGTGTCTCATTTGTTAGCAGCCTTAGCCTCCAAGATACAATTTTTTTTAATGGAAGATCTCAAAAATGCCACAAACATATCTAGAAAATATACTAGTGGGGGAAATAAATAAATAAATAAATAAATAAATCAGAGATATCTTCAAGGGCTAAGACTTTCAGTGAAATTTTCCGTGACAGATTTCTTTAAGTGAACATCAAATGTGCCATAAATCATGAGCTGGTTCCGACAGAAATTCTCGTGATTGCTCATGGAATTGCTGATAAGGTTTGAATCAATTTATACCAAGGGAGATTGAATAGGCAAGAACTGTCAGTTTATTGATTAGTAAAGACAGTAGAAAGCAAAAAGGTTTCTATCAGGCAGTGAGAAGAAACCTTACAGAAATGTCACAAATCTACGTTATATACTTAGCCAGCTATTAAGATAATCCACACCCCTCAGTTCTATACAGTAATTCCCCAAACAACAGCCTAGGGAATAATGTGTTGGACTTGGACCCAGGAGATCAGGGCTGAAATATGATCTTAGCCATGAATTCACTGGGTGACTTTGGGCAATCAGCTCCCCATCTCTAAAATGGGAGGTGTGGGATAATGATTTACTATACCAAAGGGGTGTTATGAGGGTGGACTAGGTAAGGTTTGTAAATGTAAATCATGTTGAACACCAAAAGCACTTTGATAAATCCCCTTCGCCGCCAAAATGGCGGCAACGGGTAAATTGTCGCGTCCCCCGCATTGCGAGAGACGCAGAGGCGTGGCCTGGCTCGAGGCTCGTTAGAGAGCCTCGAGGCCTGAATGCAGGTTGCATGGCAACCGATCCTGGAGCGAGGCTGCGCAACGCGCGCCTCGTTGGATTGTGAGGGGCACGCCCCTTTTAGGAGGGGCGGAACCCTCTGTAGCCGCGTGGCGCGGCATTCCTCGTGCTGACGGCGACGAGTCAGCAGCAAAAAGCTGACTCGCGCTCTCAGCAGGCCAAGAAAAGCGGCATGGGGAAAACAAAGAAGAAGGCGGGCAAAAAGAAGGCGCCGCCGGCGCAGCAAGCGCTAAGGGGCCATGAGAACGCCCCCCCTGGGGCACAAGCACAAGGGAGTGAGGAGACCCTCCCGACCCGGGCCGCCATGTTAGAGCGGCTCCGGGAGTGTGAGGCCTTGCTGGGAGCTCGCTCCCTCTCCCCCACCAATGCTGCTGAGGCCCAGTGGAGGGGGGAACAAGCGGCAGGGATTGATCCAACCCTCCCAGCAGAGGGAGATAGGGAAGAGGATGTAGGGGTCACGGGGGGGGCTCCCCCCACCCCTAGACCAAGAGAGAGACGGACAGTGGTGCCCCCAGCCCGCTATAGGGACGAAGATGAGGTGAGTCCCATGGAGGGCCGGGGTGTTGGAGGCCGGGGAAGGGTGCAGGAAACCCCGAGGGGAGGAGAGCAAAGGGCCACACCGAGGGTCCAAGGCTCCCAGGTGGGTTCAGGAATGAATCCCCCTGGTACATCCAGCACCTTGAGATGTGAGGGCCCCTGGAACCAACAGGGGTACACGGGCAGTGAAGGCAGTGTAGGAGTTCCTTGGTCAGTACCGGTGGGAGGACCAGATACCTATGGGGTCCCGGGCCTAGCCCGTTTCCAAAGGCAGCAATCAGGCATGATGCACGCCTCTGGGCCGGCACAAGGAGCCCCGAGAGGGGTGCCTGTTCCCCCTCTCTTGTACAGGGAACCGCAGGATGGAAGATCACCCCCGGCTGCTCGGCGGCGAGTAGACACGGGAAATGGACAAGAAGAAGAGCGGGACGAGGAAATCTGGAGGAGGATCCGCGCCATAGAGGATGAGCTTCATGGACGAACGAGAAGAGGGACAGCCGTAGCGCGGAATCCAGCCCCGGAGCCGCAGATCGGTTATCCATTGGATCCCCAAGGTGAGCAGGCTACAATAGGGGACGCAGATACGAGCAGGGGCGTAGTGGCCAGTCTAGTCGCGCAAGAAAGCAGGGACACATTAGGCAGCCCAATACAAGTAGGGGAGTCATTAGGGAGCCATACCATAAATGAGAGGCCACTGGGGGGGACCCCGCAGTTGGTATGCCTAAATGGAAATTGGGTATGGGTATCACCCGCGCCCCCACCCCCTGAAGGGGCGACTGGGCATGCGCAGATATGGGCTGGTCCCACAGCGGAATTACACCGGCACCAAGGATCCCCCGAAGCAAGACTCAACCCCCGGGGGTGTCAAAACACGGTGGCAGGGCAAAGGGTAGAAAGGGCCCCCGAGGCGGAAGCGAGGGGAGAGATACCTGCAGGAGCGGGCCCGGGTCAGAAGGCGCAAGAAACAGCCCGCCCGCCCCCGCCACCGGGTGGGCCCATTCCTAGTGTTGCTGCCCCATTTGGGGCCCATTTACTCCCAGCAGTAAAAGAAAAAATAGTTAAGGGCGAATACGTTGACATTTATGCCCTTCTGTTCAGTGATCCGATCCTGGATCATACCGAACCTGAGGAAGGTAAGGAGAAGGAGAAGTTCAAACGACCCAAAGCCGATCGGAATTGGGCGAATTGGACCTCTGCCTTCGCAATCTACATGGGGGTCGTACTCCAATCCGACCCGAGCCGGGGGCTGGAGCTCCATAAATACGCCGACATTGTGCGACGTGCGTATGGAACAGGGCCAGTCGGGGCATGGTTACGCTACGACGAGGCCTTCCGCCACAGGGCGGCTACCACCCCTGGGCTGAGATGGGATGTCCATGCACCTGACTTATGGTTGGAGTGCATGGTTGACGTCACCAAGGCCCAAAGGGCCGATAGTGGCCACCCCTTGGTAAGGGGTGGTGTAGGATGGGGTCAGGACTCCTTTCGGAGTGACAACCGAGGGGGTTCCCAGAATAGTACAGGCCCCTGCTGGGATTTCAATAAGAGGGGTCGATGCAACAGGCAGACATGCAGGTACCGGCATACATGCTCAAACTGTGGAGGGGGACACTCAGCAACCAATTGTTACAGGCCGGGGCAGAAAGGCGGAAGAAGGAGCTATGCCCAAGGGGGTGGAGCCGGAAAAGCTGGCCCCAACCCGGCAGGAGGGGCACGTAATCCGAAAGGGCCCGACTCCAGTCAAAATTGAGGAGTTCGAAAGGGCACTGCAAAGACACCCGAATAGGGCTAGAGTTAAATATATTATTCAGGGTTTTAAGGCAGGTTTTGTCATTCCAGCAGGCTTTGTTAGGCAGCAAACCAACGTAAAGAATCTGAGGTCAACGATAGGGATGGAAGAGATTGTGATGGCCAAAATTGAAAAGGAGAGAAGGGAAGGACGGGTTATGGGCCCGTTTGAGCGCCCCCCCTTCCCTGACCTTGTCGTGTCCCCACTGGGTATTGTCCCAAAGAAAATAAACGGCGAATTCCGATTAATTCACCATTTATCCCACCCCCGGGGCAGCTCGGTCAACGATGCCATTCCCAAGGAATTCACGACCATAAAATACGCGTCCTTTGATGAGGCAGTAGCAAAAGTAAGGGCCGCTGGTAAGGGTGCGCTATTGGCAAAATGCGATGTCAAATCAGCATTTCGGCTATTGCCAGTCCACCCGAACAGTTTCCATCTTCTTGGTTTTCAATTCCTGGGTGGATATTACTATGACCGGGCTATGCCAATGGGTTGTTCAATTTCCTGCTCGGTCTTTGAACAATTCAGCACATTGGTTGAGTGGGTGTTTGCCCAAAGACTTAATGGGGGTTGTGTAACAAAATACTTAGATGACTTCCTCATAATCGGGGGACCACGGACGGGCGAATGCGCCGCCGCCCTACGATTATTCCAGGAAATAGCTGGTGAGTTGGGCATTCCGCTTGCCCCCGAAAAAACAGAGGGGCCAACAACAAGGCTTACCTACTTGGGGATTGAATTGGACACCATTGATATGTCCTCTAGGTTACCCATGGAGAAACTAGTAGGTATTCGGAATAAGATAGCCGATTGTTTAGACTCACGTAAGATTACCGTCCATGCCCTCCAGTCCTTGATTGGGAGTTTAAATTTTGCCTGTCGGGTGGTCGCGCCGGGGCGGGCCTTTTTAGCCCGGCTATACGAAAAATTAAAAGGGGAATTACCCCCCCATTACCGCATCCGTGTTACTAACGAAATGCGGCAGGACTTGAAGGTTTGGACGTCATTTCTTGAAAGCTTCAATGGGGTAAGTTTTTGGAGAGAGCTATGGCTTCTTCAAGCAGATTTGCAGGTCCAATCGGATGCCTCAGGAAGAGCTGGCTTTGGCCTATATTTTAGAGGCCATTGGTGTGCCGCCCCATGGCCCAGAGATTGGGAACACACAGGGATCACCAGGGACCTCACCTTTTTAGAATTATTCCCTATTGTAGTAGCAGTGCTCTTGTGGGCTAAGTCATTTGCCAACCGGACCGTGGTTTTCTGGTGTGACAACTTAGCAGTTGTGCACGTAGTTAACTCACTTTCCTCAAGATCCCCTAGAGTTATGACATTGGTACGGGCATTGGTCCTGGCAAGTTTGAAAGACAACATACTGTTTATAGCAAGACACGTCCCTGGAATCGACAATGGGATAGCAGATGCCCTTTCTCGATTCCAGATGGACCGTTTTCGGGAGCTCGCACCGGAGGCTCGGGCAGAGCCGGACCTCATCCCAGAGGGGATCTGGAACCTTGGGAAATAGAGGTGCAGACCATTGTCAAAGGGGCACTGGCCCCTCGAACGCAGGCAGCATATGGTAGGGCCTTTAGGGATTTTCAAACATTTAGAACAGAAAAAGGGTGGGGGACGGGGTTCCCTGTTCAAGAACCAGAGGTTCTCCAATTTGCATTAGAACTTCATAAGCGAGGGTTAGCGGTAGGAACCATAGCAGGAAAAGCTGCTGCTATCAATTTTGTCAGTAAGATGAAAGGGTTTCCACCACCAGACAAGGGGTTTTATTTAAAGCATATGCTGGAGTCATGGGCACGTCAACCAAATCCAGAACGTAAGCTACGAGCCCCTATAACATCACCCTTATTAAGTCAAGTGGTAGCCAAATTAGTGGAAGTTTGCTACAACACTTACGAAGCGCAACTCTTTCAAACAATATATGCTATTATGTATTTTGGGGGTTTTAGAGTCAGCGAAGTGGTCTGTAATTCAGCCAAAGAAGTGTCTCTTACAGCATTTTGTTTGGAAGACTTGGAGGCAGTCCTCCCACAAGTAATACTCCGGCTTCGCCGTTCAAAGACAGATCAGAGGGGGCGGGGCCAAAGAGTCGAACTATACCCAGGGGGACCCCCCGGGATATGTCCGGTAACCCAGATGCAGAGGTATATGGGAATCCGACCTAGTAGCCCAGGTCTATTATTTATCCACCAGACGGGATTAGCGGCCACCACGTACCAAGTAAAGACAATTCTTAGAACAGCTTTAAAAAAGATTGGCCTACCACCAAACGAATTCGGGACACATTCATTACGTATCGGGGCAGCAACCACTGCAGCTGCAGCAGGGTTACCTGAGGCCGCTATAAAAGGAGTAGGAAGGTGGCGGTCGAAGGCATATAAAAAATACATCCGACCGTATCATCAATAATTGTCTCTGTTTATTCCTACTAGGACCCCGGGCCGGCAGGGCTGCTCGTGAAGAGGTGTGGATCATCGGCCACAGCCTCGTACGATGGGCAGGAGTAGCAGCTGCAGCCTCAAAATGGGGTTCACAGTTAGGCCTAGGTAGAAGGGCAAACATTAGATGGATGGGTAGGAGTGGAATGCGGTGGAGACAGCTCCTCCCTATGCTGCAAAGTTTACAACGACAGCCACCGCCAGGAATTCTAACAATACACCTGGGTGAGAATGACTTACCTGACAGGAAAGGAGTAGGTTTAATTATAAACATAAAGGAAGATTTGTTAAGGGTTAAGCAATGGTTTAGGGGGGTTCGTTTAATCTGGACAGATTGGGTGCCCAGAATTAATTGGAGCAGGGCCAAAAGCCCAGGCCGTGTAGATAAAACTAGAAAGAACATAAACCGGGAGGTAGGAAAATGGATCAGAACATTAGGAGGCTCAAATATTCGCCATGTGGGGATAGTCCACACACGGCCGGAGTTATACAGAACCGACGGAGTGCATCTGTCAGAGCTAGGGATTGAGATGTACCTAGCAGCGCTGGCTGGACATCTCGAAAATGTGTTGGATAGGTAGGAGGTGGGGGTCGGGGTCGTTCAGGATTGACCACCCCTTTGTGGCGGGGGTCCAATATGCCAATAAAAGTTTAATAGGTAGGTTCTTAAGATACTAAGAGTCATCTCACTAAGAGATGGGGAGATGGTACATGGTGTAATGATGGGCACAGCATGCACTGTGATCACGCTCCCTGGGAGTGGTGTTTTAACCAGAGTCTGCAGGGACATGCGCTGTCTTCGGACCTGGTGGACGCTTCACTTCTTACTCAAAACCCACAGTGGGTTAGTCCCCCCCTTTCGGCCTTGCCCTGTCGAAAGAGGGGAGGAGACTTGTTTTAGGATACTGTCAACGGAAGGCACGTCCGGGCAGTACACGAGTTAATAAGTTATCAAAGTTAAATGGCATATTGGACCCGATTGCAAGGCGCAATACCCCACCTGCCTACTACTGATTTAAATAAAGAGTGCGGCCAGTTTAACACCACGTAAGTCTCTGTGTCTCATTGGTGCGTCGACAAGGTCACTTTTGTTGCATTGACAAGAGACGAATAATCACATTTAAGGAATGAGTGATCAGACTTAAACTGCTTCCCTCCATTTTTATTGCCCATGTAAATCAATTAGCTCAAAACCTGCATGAGCAGGCTGTAAATCACCCGCAACTGACAAATTAAAAAAATGAGGTTTAACAATCAAGCTAAGTCCCTCTTGTGCATTGCTTGTAATGTGTGAAGAATACACTTCTGTCAATTTTGTCCCTCCACCCACATAGAGAAGACAAAAGCTGTTGAGAATGAGTCCGGGGTAAGTTGTGAGATTTAAAGCAGTGGGCAGAAAGTGACACCAAATAAGCTGCTTGTAAGAAGAATGGTAAAGCGGAACAGTTTGCTCCCACAGGAAATTAAACTACAAGGAGAGGAGACTTGTATGAGCGTGCCCTAGAAGTCCTTGCAGGCCCAGGCCCTGATGGGTGTATGCAATTGCCTGCAGGGAGTCATATCATGGCAACCTCAGAGTGTGTAGGGGTGAGTGTTTTCTGCTTTAAAGGAACGGAGGGCCAGAGATCGAGGCAGGGTGAGCCTGAATATTCTCTGCTGGGCAGAGTAGTCAGCTGAGTCTTAGCTACAAAAGGCAGACCCAGAGGGCTCAAGGGGAGATAACCTCATGGGCAGTGGCTGCCTCACTCAGGAAAGGCCTCTCTCAACAAGGACCTACTGCAGAGGCCAGAGGCAGAAGCTTACCCACGGTTTTGTCTGAAACAGGGTTTCTGTAAGTCTGTCTGGCTGGGAATATGCCAGGCCATGGGTTCAGTGGTCTGAGCTGCTAAAGCAGGGCTGGATTATTCAGGGATCTGCCCTTTCAGATGCCCTGTAGCTGCACAGAGAAATCAGCTAGAGGTTCTGGGAAGGCATCTACTGGTGAGGAGGAACTGCCCAGACTGCTGTTTCAGGTGCATTGCGACTCTCCAGAACTGTCTATTTGGAAGACTGGCTTAGGGCAGGAGGGAACTGTTACTGCCCAGATTCATTGAGGCTGGACTTTTGGCAAGAGAGCATTGAATAGACTGATCAGTTGTTGTATAGCGAAAGGGGAATGAACACTTCGTAAATAAAGAGCATAGGGAAAAAAAGAGTGTAGCTGGACTTGATCTGGGTATATCGTGCAGGGACTTGCACACATAGAGTGGTTCCCTGTGGCAATGCAATCAATGATAACAATAATAACAATTTTATAGCTCCCTACCTCTGGGTGGCATTTGGAATGCCTTAGAGCATAACGACATAATATAAAATTCATTTAAATCATAACTCTGTATAAAACAATTTAAAAGGGTACAGTAGCGAGAAAAGAAAAATACTTTAAGGGAAACAGCAATAGAGCATAAAAGCACCTGTGAGAATAAATTAGTCTTCAGGTGCTTTTTAAAGGTGAGGAGGGAGGAACTGAGATGAACATCTGGAGGGAGCGACTTCTACACTGAGGAACTCACCACGGCAAAGCAGTAATTACCTGCCGACTTAAGGCACGACGGCAGGATCCCCAAACAGTGGGTGGTCTCTGAGCACAGAAGGGTTCAGGAGAAATCCTCTCATTCTAGACACCTTTTGCGGGGAAGTTCATGCTTTTTGTCTAGATTAGAGAGATGTCTGAATAATAGGTAATTCTACTGTAAAATCAATATAGTGTAACTGAGCAGGATTATAAGTCCTTGCACGATGAGACCCATGAGAAGTGAGAACATAAGTAGTGCCATACTGGGTCAGACCAATGGTTCATCTAGCCCAGCATCCTGTCTCCGTCAGTGGCCAATCATGGTGGCTTGGGAGAAGCACCCATGGGGGATCCATTCCCTGTTGTTTTCCCCCAGCTCCTGTCACGTTCCCTGACCCTGTCTGTCTAATAGCTGCTAATGGACCTATCTTCCAGAAACATGTCCAAACCTCTTTTAAACTTCAAATTTGATCACCTCACTCTTAACACCCCTTGCCAAACCATTAATGAAACATTAAACAGCACCGGTCCCAATACAGATCCACGAGGCACACCAGTTTTTACATCTCTCTATTGTGAAAACTAACCATTTAGTCCAACCCTTTGCTTTCTATTTTTTAACTAGATTTTTTAACTAGATTCTGATCTAAGAGGCTACCTCCTATCCTACGACTTTTTAACTTTCTCAACAGTCTCTCATGAGGGACCTTATTAACTGCTTTCTGGAAATCCAGGTACACTATATCTACTGGGTCTCCCTTGTGCTTATTTACACCCTCAAAGAATTCCAACAGGTCAGTGAGACATGACTTTTCCCCATTAAGATATGTTTGTCAACATGCTCTGTAATTTTGTCCTTAATTATGGTTTCCACCATTTTGCCCAGCACAGACATCAAGCTTACTGGTCTGTAGTTTCCAGGACCACTTCTGGATCCCTTTTAAAATATCGGGGTCACAGTTGCCACCCTCCAGTCGTCGTGTACAGTGGCAGATTTTAGTGACAGCTTACAAATTTACTAACAGTAGGTCTGCAATTTTATATTTGAATTCCTTCAGAGCTCTGGGGTGAATGCCATCTGGCCCTGGTGACCTGTTAGTAGTCAGTTTGTCAATTTGCCCTAGAACATCCTCCAATGTCACATTGATTTGTAACAGCTCTTTTCCTCACCCACGAAGCAAGGATCCGACGTAGGCACCTCCCCCAAATCCTCTGCAGTGAAGACCGATGCAAATAACTCATTCAGCTTCTCTGCAATGTCCTTATCCTCCCTAAGTGCCCCTTTTACTCCCTTGTCATCTAATGGCCCAACTGACTCCCTAGCAGGTTTCTTGCTTCTGATGTATTTGAAAAAGTGTTTATTGCTTATTTTTTCCTCTTTATCAAACCTCCCTTCAAAATCTCTCTTGGCCTGTCTTATTAACACTTTACATTTACATTGCAAGGGTTTATGCCCTGTGAGCCACAGGGAAGTGAATTTTTGTTCCTTTAAGGGAGCTTACTGCCACTGTGCTCTCAGCACTGGATTGAGAATCCCCCGGCTACGCGCCCTGTGTGCTGCGGGGAACTTTGTGCCAAGCCTCTTGGGGAATGTGGCACGGGGTCTGGGGGGAGACGGATTTTCCTGCCGGTCCTGGGAGCAGGGTTGAGCTGGTGGCAGCGTTGCAAACTGCAATCCGCTCGGAATTGCAGTTTGCAAGGCAGAGGTGGTGGTGCGAAGAGTGCACCTTTCTGATTGGCCGGTGGAGGCCACATGGTGTTTAGTACTCCGCGCAGCCCTCTATTCAGTTGGTGGCGCGCTAACGAAGAGGACGTGCAGCAGAGATTCTTGCAGGCCAGGGGGAGAAGCTTTTCTCACCTCCCCCCGCCCCCGTGGTTGAGTCGGTGGTTGAAGGGCCTACAAGGGAAAACAATGCGCGGCTCAGGCCTTTGGGTGCAGGGAGGAGAGGCTCGCCTCTCTGGCACTCCACTCCCCCCCCAAGCATTACTGAGGTGAAGCAGTGTTTGCTGGTGCTGGGTGGAGAGCTCCACAGAGAAGGAATCTCGGGGTTGTTGGGTGCTGAGGTTCAGGAGTGTGTGTGTTACTGCAGATAAAAGGGGGGGGGGGAAGGACCCAGGATCGGGCAGGTCTGGGCTTGTGAGGTGCTGGGGCTTGCAAGGTGTTGGGTGCTGGTGTGCAGGAGTGTGTGTGTTACTGCAAAAAGGGGGGGGAGAGGACCGAGGATCAGGCAGGTCTGGGCTTGCAAGGGTAGCACAGAATGGGGAGAAGAAAGGGAACTGGAGGGGGGGAATAACCCCGCAAGAGGCAATGGGGGACCAAGGGTACAGGGAGGGGGAGAGGCAGAGGGGCTTCATTGGAACATCCTCCACAGGGTCAGTTGGGGGTTTTGGGCCCTGACCAAGGCTCTCCGATGGCCAGGATGGGGGTTGGCCTCCCTGTGGGGGAAAGGGGGGCTGGAGAAGGAATTGGGTCAGTGGCTCTGGGGGACGTGCTGGGGCACGCTGGCAATGTCATTCAGTCAGGGGCTTTGCGCCCTCGGGTGGTGCTTATGTGGTAATGCAGTCCAGGCCCCAAGGCCAGGTTTTCGCAGCAGAGGCTGCTGTTCAGCCAGGTGGATTTGCACCCCCCGGTGGTGATTTACCATCAATACTGTCCAAGCCCCAGGGCCAAGTGCTGCCAGTGGAGGGTTCCAGGATGGTCATTGTTGCAGATGCTTAAGACTAGAATGAGAACATGGGAAGGAGTTATGGGAAGGTTGGCGGAGGTTGGTATGCCATGTGCTGCCCCAGTGCATGATTTGGGGACGGGGGCAGTTGGGACTGTAAATAATTCCAATTCTGTCTTATCCCTGCCTAGCATAAGTGAAGGAGGTGCACTCGCACTGGCAGTGACTTGCGGGGTCACGGGAGGAGGCGGCCAGGTGGTCGAGGAGCTTGCAAAGAAAGTGGACTGCATGAAACAACAGATAGCCAGGATCGCAGTGTTGCTTGAGGCTGGGGGCCGGGCCGTGATGGTGAGTGTGCCTCCTGTTGCACCATCCCAGGCTGGGTTGCCTGTGCAGGTGGCTATGAGCATAATAATAATAATAATAAAAGTTTATTGTAGCCGAAGCTGTTACAATATAAAATAAATTAACAAAGAAAGGAAAATACAACAAGAGCACACAAAGAGCTCAAAATTGATCGATGGCAAGCTCAAACATACAATCAATACCAACAATATATAAAGTACAATAGACACATGAAGCTCATCGGCCGGCAATCTTAACCCCCTCTGAGAACAATCTACTAAGCGGGGAAGGGGAAGAAAAATTAACCTGGATTTACAAACCTGGCTGAGAAAGGGACCCCAAGAGTGCCCCTCTAATCCACAGATACCGTAAGTCAAAGCTGGCCACCGCTCTGGCCCTCGCAGAATCCTTATAATCTAGCAAGAGCTTTAGACGTATACTCAAATCCCAAAAGGCCTCACAATACTGACCCAGGAACTCCCTCCTGGGCATCACTAAAGCTGGGCAGGGAAAAAAAATATGGGCGATAGTGTCGGGCTCCTGTAACTGACAAAGTTGACAAAATCTAGCCTGCTTAGTGGTGGCCTGGTATCGTCCCTCTACCATAGCAGAAAGGAGAGAGTTACATCTGAGTCGAGTATACACCCACCTTAAACCCAGGTCTATCCAAACAAATAGATAACTGGAACACGGGCGCAGGGGGTCTGACAGAGGATACTCCGGTGCAACTGCCTGGGAGGATAAAAGAGCCCTCTCTGTCTGAAGTTCTTGATCCTCTATTCGCCTCCGTATCAAGGACAGAGCACCAGCTAAGCCAAGCCTTCTCAGGGATTCAGAAGTAAACCCCAGAAGGTTCAGCTCTGCCTCCATCTGGTTAACCCAGAAATTAAGGCCCCCCTCAAGCACCAACATGGCCAACAAGGAACCATCCATCGGGGAAAAAAGGTATACCCTAACCCAGAATTTTAAGAGTACCATCCTGGCCCTAGATTTTATAGTCGGGCTAAAGGTCTCCAACCTCAAAAGCACCTGCGACATACCTCTAGGAAGTCCCAGAATTGTTCGTAGGAGCTGATTCTGAGCAAATTCAAGCCTAGTTAGAAAAGCCCCACCCCAAACCGAGAAGGCGTAAAGGCATTGGGGGATAACCTTGGCCCTAAAGAGCCGTAAGGCCGGTAATACCAGTCTCCCCCCCGATGGAAAAAATATCCGAGGATGGCAGCAGTCGTTGTTCTCATTTGCTGATTAACAGCTTCCAAATGGGGGACCCAGCTCAAAGATGGAACAAAAATAACCCCGAGATACTTATAAGCTTTGACTTGCTCTATGGGATGAGAGCCAATCCTCCATTGATGAATCTTACGGGGGCCATGGCGCCCCATAATCATGACCTTTGTCTTAGAGTAGTTAATGCAAAGATCTTCCTTCACGCAATATTCCCCAAAACCCTGAAGCGCCCTTCTCAGCCCAACCAGAGTCTGAGAAAGTAAAACTGTATCGGTGGCTATGAGCATGACGGAGGGTGCGTATGTTGGGCAGAACAGCTTGGGGGTTGACAACTGCATAGGTGTTGGGGGCTCCCAATTGCAGGGAGCAAGTGGGGAGGCCACGATACCTCCTGTTGCCAACCAGGTCTTACCCTCACAAGTGGAGGGGACTGCAGGCGGGGTAACGGGAGCGCCGGCCCACCAGCAAGCACCAGGGGTTTCAACCGTGGTGCAGAGTAGTTTGGGTCAATTGTGGGTGCAGCAGGACCCAAACAGATTTATTTGGGTGAATAATGTATGGCGCCCGCAATCAGCAGTGGGTCCTACTAGCCACACCGAATCGGCGGGAGGAAGCCAGGGTCATGTTGGGCTAGGTCAAGGTCCCCAAGTGCAGACTTAGGAAGGGGTTGTAGGTATGGGAGTGATGTCAGTGGCATCAGCATTGCCAGCAGTGGAGGTACCTCCATTGCGGGGCAGGTATGCTAGGGTTTCTGCTCCCATCGGCGTGCACTTAACTCAGTCCATGCGAGAAAACATATGGAAAGGGGAGTACATTGACTTGTTTGCTATTTTGTTTTGTGACCCTGTGCTGGACCCCAATGTGAAGCCCGAGCCCAAGGAATATGAAAGGGCAGGAAGATAGATCGGAACTGGGCTAACTGGGAGTCGGCATTTATAATTTATGCCAGTGTAGTTATGCAGACTTTTCCAGAGAGGGTGGTGGCCCTTTGGAAATATTTCGATATTGTGAGATGAGCCTACTTGACTAAGGAAGGGTTCGGGTGGCTATGGTATGAGGAGGCCTTTAGATAGAATGCTTCCATCACACCAGAGGTCAGATGGGATGTCAAAGACCATGACCTATAGATAGAGTGCATACAGGAAAAAAGATGTGGCTAGGGCAGCCAGCGGCCACGTGATAGCTGTCCACCACCCTTCACTAACGGATAATTTTTGTGGTGATCTGCCCCTAAAAGGGGGCCCAGGGCTGGCATGCTGGGACTTCAACGAGGGGTCTCGGTGTTTTTGTGCCAGTTGCAGGTTTAGGCATTCCTGCCTGCAGTGTGGGGGGCCCCACCCCTTCAGCAACTGCCCTAGATGGAAGGGTGGGGGACAGAGGGGTAAGCGCCCGTTCCCAGCAGGTGGAGCCCGCAGGGGTGTGTCCCCCAGGCAGGTTCCAACAAGGGTGCCAACGCCAGTTAGGTAGTGGGCTCTGAAGGAATTGTTGGTTGATTATCAGTTAGAGGGAGTCGTTCGTTATGTAGTTGAAGGGTTTCGTTTGGGTTTTGAGATTCCGTTTCAAGGGGTTCACGAACACATGTCCACATGAAACTTGAAGTCAGTGGTGGGTTTGGAGGAAGTGGTTGAGCGGACGATAAAGGAGGAAGTTTTAGAGGGCAGGGTTGCCGGCCTGTTTAAGAGTTTGCCTATGGACAATTTAAGAATATCACCACTGGGTATTGTTCCTAAGAAGGCCTTTGGGTAGTACAGACTCATTCACCATTTGTCATACCCCAGAGGGTCTTCTGTGAATTATGCTATCCAACATGAAATCTGCACGGTGTACTATGCTTCGCTCGATGTTGTGGGAGAGCTGATTCGTGAATGCGGGAGGGGTGCACTCATGGCAAAGAGTGACATCAAATCTGCATTTCGCCTTTTGCCAGTCCACCCTAAGGATTTTGACATGCTTGGGTTTTCATTTGGGGGGCAGTTTTATTATGACAAAGCTATGCCCATGGGATGTTCCATCTCATGTGCGGCCTTTGAGAAATTTAGCACTGCACTGGAGTGGATTATGAAGCGTCTGGTCATGTGACACATTATTTAGATGATTATTTGTTCATCGGGAAAGCCGGGTCTCCGGTGTGTGGCGACTTGTTGAGGTTGTTTAGGGAAGTTGCAAATTTGATGGGGGTGCCATTAGCAGAAGAAAAGACCAAGGGACCTGCATCGGTGATAACATATTTAGGCATAGAATTAGATTCAGTCAGAGAATTGTCTCGACTCCCCGAGGCTAAACTTATTGAGTTGCAGATCGAGGTACAGTTGTGTATTGCGGTTAGTAAAGTGGCTTTAAGAGCACTACAGTCATTAATTGGTAAGTTAAATTTCGCTTGCCATGTGGTGGATCCAGGTCAGGCTTTCTTATCGCATTTATATGCTAAAACAACTACAGTATCATTGCCTCACCATCACATTCGGGTAACAAGGGAAATTCGGGCGGATTTGGATGTTTGGTTAGAGTTTTTAAGGACACACAACAGAGTTAGCCTGTGACATGAGTTGTACTTACTTGAGGCTGAATTACATGTTCACTCTGATGCAGCCGGTGCGGCTGGGTTGGGAATTTATTTTCAGGGTTGCTGGTGTGCCAAGAGATGGCCTGTGCAGTGGGAAGATTCAGGAATTTTGCGGGATTTGACCTTCTTGGAGCTATTTCCTATCATGGTTGCAGTCCACCTGTGGGTGGACAGCTTTCAGGATAAGAGGGTCATATTCTGGTGTGATAATTTAGCTGTAATGCATGTTGTTAATTCGCTTTCTTCCAAGTCAGAGAGAGTTATGCACCTTGTTAGGGTGTTTGTTTTGTGGTGTTTACAGCATAATATAGTTTTAGCGCAAGACATGTTCCGGGGGTTAGGAATGAGATAGCTGATGCCCTCTCTCGTTTGCAGATGTGGCAATTTTGGGAGCTTGCTCCCTTCGCGAGGAAGGATCAGGACTTCATCCCCAGAAAGCTTTGGAGTCTTGGAGGCTAGAGCTGATGGACACTGAGAAGGGTTCTGTGTCCTCCACAACTTGGTTGGCATGCAAGAGGGTGATTAGGGAATTTTTGTGGTTTGGCGGGGCCCGAGGTTGGTCAGTACTGATCCCAGTGCCTCTGGACCAGAGGGCGCAGTTTGGGCTCAAATTGCACAGGAAGGGATTAGCGGCGGGTACTATTGCTACCAGGTGGTCCAATTTGGCTTTTATGTCTAAGTTGGTGGGGGTTCAGGATTGCAATGTGGCCTCAATACTTAAGGCGATGAATGTCTCATGGAAGAGGCAGGGCCTCATTCGGGTTCATAGCAGGGTCCCATTGTCCGCCAAGATTTTGGCTGACGTGGTAGGCAAGCTGGGGGAGGTGTGCCATGACTCTGGGGAGGTTTGTTTGCTTCAGGCTGTGTTTGTGGTGGCTTTTTTCAGGGCCATGCGAATTAGTGAGTTGGTTGTGAGTTCGAGGAATGATAGGTCAGAAGGGAGTTGCAAGTTGGTGATGTAACTATGACTGGGGTTGGTATTGAGGTTCGTATTCATTTTTCTAAGACGGATCAATTGGGAAGAGGCTCGAAAGTGGTGCTCACCAGGTCTGTTGAGCCACTTATCTGTCTGGTGGTATGTATGGAAAATTATTTAAAGGTTAGACCGAGCTTGCCTGGATCACTGTTCGTGCACCAGTCGGGTCTGCCTTTAACCCGTTACCAGTTTTTGGCAGTATTAAAGTGTTACTTAGTTTTACTTGGGTTGTCCGGGGTGGTGTTTAGGTCCCATTCATTTAGTATTGGGGCAGCCTGATCTGCGGCCGTGGCTGGTTCCCCCCCCCCGAGATTCAGAGGGTACGCAGATGGTGATCTGGGGTGTTTAACTCTTATATTCGCATGTTCCCGGTACTGTAGAGTATAGTGCGGGCAATGGGTGATTGATGGTTTGTTGTTTAATTTTTCTTTTTCATAGGAGGTGGCCGTAATACTCAGAGAAAGGTAACTTGGATCATCAGCCACAGCTTTGTCAGGTGGGCAGCAAAATGAGTTCAGTCAACTGGCTGGGGCACGCAGCTTGGCCTGGCTACTAAGGGTTTTATTGTGTGGAAAGGAAGGAGATGGATGCTTTGGCCTCAGCTTATGCCCCTTGTGTTGGGTTGGGCAAATAGATCGCACCCGAATGTCATATTAATCCATCTGGGTGAGAACGATTTTACAAGGGGATCTGGGTTGGACCTATTGATAACGATCAGGCAGGATTGGGTCTGGTTGTGGAAGTTTTTCCCACAAGTCATGTTGGTTTTCACAGAGATGTTGCAGAGGATTAGGTGGCCAGGTGCTACCAATCCTAGAGCAGTGGATAGAGCCTGAAAAAGGTTAACGGGGAGGTCAAGAAATGGATCACGTCTCTGGGTGGTATTTGGTTTTGCCATCCAGAGGTAAGATGGAACAGGCCACAACTATTTTGACAGGATGGGGTGCATTTATCTGAACTGGGATTAGACATGTATATTGGAAACATAAAAGGGCTATTGCAAAGGTTGGCATGAGGGGGTCATCCAAAGGTTAACGATTTCATTTGGGTGAATTGGGTTTTTCAATTTCTGGGGTGTTCAAGCAAGCGCAGCTGCTGAACTAGTGACAGTGTTCAGCACCATCGGGTTAAACTGGAAAGGCTTTATTGCCTGGGTGTATGGGCAGATGATTGGATTCATTCTGCAAGGTGTATCTGCGGGGTAATTTAGGGGATGGGCGCCCCAGATTATCACAGGAAGGAAGGACAGGCATTGTATGCATATGGGTAGGATTTAAGCAGTTCCGAGGTTTGCATTAGGTGCGTCTGTCCTTCTGGGAAATGGATCAAGTTGGTCCATTGGAAGGGGATTGGACTGGTATCTCCAATCCAGAATGGTTGGCATTATGGTACTGAACGCGGGGAGTGAGAGATAGTTTAAGTGTTAAGTTATATCATATCGTCACCCCCCTTGTTATTCATCCAAGTTAATTCTGATCAGTATTTAATTGGCATTCCAATGAAGAAAGGTTTCCTTAATTGGATATTCTAATTTTCTTCACAATTTGGCATGGAAAATATTCGAGTTAGGGTAATTGGTTCTCAGTTCTATCCACCGTTCTCCATGGTTGTTATTTGGATTGAATTGGCTTAAGTGGTTTCTTGTTCTCTTAACAGGTTATTAATCAAGTTTGGCTTTAAGAAAACAGCTGCGGCCAGTTTTACCCATATTCTTTGTGTCTGTGCCTTATTTCTAGTGTGGGGGCAAAGAGCTCATAGCAGAGAGTTTGGCAGGGTACTGAACCTTAGTTGCAGAGAGGAATTGGCTAGCATAGGATAAAGAGGATAACCAGGAGGTTAACACCAGAGGTCCTGAAGGTGAAGCCAGAGAGAGGCTGACATTATGGAGAACTGGTTATCAGGGAGTGCACCAATCCAGGGGTCTACGCTAATATGTCCCCCAAACTGTAAAAACACTAAAAATGTGGATTGTGCTGTGGGTCACTGTATATAATGGATTGAGTACTTTTGCACACAAATAAACTGAACTTTGGAAAAGGTAATATCATTTGGACTGCTGTTTGTGGGCCAGATCCTGAAAATACTTATCAGCAAGGGTCACCCTTTCACAACAGTATATTCTGAGAACCATGGGAGGACATATGACACATCCTGAATAAAGAAGAATCTGAATTTGATTCAAATCCAAATAAGGGGGCCTCTTTTGTAATGATAAAAGTCCTTGCTCCTATTTTTTGTTCTTTAGTATTTGTGCAAGTAGTCCTGAATATTTAGCTGAGCTATTCTATCTGAAAAAATAGAGCAGATAAGGAGTTCTAACAATATTCTGGCTGAGTCTGCCGGGGCTGATATGAAGAAAAAAAACGGGGGAAAAACGCCCTGTCTTTGAATCTGAACAGGGAACCGTAACCTCCTCCTCACCTAACCTGACAAATTTAACAAGGGATGAGTGATACAATGTATGCAACAGCAACAGCAGCAGTGAAAAAATGGGACTCTTCCTGAGCGGAAAAGGTTTAAACTCACACAGGTTACATGAGTAGCAACCTAGCAATGATGAAAGAATTTAAGCACAGAAGATTATCGGCAGAGCTGCAAAGGAAAGAGCACTGTAATGCAAGCACTGATATAAAACACGGGAGCTGATAACAGCAGACAGGGGAAGGAAAAAAAATATCCTGAGGATGAAAATCCAAGCTAAGAAGGAAAAGAGGAAAAAAAAAAAAAGCTCAAAAGAAGAAAGTTTGAGAGAAGATGAAACAAAAAAAATCTCTAGGATGAAGCTGGCAAGCATAAATGGTAGGGTGAGGAAATCTTGAAAGACTGAATTTTAAAACATGCTTCCTGAAAAAAAATGCCAAAAAGGGGGGGTTGTGGAAATTTCTTTTATTTTATTTTATAAATTTCTATCCTGCCCCTCCTGCGAACAGCTCGGGGTGTCTTCCAACCATAAAACCTTGCAAAATACACATCACTTTTTTCTAAAGCATCAACATACATAAACTATAAAATATTAAACAGGGACCCAGCACATTAAAACAATAATTAGGGTAGGGGAGAAAACCCATTAACCCACCCTCTCCCCCTCCCCAAAGGCCTGGGCGAACAAACAGGTTTTACAACTTCGCCGGAATGTCAACAGGCTTGGGGCCAGGCAAGCTTCCTCTGGGAGTGAGTTCCAAAGGTGCGGCCCGGCCACCGAGAATTCCCTCTCCATTGTGGCCTCCTGCTTAACATGGGGGACCTCCAGAAAGGCACCCCCGGCAGACCGAAGGAGTCACTCTGGGGCATGGAGGGCGAGGCGGTCCCTGAGGTATGAGGGGCCCAGACCATGAAGGGCCTTATAAATCAACACCAAAACCTTGAACCTAGCTCAGCACACTACTGGCAGCCAGTGCAGAGTACGGAGCACAGGTGTTATGTGCTCCTGATGACCCATCCCCGTCAGGAGATGGGCCGCTGCATTCTGCACTAGTTGCAGTCTCCGAACTAGGAACAAGGGAAGCCCCACGTACAGCGAGTTGCAGTAGTCCAGCCTCGAGGTGATGAAGGCATGAATGAGGGAGGCCACGTCCGGGCCGGAGACGAACGGACGCAGCCTCCACACCAGATGCAACTGGCGGAAGGCAGCCTTAGTGACTGCCTCCACCTGCCGCTCCAAGCGGAGATACGCGTCCAATATCACCCCCAGACTCCGGACCTGTTGAGCTATAGGAGGACGAACCCCCCCAATCAGGGGGGCCACTACCTCCCTCCCTCTCCCCACCAACATCACCTCCATCTTGTCGGGGTTGAGCTTCAGTCTGCTCTGCCACAGCCTCCAAACACTGGGATAGCAACAAGACAGCAGGGTGTGGGTCAGTTGAAAAAGAGAGGTACAGCTGAGTATCATCAGCATATTGGTGACAGCGCACCCCGAACCCTCTCACGACTTCCCCCAAGGGCTGCATATACACATTAAACAATAGTGGAGACAGAATGGAACCCTGCAGAACACTGCATGATAAAGCGCAGGGGCAAGATGTCTCATCCCCAAGCACCACCCACTGGCTTCTCCCCGAGAGGAATGAACGGAACCATTCAAGAACAGTCCCATCCAGGCCCCCCAGGTCACGCAGCTGCCTCAACAGCAGCCCATGGTCCACGGTATCAAAAGCAGCCGAGAGATCTAGCAGGAAGAGAAATGTTGAACATCCTGCATCCATCTACAGGCAGAGGTCATCAACCAAGGCCACCAACGCCGTCTCAGTGCCATAGTTGGGGCAGAACCCAGATTGAAACGGGGCCAGGAAACTGATGCTATCTAGATGCACCTGGAGCTGGAGTGCCACAGCCCGCTCAATAACCTTCCCTAAAAAGGGAAGATTAGAGACAGATCGGTAACTGGCGAGTGCATCCACATCCAAAGATGGTTTCTTCAGCAGGGGGTGAATCACAGCCTCCTTGAGGCTGGGTGACAACCTCCCCTGCTGCAAGAACGCGTTCACTACCCTCACCAGCACCGTCCCCAACGTCTCCCTGGAGGCTATCACCAACCAGGACGGGCATGGATCAAGTTCGCAACAGGTGGCCCTCACAGACCCCAAGACATCCACCGCATCGGCTGGCGTCACTTCCTGAAACTACCCACACAAAGATGGACCAGACGGGGCCTCTGTCCCCTCGCTCTCTCCCCCTACTGCCCCATATCCAGCATCGAAGTCGCTCTGAATCCAAGCGAACTTGTCTGCGAAGTAGATTACAAACTCTTCACAGCGGGCCTGGGACAAGTCCTCATCCAGACGGAGGGAGGCCGGACTGACCAGCCCCCGCACCACCCGAAATAGCTCCGCCGGGCGTGACTTCACAGACGCTATGAGGACAGCAAGGAACTCCTTCCTTGCTCTGCTCACAGTCTCAACATAAGACCACAAATGGGCCCTATGGAGAAGTCTGCCGGAGTCAGTTCGAGTCCGACGCCAGTGTCTCTTCAGCCTCCTGCCTACTCGTTTCATACACCGCAGCCCCTCAGTAAACCAAGGGGCCCTGCGGTGATGAGACCGAGGCAGAGGGCGTCTCGGAGCTACCTTATCAATGGCCTCCTCCAGCAATCTGTTCCAATGCTGAACCAGCTCATCGACAAAGTGGTCGTCCAGGTCCAAGGTTAACTCCCTCAGAACCTCTTGGAACCTCTGGGGTTCCATCAGCCTCCAAGGGTGGACCATCCTAACTGGTCCCTTCCCCTTCTGGAGGGGGTGCACTGAGAGACTAGCCTGCAGGAGATAATGTTCCGTCCATGACAAGGGCACCGCCCTAACCTCCCCCACAACCGGACCCCCCGCCTCAAGGCCAGAACCGAAGATCAGGTCGAAGGTATGTCCCCTCACGTGGGTCGGGCAACTAAACTCCTGGGACAGATCCATGGTTGCCATGGCGGCCATGAATTCTCGCTCCGCCCCGACAAGGCCGGCATCGGCGTGAATGTTGAAGTCCCCCAGGACCAAAGTCCTAGAGGAGCCCAGCACCACCTCCGAGGTCAGCTCTGCTAGAGCGGTAAGGGATGCCGCCGGACAGGAAGGTGTCCGGTGTACCAGCAGCACCCCTAGCTTGCCCCCAGCCAAATCAAACACCACATGAAGGGCCTCAATGCCTATAATCTCCTGGACACCTCCTATCAGGCCAGTCTTCTCTAAAAATACTCGCTACGCCACCTCCCCGGCCATCTGTGCGGGGCTGATGCTGCATGGCATACCCGGCCGGAACGATATCTGCCAAAGTTGGACTGGCCAGCTCATCCAGCCAGGTCTCTGTAATACATGCGAGATCCACAGCTCCATCCGAGATAATATCCCGGACAATTGGGGCCTTCTTCACAACGGACCTCGCATTTAGAAACAGAAGCCCCCACGTGTGGACCTTGGACTCAGCTCCTCCCTCACCCTCAGCAGGGGAATGGCAACTGACACCTCTCTCAGGTACCTTGGTCCCCTAGGGGTATGAGCCATCCAACCCCTTGGACCATACCGTCCTCATCCAAGAACCACCCCAATAGCCACAGCCTCTCCGTCCACCAAATCCTGGCCCCCATACCTGGCTGCTTGCCCCATGACCTTCTTCCCCCCACCCCCGCCCCGTAGGGACCATCCCCCCTCCGATTTCCCTCTCTCACAGGGGTCAGGCTCCACCCCCTCCCCCACCAATAACCCTCCCAGTGCTCCCCTGCTGCCACCAGGGTCAATCACCGGGACATCCCCTCCCCTCCCTCTAACCACCCCTCCTACACCCCCACCCTTCCTCCTTCGCCCTATACACATCTAGATGTGTATAAGAGACAGGGCTTGAGGAGGGGGACCATCCCCCCCCCCGATTTCCCTCTCTCACAGGGGTCGGGCTCCACCCCCTCCCCCACCAATAACCCTCCCAGTGCTCCCCTGCTGCCACCAGGGTAAATCACCGGGAAATCCCCTCCCCTCCCTCTAACCACCCCTCCTACACCACCACCTTTCTCCCTTGCCCTGATAACAGAGATACCCCACTAAAAAGCATCCCCTGCTGCCCCTGCGGCCCCAAAGTGCCCCAAAGAGCTGCGCCCTTTGGCCATGGCCCTTTGGCAGGGAGTCGCTGGCTGCTGGGTTTCAAAGCCCAGCTTCTTCCAGGTAGGGGAGGGGACAAGCCGGCCCTCGTTACCGGCTTCTATGCTTCCCCACCCCCCCAGAACTCACAAATGTCTTGTCTCTCCGCAGGTGGCAGCAGAGCAGAGTGAGCACCGGCGGCACCCATGGACCCCCTCCTCTTCAGCCACGAGGTGACAACAGCCTTGCAACAGGCACACGGGCATGCAGGTAAGTGAGTCTTAGCAAGGAGCCACTGGCTGCTGGGCTTTAAAGTCCTGACTGCTTCTGGATGGGGGAGGGGACAAGCCAGCCCTCGTTACCTGCTTCTATGCTCCCACCGCCCCCTCAGCACTCACAAATGTCTTGTCTCTCCGCAGGTGGCAGCCGAGCAGAGTGAGCAGCGGCGGCACCCGTGGACCCCATCCTCTTCAGCCACGAGGTGACAGCAGCCTGGCAACAGGCACGCGGGCAGGCAGGTAAGTGAGTCTTAGCAAGGAGTCGCTGGCCGCTGGGCTTTAAAACCCCCCGGCTGCTTCCAGGTGGGGGAGGGGACAAGCTGGCCCTCGTTACCGGCTTCTATGTTCCCCCCACCCACCCCAGCACTCACAAATGTCTTGTCTCCCCGCAGGTGGCAGCGGAGCAGAGTGAGCAGGGGCTGCACCCGTGAACCCCCTCCTCTTCAGTCGCGAGGTGACAGCAGCCCGGCGACAGGCACGTGGGCAGGCAGGCAGGCGAGTCCAACTAAAATCCCTGTTATTTTACAGGATGAAATAAATAAGTAAAAACCAAGGAGCTAGAGGAACTGAATGATCCCCCCCCTTATTTTAATGTTTAACTTTTTCAAAAAAGAGAGACCTGTGAAAAAAGTAATTTAACAACAAATGAATGGTTATAGCTAAGATCTCTCATTTAGAAATTGTATTCATCGTGACCACTTGGGCATTTTAAATTCATTAGAAAAGTACTATCAAGCAAGCAGTCACAACATGTGTCTAGGAACTATATATAGTACCTTCATTTTGGGGGCATATCTAAATATTTTTTTCTCCCAGTATAGTTTTATTTGTTTCTTCATTTTTCTAAATTCTTATTCTGCTCTCTCTGACCACAGGAGGATTGGGGCGGTTTACAACAAATAAAAACAAAATAACAATAATAATTCAATTAAAATATAAAATCCCCCCACCATTCCATCTCCTCCCTAACCTCAGGAAGGAAGAAATTGAACTTTCAGAGAAACCCTCCATAGATGGACTAGTGATGAAACTAACAGGTGGTTTTTTTATTTAGATATCATATTCAGATTTCAAAATAACATCCACATCCAAAATACATACTTGCATACCCTTTAATTCGGTTTTTGGTTTATCAGGTTCAGTTATGTGTTTTGATTTTCTAGTTATTCAGTTCAGTTATTTCATTTCTCCACCATTTAGCACTATTGCACATGCAAAACATCACATCTTGCAGCACTACTCCAATAAAACAAACCACCAACAAAAAATTAATAAAACAAAAGGCAAGAAACTAATATCTGAAGTGGGTATCCAAATGAAGTGGGACAAACACTCTGTTAAATTTGGTTTGAAGTGGCCAAATTCAACAATTAATGTATTTGCTTTTAATATTTGTTTCACCTCTAAGATGGACCTGCAACACATCTTTCTCAGCAGTATTGCCCTTCCATACTCAGTGGTGACTCGTGGTTAAAAATATTGCTGAGACGCAAATTGGGAAAGGATGTTAATGTAGTTCATCTAATAAATAGTGCAAAACATAAACACTGCTAGTGGACTATATTTTTTAACAGGTGCTGCCAGATATTGCCCACGGATTGCCCCAGCTGGTGTGCTAGCCCAAGCTGTGACATCCAGTCCAGACAATGGGACTGATCCCATGCCCTACGAGCTTGAATCCTGCACATGAGTCGCGCATACCCCCATTAACAGGACATTGTGCAAGTTTGGGATTGCAGGCAATTTCTGAGGTCATAGCCCAGGCTTAGGCCCAACCAACCAGGCCAAAATAGGCTAGTACATCTGTGTGGACACGGCATACCTGGTAAGGGTTGGGGGCTGCAATGGCCGGTAGTCATAACTGTGTCTTATTGGCCACCATGGCTGTCTGTCATGCTGGGGGGCAGGACGCTGGGCGCACAACATGTGCGGGGAACTGCCCGCCTGCACTTTTTTTGTGCTCCTGGTCATACGTGGGCCATGTGGCCAGCCAGCACGCCAGCTCTGAGACTGCAGTCACGTCAGATCAGTGCACTGACCTGACCCAGGCTACGTTGGCCAGAATTTTCCACCTTGGGGCAGCCCGGGCAATGGTCCCCCCTGCCTCCTGTTTCTTTTTACCCAAAGCTTGAGAGTTAAAGGCCATAATAATGGGAGTCATATGCATGCATAGGGCATACAATGGATCCCTTAAGGCTGTATGGCTGACCAGTAGTAAGAGAAAAACTAATGATATTCCAACACAAATTTGGTTTTGAAATCAATGCCCAACTAGAAAATGGACTCTGGCACAACTAGCCCCTACTTAAAAAGCATTTTTCTCCTAGAATTAAGACAGATGTTCACTTCAGTTTCAGAGCAAGAGAAGCCCATTCTCTCCATACAGTAAAAAGGTAAAAAACAAAAAACAAACAAACAAAAAAAAACAGAAGACAAGCCTTTTCACCATTAACATTAAATAAAAGTGCAGTAAGTATTCAAGTAGGGTGTGTAGTTTAAACAGACAGTATGACATTTGGCTAAGTCATCTTTTAAAGGCTCTGCATGAGCCCCTTCCATTACTAATTGTGGTTAGAAGGGGGCAGATGTTATTGGATGGTACTGGCACTGATGGGGTTACAGGTCCTCATACATTGGCCCTCCCAGTACCTGTGTAGGAGTGGGTATGTCTATAAGAAAGTGGTAATCTACCTGAGTCAAGTCAAGTTTGCAAACCATTCCCCATTGGCCCAAAAGTACAAGTACCAAAATTAGTTGATGAAGGATTATTACTCTGTTCACTCTGGGTAATTTCAGACATGACCGGCCTTTTGGCCTGCCACGCTGAACCCTAGACCGGGATCCGTCTCAGATCCCGGTCCCTGTTCAGACCGGCCGTCCTTTAGACGTACCAGCCTGATCACACAGGAGGATCAGGGAGGGGGTGTGGCTGTGTGGTGTGACATGAGGCCGCTCAACCCCGCCCCCCCACGCGTCCACGGTCACCCCCACTTATGGAGATGGGCGGATGCAGCAGCCAATCAGGCTGCTGCACCCAATCCCGTCCCATGGTTGGGACCATATTCTGGGACAGGGCTGGCAAGCAGACATTCATCGTAGCCATTGCCAGTCCCATCCCGAATCGTGGCCAACCTAACCACAATTCTGGAGGTGAGGCTGGCCTCACCTCCAGAACCATGGTCAATTTTATCCCGGCCAGGTGTTCACTGTGGTGAACATCTGGCCGGGAGCAAATAGACATTCACGAGATCACTGCCACCACACGGGATCCACTGTGATTCAGTGTGGTGAACAGTGAACAGTCATAACATCTGAAATTACCCTCTGTGACACTTTTGCTGGCCCTGGAGGTCTGAGTTGGGCTTACTGAAGTTTGGCACTTCTGAGTATACTATGCAGAACTCCCCAAGTTTCTATAAGTTGCCACCCTTTCCAGTGTAAAGTGTCAGGTGCCTTTTCGTCAGCGATGCGTTCCCTTTGATCTATCAAATAATGTCCACTGGCTATATGAGACTTCCAATTTCATCCCATATGGAAATTGTAATGCTGCCATTTTTGTCTGCTACTTTACACGATCTCACCTCATGTCCATCTTTGGTTTTGGTAACACGTGCAATCTCTAGCACAATAAAGATGGCATTTAGGTTTTTCAATCCAGGCCTTATGTCTTTTATGAAGTATGTTTCATTTGCCATGCTCATGTTGCTGCTCAGGAGGAAGACATGGGTGCTGGGGCAGATTGAGCAGGACAAAGCATCCCTTAGGTGAGAAATTAATGAAGGGGGATGTTGGTGTGCCCAGCCTTGAGATAAGGTGTGTGTACACTCAAAGGGGGAGGGGGGGAGGTCAGGACAGAGGGAACTAACCAAACTTAAGGAAGAAGGCACACAAGACCCCGTTTCCCTAGGGCCTAATTCAGCCTCTCTCTTTGGAGCAGAAAGAAAGCAGTACTTGTAAACAACTGGAAGGTGAAGGTGATGGGCAGAGTGTCTGGCCAGCCACTATGATTTTTAGGCACAGAGTCTGCTTAGTTTCAGCTTCTGCTGCTGCCCTCACTGATGAACAGTAGGGGCAGCACAGTTTCTTCTCCCCCCACTTCTCACTGCACTGAGCCCAAAACTATATGCTCCTCTCTTGTTATTACATTACAACAGCGTGTACAGGGCTTTCCACCCCCCCTCTCAACACTGCTAGAGCGACCCCTCCCAGACAGATGTTGCTACAGCACCCCTACTCTACACACAGCACTCCCTTATGTCCAAGGCAAAAATTTGGGTTACAGGATTCCATGGGGTGAAAACGTTGTCTGCTGACGTAAAGCGAGAGATGCCAACCCAGTGAGATTAGCCAGCTTGCCACTATGTGCAAATTATATCAGCTTCCTAACTACAGAGCTTTTGCAAGCCAGCACCATGGTTTGTGAATGCACTGAACGAAGAAGCCAAGACTCAGACTCCAGAAAGCCCTAACTACTTTACAAACACAGACAATAAAAACAAAGTTCCTATTGCACTCAAGGCTATTATCTCATTCCCTTTTATTTCCAAAGGGCCTGTTCATCTCTGACTTGTTATATTGAGTTTTTGGACTGAGAAAAAGCAATTCAGGCCTAGGGAAATCAAAGCAGCAGAGATACAGTGATAATGCTATTGCAGGTGAGGGCAAGGAGCACTTTGGAGAGTACTCATTTATTTATTATGCACAATATGAGGATTTTTTGGATACATTATATGTTACATGCAGACACAAGAGAAATGGGAGTAAAATATAAAATAAGACTCTGTTTGTTGCTTTAGGCATTTTTGTCATTTATTGCTCCGCTCACGTTAGCCGATATGTTATCTGGAATGTCTTGATTAATTAAACATGAGGGGGGAAAACAAATTAGGAAGAAAATTTTGTTTTTTAAAATATTTCTAAGTGTGTGATGTCAATTTCTGATCATGTATTTGTTAATGGAGGGCTATGTTCCATTCCCAGAAATTCCATGTCATTTCTTTCCTGAGATCTCTTTCAAAGGATCTTCTTCTGGTTTGACTAGTTTGTAAACCGGCATACTAATGCAGGGAGACGGTAACATGATACCACAGTGCAGAATGGACTTTGTGCCTCCTTTTCAGTGAGCTAGTATGCTTTTCAAAGTAAGTTGTTTAGATACAGTCAAGCACTTGAAAGTAAGGAAACAAGAGATCTGTTGTTCGCCTTCCAACTTTAATTTGCTCCTCTGGTGCATACATTATTCATTATTACTACTTATATAGCACCAGCAGGGTCCCATTCTGTCTCCACTGTTGTTCAATGTGCATATGCAGCCCCTGGGGGAGATCGTGAGAGGGTTCGGGGTGCGATGTCACTAATATGCTGATGATACTCAGCTGTACCTCTCGTTTTCAACTGACCCAGGTCCTGCTGTATCGTTACTCTCCCAATGTTTGGATGCCATGGCGGATTGGATGCGGCAGAGCAGACTGAAGCTCAGTCCCGATAAGATGGCGGTGATGGTGGTGGGAAGGGCGGGGGAGGTGCTGGCCCCCCTGATTGGGGGGGTTCGCCCGCCTGTTGCTCTTCAGGTTCGGAGTCTGGGGTTCGTTTTGGATTCAGGCCTCTGTCTAGATCGGCAGGTGGAGGCGGTGGCTAAAGTCGCCTTTCTCCAGCTGTATCTGGTATGGAGGCTTCGACCTTACCTCTCCAGGCCCGATCTGACCACTCTCGTCCATGCCTTCATCACCTCGAGGCTAGACTACTGCAACGTGCTCTACGTGGGGTTTCCCTTGTTTCTGGTTCGGAGGCTGCAGCTAGTGCAGAATGCGGTGACCCATCTCCTGATGGGGACAGGGTGGCGTGAGCACATAACACCGGTGTTCCTCACTCAGCACTGGCTGCCTATAGCGCACTAACCCAGATACAAGGTGTTAGTATTGATTTACAAAGACCTGCATGGTCTGGGCCCCTCATATCTTGGGGGACCACAATGGAGAGGGTGTTCTTGGTGGCCGGGCCGTGGTTATGCCGGGCTGCCCCTCACCCTTTGTGCCTCAGAGCAATTTGTTTTGTCCACCGGGGGTGCCTTTCTGGAGGGCCCCTGTGTAAGATGGGGGGCCACAATGGAGAGGGTGTTCTTGGTGGCCGGGCCGCCATTATGGAATTCCCTCCTTGAGGAGGCTCACCTGGCCCCTGGCCTGTTGGCCATTCGACGTGTCTGTAAGACTTGGCTGTTCAACCGGGCCTT
>QEPC01014130.1:1199111-1267572 GCA_003113815.1 Sphenodon punctatus | reverse complement strand
GGTGGTTATTAGACCAATGGCTAAGTGGTAGGTTTTTAAATCTGGCACCGCTAGGTCCCCCTCTGTCATAACTAGCTTTTGATGTGTCCAGATTAATCAGTGGCATCTTTTTTTCCAAATAAATTTTCTTAATTTCAGATCCATTTGCGAGAAAAAACGGGGGGAGGGGGGGGGAGAGTGATCGGTAGTACCATCATGGTGTACAGCAGTTTGGGGAGAATCTTCATTTTAAAGAGGTTCATCCTGCCTATCCAAGTACATGCTATGGATATCCATTTGTCCAGCTCTTTACCGACTTGGTCTATTAATGGTACAAAATTAAATGTGTATAGTTGTTTATGATCATGAGTTAGGTATATTCCTAGGTATTTTATCTTTTTCTTTTCTATTTTAAATTTGGCAATTTTCATTAATTGTTGTTCAGTGTCAGACGTGATATTAAAGTACATGGCCGAGGATTTTTCTACATTTATTTTATATTCACTTACTTCTCTGAAGTCCTGTATTAAGGCCAGGAAGGGTGGGGGGGGATGATTTTTCTGGGTTGGCTATAAAGACTAATAAGTCGTCTGCAAACAAGGCGGTCTTATTTTCTACCTTGCCTAGTGTGATGCCTTTTATATTTGTTGATTGTCTGATTGCTGCTGCCAGTGCTTCTATGATGAGATCAAATAAGACAGGCGATAATGGGCATCCCTGCCTTGTGCCTCTTGTGAGTGTGAACATAGGTGACAAATCTCCATTAGTCAGGATTTGTGCTTTTGGGGATTTGTAGATGATTTTGATCCAGGAGAGAAACTTAGTTCCCACTCGCACCTTATCTAATATTGTATGCATAAAACAAATTTTACTCTATCAAAGGTCTTCATGGCATCCATGAAGACAACTGCTGCTGCTGCTTGTTTGGTTTGATTTATATGTTGTATTATATTCATTGCCCTTCTAATGTTGTCAACACCATATCTTCCTGGGATAAAACCAGTTTGGTCCGGATGTAAGATTTCTTGTATAATACAAGATAATCTATTAGCTAGTGTCTTGGAAAAGATTTTAAAATACACATTGAGTAAAGCCATGGGTCTGTAGTTGGGACCATTTTCTGGATCTCTATCTGGTTTAGGACAGAGGTTAATAATTGTGTTGTAGAACGTTGGTGGCAGATTCTTTAAATGGTTGAAGGAGTTATATAATTTGGTTAGTTTAGGGGCTAATGTGTCTTTGAATGTTTGATAGTATTCTGAAGTAAAACCATCTTGGCCTGGGGGTCTTATTCTTGGCCATGCTTTTTATAGTCATTTAAATTTCTTCTGTAGTAAATGGGGCTTCTAAAAAGGCTTGCTTGTTGTTGAGTGAATCTTTTTAAAAAAAGAGTCAGTTTTGTGAGGGTCAGGATTTTCTGACATATAGAGCTCTTCATAAAATTTGACAAATTCTTCTTGTATTTCCTTATTATTAATTATTAATTATTATTATTATTATAAACATTTATATAGCGTCAGCCATTTGCCTGGCGCTGTACGGAACATAGAAATAGACACGGTCCCTGCTTGTGGCTTACAATCTAAAAGACAAGGAGTGGGAGACAGGGAGAGGGGACAGTGGGAGAGACAGGGGAGAAGATAAAGAAACATTCAGGCGGATGCGAAGTCTCAGGCACGTGTGCTTGGCTTGGTTACAATCAGGTTGGTTGCAGCAGTCTGCAGAGGAGGGCAGACAGTAAGTATATGGGGAACGACTAGCAGGCATTGGGAAAGGCGGCGAGAAAAAAGTGAGTCTTGAGGAGGGATTTGAAGGAGTGGAGGGAGGGGGCAAGGCAGATGTGGGTAGGAAGGGAGTTCCAGGCATGGAGGGCAGTAAGGGGGAAGGGTCGAAGGTGGTTAGGTGATCAGAAGAAACGATGGAGAGTGAGTGAGGGGACAGAGGAAGAACGGAGAGCATGTGCAGGAGTGTGTAGGGAGATTAGGTTCGAGACGTAAGGGGGAACTTGGTTGTGGAGTGTTTTGAACGTGAATACCAGGATTTAAACAGGATACGTTCAGGAAGGGGGAGCCAGTGAAGAGAGAAGAGGAGAGGCTGCACATGGTCGAAGCGACGGGCAGAGTGAATGACCTTGGCAGCGGAGTTTTGGATTGCGATAAGGGGGGACAGGTGAGAGCGAGGGAGGCCAGCAAGGAGGAGGTTGCAGTAATCGAGGCGAGAGATAACCATGGCATGAACAAGGGTTTTGGCCGAGGAGGTAGAGAGAAAGGGGCGGATCCGAGCAATGTTATGGAGGGCGAATCGGCAGGATTTGGCAACAGAGTCAATGTAAGGTTTAAAAGAGAGGTGCGTGTCAAAGATGAAGCCCAAGCTACGGGCTTGGAGAACAGGATGGATGGTGACTCCATCGATGCAGATGGGCAGGTTAGAGGGAGAGGAAGAGGAGGGAGGAAAAATGAGGAGTTCGGTTAGGACCGGAAAGGAATTTTCCCTGAACCAAATTGGCATAACGGCGAGGAGTTTTTCGCCTTTCCCGGAGTGATATCCCTAATGGAATAGAGGATGAGGAGGCAAATTTGCCAGTGCTAGGCCGAAATGTCGCACTCTTGGCAGTAGGCTGAGTTCAGGCCAACGGTTAAAAGTTGAAACGGTTAGGAATCACTAAATTACTAATGTACCTAACCAAACAATATCCAAATGTGGAGCAGACGTCATACCTGGTCTAGCGGATTCAGACTGGAGCACCTAAATCCAATGCATAACACACTCGTCGGATATTGCTTTCAATATTGGGGGGGAGTGTTTTCTGCCTTTTAGCTTTTGTGCCTTTGGTATTTTTAGTATTTAAAATATTTGTGGTTTTAAATGGATTTTATAGTTTATTGTGATTATGTGTTGTTCGCCGCCCCGAGCTGCCATTGTACAGGAGCGGGTGGAATATAAATATTTGTAATAATAAATAATAATAATAATAATAATAATAATTACTAACTCTACTTTGTGATATCTTGACTAAGTTCCAATCACACTGATGGTTTCTTTTCACTGGCACTTAACTGCCCCCTTCCATCTCTGTTTCCATGATCAGACGATCCAGGGGCTAAATAACTCTTTCATTTGCCAGTTCTCCATTTAAGTGAAATTATAGGAAACAAGAAGCAGGGGAAACTGGAACAACAAGCAGTCGGTGATACAAAGATATTTTCCCTTACATAAAAGGAAAGGAAAGGGAGAGACTTTAGAAATGCAGAGGGTTAATGGGACTGCAGCAAACTGGGGATTTCTCCCATCCAGTACACACAGTAGGAATTTAATTCCTCACTTTATCCCCAATTCTTTATAGAGCAAAGTTCCTTTCCTTCATCCTATCTTTAATCCCCTCTGCTCACGGGAACACAAGGGAGGTTAAAGTGAGCTAGGAGGTAATTATCATGCAAAAATTGACTGTGAGGACAAGTCATGAGTGGACTGGTACCCAATAGATCTTGTTGTGGAGTAATTTACTACTAAGCATTAGCAAGGATAATGGATTCAGACCTTCCTCTACTTTAAAAAACAACAAACAAAGCAAATATCTTGAATTGAACCAAGAAACTATAATGAAGCAAACAAATTGTGCATCTCCAAGCAATTGTTGTCCATATTCATGCTGCTGGGACCACTGGATTAATAATTAAGAAAGACTCAATTCCTTTGCCAAATTGTGTTTTGGATTTAATGCCGTACCCATGCAAAAATGTACAAGTGAACAAGACAGCACCAATTTTGCTTTGAAGCCTGTTTGTATGATAATAATGAGAGCCAGTGTGACATTATGATTTAGAGTGCAGTACTTGGATCAGGAGGTAGGGGGAGGCCCAGTTCAAGTCTCACCTTAGCCATGAACTCACTGGGTTAACCAGTCACTCTTAATCCTCACAACAACCTTGTGAGGTAGGTTAGGCTGAGAGCAGCCTAATCTACCTCACAGGGTTGTTGTGAGGATTAAGAGTTGAGTTAATTAGTTAGTTGTTAATGTTCCAGCTATAAGTTAAAACATTTAAACCACCTTGAGTCTAAGGGGATAGGGTTGGATGAAAAAATCTATATAAATAAAACATATAAGTAATTCCAGGTGCCTAGGTGTAAGCAAGCACTGTCTCACTCTTTCCGTCCTGGGCAAGAGGCTAATAAGGAATAGAATTACACAACTTTAGCTTTGTCCTATCTCAAACAAAATACCAAAGCAACTAACTAACCAAACTGAAATAACCAAAACAGATATCTGCTGAAACAGGGATAACTAGCCGTTATCAATTGCTTCATTGGGATCGGTTCAAATAGTGTGAATTCAGCAGATTTATTGGTTTTCATAGATATTTGTTTAAACTCTACATCTCACCAATGTGCTAGTCCATGTGGAAGGGAGGGAACTTTCAAAGGAGATGCTTCCATTCATGGCCACCTATTAACCACTCATCCGACTGCCAGTCTGAAGGTGAAGTGGGGGAATGTGCAACCCAGTGAGCCATGCAGCCCCCATACATGGCCACTCATGGCGCAGCTGTGCCAATCAGTGGCCATGGACCTCCCCGCCCCAAAAAGCCTTGCTCATTTAAATACACACTGCGGCACAGGAAATGAACTAGTATTAGATTACTGATCTTTTAAAACACATGGGAGCAGGAGACGAATTGTGTTTCTAACTGCTAGTGGCAGTGTAATGGTTAGAATATGAACCTGACACTTTGGATACCCAGATTCAGTTGCCTTTTTCAACAAAAACCTTGTGAAAGTAACTTATAGCCTTCTTGGTATGGAAAAGTGAATGGAACTTGAAAGAGAGGAACACTGATAATATGGTTATTAGTCTTTTTGCCCTCAGTCCCCTATAAAACTGAGTTAATGGTACCTCCCATTCTCACAGGAGTTGTGACAGTGAAATGCATTAGAAACATGAAGGTACTCCATTACTACAAAGGTGGCTATCATAAGAACTTGGGATGGGCGAACGCGGTTCGGATGTTTTGAGTTCGGACCGAATTCGGTCTGTTCGGACATCTGAACTGAACATGAGAACCGAACTCTCAAATGACTGAACAGTTTAGTCATGTTCAGATGAATTCGGATGAGTTCAGGGGCAGGAAAAATGTCTTTCCACGGCCAAAAATCAGGTTTTGGTTTCGGTTAGCTTTTGGTTTCGATAGCGCTATTTTTGACTGTTCGGCCAACCCGAACTCGGCTGAACTGAACCATTGAACCCAAACTTGGGTTTCAAACCGAATGACCGAACATCCGAACTGCATTCTGTTCACCCATTCCTAATAAGAACCTACAATAAGTTGTAGCCCCACTCAACTAGAGGGACTACTAGCAAAATACACAATGTGGTTGTGAGTGGCAGAAATGGGTTGTAGATGTTGAAAACAGGAGATTTGGTTAGAAATACAAGGGAAGAGAAAAACATTTACATTTAAGAGTACTTTAAAAGTTGAAAGTGAATGCAGTTCCCCTTGAGAGAAAAATTATAACTCTGGCTGAGGAGGTGTTTACATTTTAAAATCCTATTTTTGGCATTTATCACGTCTTGAAAAAAATTAATTTCATTTCAAGTTTGTTGCTTTTGTTGCTGTGCAATATAAACAACAACAAACATTCAGCCATTTTAAAGTGATCCAACTGTGAAGAAACAACATTATCTCATTTTAACAATATTGCTCAGATTCCCTTTATGGAGCTGAAACAGCCCCCAAATCATACTGTCTGAAAAGTTCCATGTTTCTCATGTGCATAGTTACCGGGAAGAAGGGACTCTTTTGCTAAGATTTTTTTGGGGGGCGGGGGAAAGTATAGTTGGGAAACATCAAAATGTTAGGGTTTGAAAATTGCTAATGTAATGTATGTATTTTATTAGGGCTAGGCTGTGATGTCAAATACAATACTGACTAGGAGTGTATATGTAAACTGTTTCACCTCAGGTAGAAATGTACCTAGTAGAGCTGAAACAATTCATCAAAAAGACTGTTTTCTTCAAAGTTGCCCTATTAATTTAATTCCTGATGAAATAGATAACGACTGCTATCCACCTCTATTTTGTTGGACATCTGTTTTGGTTGTTTGGTTTGGGTATTTCATTTATTTTGGTTTTTGGTTTCTGTTATTTCAATCATTTCCATCACTTCAGTTTGACTTCTGTGCATGTGTAATAGTACAATTAGTGCTGGAACAATGTAACTGAATTATCAAAATGACTGAAATCACTGAAAAAAACAAACAAAAACTGAAATGATATAACTGAATAAAACAAATATGTGAGCAGTTGTTACAATAGTGGCTATTATTCAGATATTTCAAGAGCCATCTGAAAAGATGAATAATATTCACAAATAACAGTTCCACTATTCATTTCCGCTGAAGTATCAAAAACAATCTGCTATATTCTTGTTACTTTCCCCTTGCTTTGCGTGACAGTAATTTGCTATTGGCCTATCCCAGCATGATAAACCCAACTGTATTAATCAACACCCTGGGAATAATTATAGCAGGAGATGAATCCTGTGCAAATTTCCTGTCCACAATTCTGGAGATATGGGGGTAGAGCTTACATGGGACTGAACCAGTGCCTCCTCCCACTGTCCTCTCTCCAGATTCATATATTGGATAGATGCATGTAGTGTCCATTTAATCATGCATTCCTACTCTTTACGTTTGGAAAATCTGAGCAAATTAATAAAGAGGGTTTTTATTTCCCCTTATATATATTCAAATGTACGTATTAAAGTCCACTCTTGATTATCCAGCTTAAGTAATTATTATTATTATTATTATTATAAACTTTTATATAGCACCAGCAACATATCTAGCGCTTTACAGAGAATAAAATAGACATGGTTCCTGCCTGAGAGCTTACAATCTAAAGACAGGGGGAGGGGAGACAGGGAAGGGGGAACAGAGGGAGAGACAAGGGATGCAACATTCATGAGGATGCGAGAACTCAGGTACAGGTTCTTGGCTTGGTTACAGTAGAATAGGAATTTTCAGATAACAGGTAGGGGGATAATCCTGGGTGGGGATGATTAGCAGGAGTTAGGAAGGGCAGAGCGGAAGAGGTGGGTTTTGAGGAGGGACTTGAAGGTGTGGAGGGTGGGGGCAAGGTGGACAAGGGTAGTGAGGGAATTATGTGTTATACAGCCTTGACTGGTGAGAGTCCAGCCAGTACTCACCTAGCTTTGGACTCAGTGATCCACTGAATGGACCACTACACTATTCCAGCAATTATGCCCCTAGCCTGGTTCTCCCCATCATGAGGAATGTGCCTTAACAGATGCTGCTGTCATGACACTAACTGATATTTCCTGCTTTCCCATCACTGATGCTCCCCATTCTGCTACTTCCCAACTCTGCTTCTTCATCCAGGTTTGAAGCCATGTGATGTTTCTAGGATCTGCCAGAAAAGGCAGCCGCTTCTTTTTAGCACCAATAATCGACCACCATTGCTGATACTGTCCCTCTTGGGCTCCAAGCTGCCACTAATGCTACTCAGGAAAGTCCCATCTGCATTGCTTCTGATGCACTCCTGTTGCATGAGCCTCTCGAAGGAGAACTCCAACCGACCACCTCTGTGCTACTTGCTTGGTGTACAAAAGACTCTCTACACGCAGCCGTCAATTCTCCATTTGTGTGTCATTGTTTATCACCGAACTGGTTAACCCACCCATAGATAATTGAAATTTGACTGTACAAGTCACAAGTGTCTTTAAAATGCTGACATTTTACCAACTTGCAAACAAGGATATGGTTCAGAACATACAGTGTGCTTTGTCCTCAAATGTTATAGCAAGCAAAGAGGTAGCTGCTGATTTATTGAAAAACTTTATCGCTTAAAAAACTGTTTACAGCAGAACTGTTTCCAAAACAAAAACTTTCCTTTTCAAAACCATTTCACAAAATACATTTCCCTCTAACTTAAACTCAAGAAAACATGAAAGTTTATTACAATTAAAAAAACATTTAATATATTATAACAAAAATTAAATGCTGAAAAGCATGGAAATTATTTACAGATTGTCTATCTATATTCCATAATTTACCATCAACATTAACGTAATATATATACTTAATTCCTTACCGTACATACTTACTCTTGTTATTTATCGCTAACTAAACGATCACAGTATTTCTTTATTGATCATTTCTTTATCATCATAATTCGATGAAATTTTTTTTCAAACTGCCATTACTGTCATTTACATTTATAAAAATTGTATACACTTTATACAATGAACTGTTAACAATGTCACTATAGACAACTTTATACAATCAGTTGTACACAATGCAGTTCTGCGCAAAAGGACAGAGTTAAGGCAATTTGAAAAAATTGTTGTCAAATTATGATAATAAAGAAATTATAAATAAAGAAATAATGTGATAGTTTAGTTAGTGATAAATAGCCAGGTTTGCCTCCCCAGCACAAAGGGACAGCTGTGGGTTTGATGCTTCAGTGCAGGAAAGGATGGGGTGGAGCGGAGATGAACCTACAGAACTGCTATCTCCATTCATTTTTTAAATAGGTGACTCTCCCACAGCCGACGGAAGGAGTGAAAAGTCTGCAACTTTTCACTATATACTTTTCACTCTGTGTGAAAAGTTGCAGACTTTTGACCCTGTATGAAAAGTCTACAAATTTTCATAGTTTGACTTCACAGCCTTGGAGCATGAGATCTAGAACAAGTGCTGGTGTAGTGTGATAATGATTGGTGCAGCTAAAAAGGAGATAAGCTTTAAAAAAAATAAGTTCTGCTGGCTGGTGCATGTGCAGTCAAGCAGTCATTGACTGCCAAAAAAACAGCATAAGAAAAGTTACGTGACTCTGCTTTTTAAAATCACATCACTTTACTCGGAGCCAGATCTGTCACAAAGACTTTAAGCTCATCAGTTTCATGTTAATTACCCTGTTGCCTCAGAAAGCCAGCAAGAGGTATCTCTAGTCAGTTTCATATCAATTACTATCTGGCCTCACTCTGTACTTTTGACTCTGTATAAAAAGTCAGCAACTTTTCACTTAGACTGCTTTTGGACGAGCGCCACCCGCTCGCACCATGAAATCATGCGGCTTGTAAAAATGCCGCAGGCAGCTTTTAGACACGCATATTTCTGGTCCCACATTCTTTAACAGTACAAATTAAATACCTCACATATTGAGGTATTTAATTTGCGTTGCTAAAGAATGTGCAAACTGAAATACAGCACGTGTAGGCGTGTCTAAAAGCTGCCTGCAGCAATTTTACAAACCGCATGATTTCATGGCGTGAACAGGCAGCACTCATCTAAAAGCAACCACAGAGTGAAAAGTCTGCAACTTTTCATGACGTACCTTTCACTCCATATGACAAGTTGCAGACTTTTAAGTTGCAGACTTTTAACTCCGTATTAAAAGTCTGCATGTTTTCAGTCCATACTTTTCACTCTGTATGAAAAGTTGCAGAGTTTTGACTCTATATAAAAAGTCTGCAATTTTTCATTCTGTACTTTTCTCTCCGTATGAGAAGTTGCAGACTTTTGACTCTGTATAAAAAGTCTGCAGCTTTTCACACAGAGCAGAAAGGCTGCAACTTTTCACTCCATACTTTTCATTCCGCATGAAAAGTTGTAGGCTTTTGACTCGGTATGAAAAGTCATGTAACTTACCTTATGCTGTTTTTTCTAACAACACAAATGGTGGTCAGTGGCTGCTCGACTGCATGCTCCAGTCAGCAGAACCGATTATTTAATGTTTAATAACACATTTTTTGCTACACGAATCATTGGAGAGGGCATCCTTGGTGACCACACCTCGGCTGTGGAATTCCCTCCCGTTGGAGGCCCGTCTGTCCCCTGACCTCCCCTCTTTCCACAGATGTTGTAAGACCTGGTGGTTCCGTCGGGCCTTTGGGGAGGGGGTGGGGAGTGTGGGGGGTTTATTTGCTAGCTGCTATGGATTTCTATGCGTCCATTTTATATATTTTAGTTGTAGATGTTTTTATTATTATGCTTTTATGTTGTGCGCTGCCCCAAGTTGCCAAAGTGCAGGACGGTGCAGATAAAAGTTCTTGTAATAAATAAATAAGCCACAGATAAATTTTCAGAACTGTAGCTTAAGTCGTTTCCTCAATATTGGGGCTTCAGCAGTCCCCTGTTTATAATGGAGAGCAGTTCTGCCTTTAACTTTATTGCAACTACCACTGCAAGAAAATTTTGATTTTTTTATCTCATCTTTCCCTCAGAAAGGCTCAAGACAGCTTTGCATTACTAGGTTTTGAGTTGCACTGTATCAAAGGCATAGGAAGTAACTGTATCACTCTACGCAACACTAGTTAGGACTCAGTTGGACTATTGTATTCAGCATAGGGATCAGAGGAGAACAACAAAGATGATAAATCCATGGTAACTTCCAAACCTTAAATTTGTGATTCTGCAAAGATTTGAAGCATCCAACCTATTTTCTTCAAGTCGATGAATACTTTTGAAATTCTAAGTGTGGAAATAAAACCGGGTCTGATCTGCACCCAAGGGCACTCAGATATGTAATGTGTTTAAATCCCATATCAACATGCAAACAAATTCATAGGAGCACTCTTTAGTCTCAAGAAATCTCCTCCCTTCATGTGGCTCAATCTTGATCTGAATGGGAGGAATGATCCAAAATTGAAAGTGGTTAAGAGTGTGTCATTGGGTGTTAACAGACATGACACTGGCCTACTGTAGCCTGTTTTGGCTTACTGTGACCAAGGACCCACCACCCCACCCCCCAACATGTGTGTTAATACGCTGCCAAATGTGCTCCCACTTGTGTCCAGGGCAGGTATGCGGCTGGCCCAGGATGTGTCCTGGGCAATGATTCTGGGCCAAGGGTCACCCATGTTGGCCATTGCAGGCCACAGTGGGCCAGCACATTTGTTCAGTCCCGCCATCCCTGCCATGGGATGGAAACCGGTTGACCTAACAAATCTCCATTTAATTGTTCCCTGCATTTGCTGCCACCACCCAGGAATAATTGAATTTACACTGTATCCAGATGTAACTGGGTGTCCTGGGATCTTTTCACCCAAGTTATCTTCTTTCCAATTCAGTTTAGCTATTTTCCTCTTTTTGAATGATACTGTTATCAAGGTAGCTTCAATGTGGTTAAAGTGCTAAAGACCCACTGCAACCCTTCTTATTTTAAAACAGAAGGTACGTTTATTCCAAAGTTATAAAACGAGAATATAAAAAGAAACTAACCAAGTATTTTCTTTGAAACTGGACTGTGGATCCCAATGAAGACAAGTCCTGGGCACTGGGCAGATCCTTAGGCTTTAAGGTTTCACTTGCTCTTTGGATAACCCAGCAGGGCAAGTTGCAGTATCATAAATTACAGTTTCCTATTTTGGTCTGTTTTACGCCAGATGAGTATTACTCAAGACTCTGGATCATCATCTCCTCACAGTCACTTTAGATGTCTCAATGGGCGTCTTTAGACATAACAAAAATCAGGTCTCAAAACCCCTACAGCACGGGGAATGAGGCAGCAGTGCTTGCATGCTGAGATTGGGTGCTGAGCAAAACACCAATTTGTCCCAAGACAGGCTGTGTGTTTAAACAGCACTACATGGTGAACACAGGGCCAAACTGGTGTTTATATGAAGGTCAAAACACACATTCGGACACCTGTTGAAGTTATGTCTAAAGACACCCCCTGTCTTTTCTTGTCCCAGGTTAACACCCTGTCCCCTGATGACATCATCAAGTCCAACCTCCATTCTAAGTCACTTTAATCTCCAGAACTTAACAATATTTCTACTTATGTGTACAGAATTTTGTCACAGTCATCACAGTTGCACATCATGGTGGGGTGCTAGGGTGCTGGAAGTGGGGTGAAGGCAGGCTGTCCACACATCATGCACATGCCACCCCAGTCATGCAGGTGGCAAGATGACTCTCTCAGCAGCAGACACATTTGTTTCGTGCCCAGAGAGTGGCAGCCACAGGTTTCCACTGCAGGCTGCGAAGCCGCCTGGCCACCTACACATTTGTATTTACCTATTGAGGCACTAGCCTTCTGTCAGAACAGCACCATGCAAACATATTGGGCTGTTAGCCAACAGCTTGGTGGTTCAAACCCAATGTGGAAGACTGTATAAGCTTGCCCATTTGCTTTTACCAGTAGGAAAAGCATCTCTCTGTGATGCTTTAGGCAGAGGATATCCTGCATTGAAGCAGGCGGTGGAACTAGATCACCTTTGAGACCCATTCCAAATCCTCCCCCTCCGCGATAGAAACGGCGGGGATTTGGCGGCGCTTCTCCCTCCCTGCCCCCCCCGCTGGGAAAAAGGGTACGAGGAAGGTTACTGGGCCACTGCAGCGGCACCGGAAGTCTCGGGGAGTGACCGACATGAAGAGAAAGGCACCCGGGAGTCTCGTGAGAGGCAGGATCTCCCAGATGCCATTTTAGAGCTCCCTGGCTCGCCGCCTCATTGTGATCGGGCAGTGAGTGGGGAAACTTCTAGAGTGTTCACTCTTCTCACCCATTCTTTACTTAGGCTGCTTTCACACCTTACAATATGGACTATTATAATAACTTGAGATAATACCGGGTATTATAATTCCACAATTTTGTAATGTGTGAATGCACTATTCCCCTTTTATGCTGCGAGATCTTGAGTCATTGTTAGAACTACCAAAGGTGGCTTTACAATGACCTGAGATCTTGCAGCATAAAAGGGGAACAGTGCATTCACACATTACAAAAATTGCGGAATTATAATACCCAGTATTATCTCCAGTTATTATAATAGTCCATTTTGTAAGGTGTGAAAGCAGTCTTAGTCTGTCATTTAAGAATGAAACTCAGGGATGCCTCAGAAACCATCAGCACATTTCTCAGACCTTTTTAACTAACAAGCAGATCTAGCTGTCCCCCAAAATTAACAATGCCTCCTACATGGTGGGGGGATGAGGATCAGTGCTTAATGTAATCAGTAGGATTTTGAGGGGGCGTAGGAGAAACATAGAGAGCCATAATCTCCCTTTCTGGTATACCTTTTGTTCAAACTTTTGGGGTCTCTACTTACATTTGTACCTCTTGCGCGTCTACCAGGTTCAGATGAAGTTGGCCTGTGGCTTCAAATGAAAGGGAGGACAATGTCAAGAGAAAAATGTGCCCCCTTTAAAACTAACATGTGCATTACTCTTTCTGAGGCTAAAAGAGTAGCTACCCCAGAAAGCTGGTCCAAGTCCATCTGTAAAAGGCTGCTGAAAAAGAGAGGTCTCAGGCAGGAAAAGGTTCGAGCTGGGAACTTCCCCAGTACCAACAGCAGAAAGGAGTTGGTGGTAATCATTCAAGTACTAATTGTGATGCCTAGGGAGGCTCCCAGAGACAGTGTTTCCTAGTGGTGAGAGACTACCAATTACATATGGACACATACAAATAGCAAACCTCCATTCCATAGAAAGCCAGTCTAAAACACTTATAAATGGAATAAAAAGCTTCACAGAGTGAAGATTTTGAGAGCTAAACAGAACTTAAGACTAGGATAGGAATAGGATATATAAAGGTTATTTTGGAACTACCGTCCATGGTTACTCATAGCTCCCAGCACGAGCACAAACAGTGTCCTTGATATCAACCAGCTCTGCTCTGAGAGATTATGGTTTTCCATGCAAAGAGTGTATGGAAATAGATCATGACTGCGCTCCATTTCATGAGACATCACAGACAAAAACAGAGAGAGCTGCTCACATATTAATGCATTTGATTTACCTTCATTGTCCTTTAGTGTAAAGTTGGGATTCAAAGGATGACCCTCCTCCAGAAAAAAGTGAAATCTTGGCCCATTCGCAGAGTCATCTTTGTCAGTGGCACCAATGGTCTGTATAACCTGAAATAAAAATTAAGGAGTGAGTGTGTTGAAATTTGAACTTGACTCAAAGTATTGCCGAACTTCAGCAAGACCTTTAAGGCCCTTTTTACGTGGCGCCTCCCCCGCCCCAAGTTTGGTGTTCAGTCGGGTGTGCGGGGGGGGGGGGGGGAGATCCATATATATGGCCAGTGGGGGGGGATGAGTGTCTGCTTGGTGTTTGCCTGTGTGAACACCAAGCGGGATGGGTGGGGTGCGCGCATGCTCCCATGCAACACCCACCTCCGCCAATGGAGCCCTCCAGAAAACTGGAGGAGGTTCCGTGGGTGAAGGTGGTTTACATGGACACACCTCCACCCACCATGGCAAAACACCCTTCCCCCTCCATCTATGTAAAAAGAGTTTAAGATTATTTTATAATTTTCTATATGGCTGCTGCCAAATTCAACCCATGAAACTACTGGCCCATTAAGCTTGATTTATCTAGCATGGAATATTTCAGGACCCATACTGTGGTGCGAAATAGTAGGAGCTATACATCATCACATTCTAATGAGAGCTAGCACTCCAATAGAACCATTTTCCGTATTACCCAAAATTGCATCCTGCAGATTTTCAGAATTTCTGTTTTGCATAAAGAGCAAAAGAAAGGTTAAAGAACTGTCTTCCTGCAGAGCATCCTGTGTGTGTTGTCCTCACTAATCAAATGCAAAAGCATTTGCCTATTCTCCCACTCATACATTGCTAGTTTAAGTTTAAGTTTATTTGGCACTTAGCTCATGCCATAGCCATAAAATCAGTCAATAAATGAATAAATGAACAATTAAAAATAAAAACAAAAAAATAATCTTACATAATAAACAATCAATGAAATTGCATACAATCATATAAATCCTAAGTAAAATATTAAATTTTTGAAAGTAGCAAATGACAAAAATGACAAAGAACGATATGTGCTCCTAAATGGGGCATTAATGTAAGCAAAGCCAAAACCCTAAATATAAGGATTCAAAGTTCCTTGCTCTTGAACAGAGAGATGTTCCAGAAACCCAAGTCCCTGTATCTTTATTTTAATAAAGCATCCAGCTTTCACCACAGTCAAAACACAAACAAAGCAACAAAGATGTCTAATACAAAAGTCCACATAGGGTGATTTCAGATGTTACGGCGGGCCCCATTCACCACAGGCCGTGGGGTGGTTCAGACCATGGCCCAGGGTGAAGGGGCACGCCAACAGACGTGCGCCACTTCACCCCGGACCGCGGGGATCGGCAAACCAGGGCCCGTGGTGAATTGGGCCCGCCATAACATCTGTTGCAGCACCGTGGATCGCGGGGGGTGGGGCTGCGTGGCGCAGTGTGCTGCCGCACAGCCCCGCCCCCTGTGTTCCTCAACGGTTATGCAATTGGGACTGAGTCAAAAGTGTGAACCAGTATTTCAAAGTTCTCCTTTCTACAGTCGTCAAAATTGCTTCAACTCTTGCATTGCAGAGGGAAAATCAAATGTTACACCTGAGTGACAAATATTTAACACCAATGCTTGCTTGAACCATCCAGGTACAACTGGTACCAAATTTCAGGAGAAGACGAAGAATATCAGCTGTTCGGGGATAGAGAGTTGTCCAAAAAATATGTGAAATAAAATCCCTCAAGACACCAGAAAAAGGAAAACCAGTTTATAAACTAAGAGCTCTACATCTCATAACCCAGATTATTTTCAGTTGTATAAAAAAAAACCTTAACTAAGCCTTTTCACTATTTAGATATGACCCCATCCCCTCTACCTTCCCATCTTCTCTCAAAGCCCCGCCTGACTCTGCCACCATCTTCAGATTCATTTTCTTGCTGGGACTTTGAGAAGCCAAGAGCATTCCTACAGATCTAGGGGTCTCCCACCTACTATAAGAAATAAGGAAGAAAAAATGCACCAAATATGTAAAAAGGTTAACTATATTTCTATGGTATTTTCCATGAATTACAGTACGTAGAGCACTCCTCTCTCTCATGCATGTAATTTTCACACAGAATGACACCTTTTCCTTCCTTGCTCCCTGTGACCCCTGCTGTCAGCCTGGATTGCTCTCTTGTGGGTACTACCTGTCAGTCATGTCCGTATGACAAGGGCCTGCAGAGAGGCATTCTTAGTTGCTGCCCCAGAATTATGGAACTCCCTTTCCCTAGAAATCCATCAGAGTCTGAGCTTGAGCATATTCTGGAGGCAGTGTAAAACCTTTCTTTCTGGCAAAGCATTTGGCAGGCAGGTCTAGAAGTTAGGGTGGGAGGGTTTAGGGATAAGAGTGGGTTTTTACGGAGGTTTTATAGGGATGTTTTATTGTATTTGTTTGCATTTTTTGTTTTTATGGTGTAACCTGCCCTAAGTCTTTAGGAAAGGGCAGGGTAGAAATTCAAAGAGAGACAGACAGACAGTAAGCTCCTTGGTGCAGGGACCTGTCTCTTATCACAGCTGTTCAGCACCAAGCACACTGTTGGGTGCCATATAACTATAAGACAATAGTAATATTCCTGCAGACTAAACCCAACCGAATACTACATTCATTCTGGATGTGACACTCCTGTTGATACCAAGGGGAGATGTGCTAGCCTGGGGATTTTTGCTTGCATTATATATGTGCTTCTGGGAAATAGGTTCACTGAGTAGGTTTCATTCTCTTTTCCAAACAGGATGGAACTTTATGAATTCATGAATATTTATATCTCTCCTCAATGCAAAGCTACAGAGTGATTATTTACAGCACTTTGTTCCTGCTTTAATATCTTTCTTCTGAGACTCAGTGACTGCAGTCTGGTTATAGTTTGGCTGTGCTGCCTTTTTAGGGAAGAGATGAGATACTGATTTATCAGTTGCAAGGGACTTCCATAATAGCGGAGGAAAAATCCTAAAATAATAATGGGACTGATCCCAAATTCCTGCACGTGCAAGTTCCATATGAGTTGTGTGCGACATAATCCCCATAGCAAGGGTGAAAATGAGGTGTATGCACGGGTTCAGATTGGTCCCAATAACAAAAAACATCTCTTCCTTCGCTAATGCATATGTGGGGGCTGGGGCCTCTCGCTGCCAAAACTATACAAAATAGGACGACAATGGGGGCAGGGTCCCCGCTGTCCTGGCTCTGAGGCAGGAAGGAATGTGGATGCTAGCTGCAAGGGTGCTCAGGCACCTTGCTTTAAAATTGAGTGCTGCAAGACTTTGCAATGTTAGAGTGGGAAAAGAGGTGGACAGAGCTTGCCTGGCACTTGGGAGGAGTGAAACGCGAAACCCCTCCACCCACCCACTTGGACTGGTACTGCAGGCTTATGTGGGTCACCTTCATTGGAGCCAGGAAGGAATTTTTTTTTTTTTGTATTGGCTTGGTTGATTGGACAAAGGGCTCAGACTTGGGTTTTTTCACCTTCCTTGGTGTATCTTCCCCAGGGATGTTGCTAATTTGCCATTCTTTTGGGCATTCAACTGGAGTGGTCTTGTTAGTTGTCACAACTCAGTTTAGTGGGTGGCAATGCCAATAGGCTATTCAGAGAACTCACGTAATGAGTTTCGTACCTTGAACTGGAAGAACATTATTACATTTTGAAGAACCTCAGTGAGTTGGGGAAAGGGTGAACCTTTCAGGGGAAAACCGACCCACAGGTTTGCCTAACTCTGGGCGGTGGTGGGTTCTGTGCTACTATACAGGATACAAGCAGTCTGTAGTTGGTGCAGGACCTGTCATTTCCCCCTCATGACCCTAATTTGGGGGGTCTGGAAGCTGGCGGATGTAAAGCATATCATCCAGGCTTTGTGAGCTGCTGGCACTCGACACGTCAGGGGAAAGGGTTACGTTCTGTTAAAGTTATTGTTGATGGTTTACCCTTTATCTTGACTAAGACTGCAATAAAAGATGTAATAAAGAGTTGCAGCGAGTTGAACCCAATTTCCTGTGTGTGTTGTCTCATTTCATGTGTGCAAGACAACCTTGCCCATACACTTCTAGAGGGTATGAATTCTTAGATGCACTAAAATAGCCTTGCTCTATAATTGATACCATTAGTTCCCAGGCTTTTTTCTGAATGATCACATTTTTAAACTTTTGTGATCCCAGACAGCAAGAGTCCCACAAATTATATCATATATCAGTTGAATTGTATCTGCATAAACAGCTGTCTTCACCCAACTGCATCGTTCTATGGTGGATAAATAAAGCATTATTCTTTGGCTTTCACATATAGGGAAACTGAGGCAAAGAAAGGTTTAAAAACACATTTTCACATGTGACCTCCAGTGTTCATTTAAGAGACAGGATTACGATTTTGCCTATAACCGTATCCTGGTTAAATAAACCTTATAAATGTATAGGGTTTAAAATTAAAAGAAAGTACTATCCTTTTTCCTGTAAGAATTATATGGATGTTTTAGCAGCTAGTGAACCAAATCACTTTGTAGCACACTATTAAGAAAAAAAACATTGTTCTGTTTGTCAAACTTTAGAGAAAAATAAATGTGAGACTAATGAGTTACCTGACTGGGTTTTGCATTCTCACAAACAACTATATCGTAGTCTCTGGCAAGCTCTGGAGGGTTATCATTGACATCCAGGATTCTGATAGCAACTGGAATGTGGCTTAGCAAGCCAGGACTATCTGAAAAATACAAAGGAATTCAATTACCCATTAAGAAACTTTAATACACACATTAAGAACTGCCATATTGAGTTATTTCACAGTGGCCCACCTTGCCCTATAGTCTGTTTTCAATACTGGACAATTTCAGATGCTTCCTGCACAAGCAACACGGCTGTGAAAGTTGAATGAAGGAGTCTTGAGACACATGGCTTACAGAATATGGGTATTGTAGGAGTCAAACAAATAGGCATTTTTGTATTTCTGTATATTATTTACAGTTTCATATAGCCACCTGACTATCCAAATAATATCTGCAACTGAAATAGATATTTGCATTTCTGTTCTTTCAAATACTTCATTTTGATTATTTTGGTTTGAGAATTTTGGTTATTTCCTCTTGGTTATTTAGATTTGGTTTTCAACTTAGGACTGGAAGTTGACTTTCTGGGATTGGAAGTCAATTTTCTGGGATGGAAAATCAATAATTAGGTGTCAAACATTGGTAAATTCATAAAAAATGTCAATCAACAAATGAATATTGGAAGACAGTAGTCCAGGACCAGAAGTCTACATTCCAGGACACTGGGTCCCCGAATCGGGTACCAATCAGTATCCAATGTTGTCAGGTCAATTCAGGTACCAGACATTTGTCGGGTACACCCATTTTTGCAGATACTCATTTCAGGTCTAGCGATAGTAGCCAAAATAATGTAACTAAAGTAACAAAAGAGGAATAACTGAAATACTGAAAAGAATCATGATATAAAAATAACTGAAATGAAAATCCAATGAAGAGGGAAACAGACCGATAGTCACAGGACTGACCTTACAACAAGGCGTGTGCAATTCATTATGTCATTTTAATCAGTTACAAAAATGACTAGAGTCTCATTCATTTTTATAACTAAGCAAATAACATTCATTTTATTTCACTTGTTTTTGTTTTAATGTTTTCATTTAATTTATTAAAAATAATAAACAATAAAAAGTTGATTTTAAAAATATTTTTAACTAAAACAAAACAGGTAGTCATTTATGAACCTCCTCCCCCCAAACAAATGTGGAGCGATTTTTCTAATGAAAACTAAAACTATAACCAAAACAACTGATGTGCCTTCTGCACACCCCTACTTGCCACAGGGTGGCCGAAGTGAACACCCTGGGCCTCACTCTTTTGGGGGCCCCTGAAGTAACCTCTATGTTCACCCAGGCAGGGTGTGAGGGCCCTGCTCTGTCCCAGAGCAGCCTCAAGCATGACCACCTTTAGGGCCCCGTTGAGGGCACTCCTAGTTGGGCTGGGACCACCAGGGGACCCACATTTTATCTTTGTCCTAGGCCCCACAAATTCTTGTCATTCATATCTGCTTTGCTGGAATTGAACTGAATAAGGCAAATTAATCAGATATTATAAATTCACATCAGATATTTGTTTTATCTCTAGGGTCTGGTATTAGAGGTTTTTTCCTCGAGTGCCCTTTGCAGGGGCAATGCAACATCTTGTATGTCTGCAAGGCAAGGCAGAGTTGGTACACAAGCAAGCTCTTAAAGGACTATTATCCTCACAAGGACAATTCTGGAGTGATCTATGCTGTGTTGTTCACTCCCATCTTCTCATTTAAGGTTTAGGGATCCCCTGAAAAGGAGGTTGGTGCTCCTGACCCACCCAAACTGGTAGGTATTAATGGGCTTATCCTACACAAGTTCATTTAGACCTTTAAAAAAATAAAAAAAAATCTTCTGGTAATCTAAGCTTTACAAAAATGTTTCGTGAGTCTCATTAACTTGTAAAAAATAAAAAAATGAAAGTAGAGACATGGCATGCATGATAAATTGGTATTTTGTCTTATCAAGGAAATTACATGTTACTCAGGAACAGAAGTGGGAGAAAGTTGTCAAGAGTTTATTGCATGTTGTCACCCTCGATGACGAGATGATGATCAATTGGCTTCACTATTAATCTGAAAGTGTCTATGCAGTATCAAATAAAATCTAAAATTAAACACTTTTGTTTTTCCAAGTCTTGCGAAGATTTCAGGATATGACAATAACATACTGAAAGGATAAGGGAAAAATAAACAAACAGATGTTTGTTTGTTTTGACATATAAAATATAAATATATAAAATAGGGCTTGCTAATCTAATCAGGGAAGTCAAGGCAGTTTTGCTATTGAATTTACCTGGACTATATAAAGAAAAATGATAAGCAACAATGATTATGACGTGTGTATGTGTGTTTGTTTGCTTCTTTTTTAATTCCTAGAGGAAAGAAAAAAATATCAAACAGGAACTTATTTCATTCCCTAGAGATTTTCATTTCAAATGCCCAAATAATGCTGATCAAAGATGTTATTTTGGAATCCCTGACAGTTGGATACTGTATAGCAACAGATACCAGAAAAATGGGATTCAAGGAGTAACAAAAGTGGAGTGGCTAGTAAAAAAAACACCAACAACTGTACCATAAGAATTATGAACCCATTTTTCTTAGAGATGGTATCATCCCACAGTGCATGCACCTGTGAAGTATATTTTCATTGGACATTTCTTCTCTCTACCAATGGTTAGGAACTAGGCCCTGAAACAGCATCTCCAAGACCTTAGGACAGTGGCTAGTTCCATCACTATGCTTTGACTGGCCTAGAATTTGCCATGAAGGCTCTTTGCCACAGTTAAACCATACCCTTTCTGGCTCCAGATCATCTGTCCCTGGGTATATAGGTCTATCCAGAGAAACAGAAAGTTGGATGGACCTAGACCTGAAACAAAAAATCTTGGCAAGTGCTGTTTCCATCAGAATCAGAGCATTTGCCGAGATTTGCGTGTCATGGAAACTTATAACTAAGCAAATACTGTTCCACACTGTTTTTGCCATTTTCTGTTAGATTTTGCAAGTTATGTTTCTACACAAGCCAGTCCTAAGGCCTGTGTGTGCCATGCACATACCCCTGGAGGCTATGAAGATGAAAACGTGCCAGCTAAGCACTTGGGAAGTGCTGTAAATTGCCATAAAATTGCTGTAAGACTGTCATAAAATTCCTGGGAAATGACTAAAATGCTCCCAAAAAATGACAAAAAGTGATGAAAAGTCCCATAAAGTGATGAAAATAAAATAAAATAAAAGTTCCGGGAAGTGGCAAAAACTCCCATAAAGTGACAAAAATGATGGGGAAAAAGGACAGAAATGCAAAATCACTGGAAACCATCAAAGTACGGATTGATGGACATTCACAAGCACTCCAAAAAGGTCAGTATTTCCCTTTGAAATGAGAACACTTACACTCTTCTCAACCCTAGATGGACAAGCACTTTAGTCTTTATTCCTATCTGCTCCTGACCTGAACTTGTGTCTAACATGAGCTCCATCCTGCATCTAAACCTGGTCTTGCTCCTTGTTCCTGATCTGTTCCTGACATGAGTTTCCCAGAACTGTACTGTTCTTGATATAGTCAGTAGGGATGGGTGAACGCGGTTCGGATGTTCGGATTTCGGACCGAACTTGGCCTGTTCGGATGTCCGAACCAAACGTCCAAACCGAACTCTTGAACGACTGAACAATTTGGTCATGTTCAGATGAGTTCAGGGCGGGAAAAACACCTTTTCAGGGTCAAAATTCGGTTTTGGTTTAGGTATCGATAGCGCTATTTTTGAATGTTTGGCCAAACCGAACTTGGCTGAACCGAACCATCGAACCCCACCTTGGGTTTTGAACTGAATGACCGAACGTCCGAACATCCGAACCGCATTCTGTTCGCCCATCCCTATTAGTCAGACCTGACCTGATCTTGCTTGCCTGGACTACAGCTCTGTCTTTACTCCCACCAGGACCCAGACACCAAAGTTCAGCCACATCTAGACACTCTGGATCCTTACACTGGCAATGCGAACATGGAGCAAAAGTTACTATTAGCCTAAGTGGATAAAATCAACAAAAGTCTAAAATGTACACAATGCAACAATGGGTGAAAACAGACATGACGCTAACCACCCTTTAACCATCCTTAGCGGTTATTTATGCATGTTGCAGGGCTGTATTGGTGCTCTATGAAGCCCTACAACATGCATAAATAACCACCAAGGGTGGTTGAAGGGTGGTTAGCATCATGTCTGTTTTCACCCAATGTGAACAATGTTTTACAACCAAACACACTGGATGAAATGTCTAATGATATGACCCTGTCCCTTTTATGCATCTTGGTCAAATCTAGTAAACTGTAGAATATCCTTATCACCTACTGGTTGTTTAAGGTTTTTATTGTATTAATTATTATTAATAATAATAATAAACATTTCTATCTCACCCTTCTCACCCATGGCACCTCGGAGAGGCTCACAACCAAGTAAAACAATAGTATAAAACGGTAAATACAAAAATAAATACATAGCTATGAAATCATGATTGCAGAAAAATTCAAAAGATCTGTACCTAAAACATCCCTGCATCCCCCCAGCCCATCCCACCCTCACTCCACCAAATTCATGATGGAAGAGCCAGGTCTTACAGCTCCATCGGAAGGCAAGGAGGTTTGGATCGAGGCAGACTTCTGCAGGGAAGGCATTCCAAAGCGACTGTGCAGCCACTGAAAACACCCACCTGTCCATTCAGACCCACCAAAATTGCGGGACCTCCAGGAAGATGCTTCTGGATGACTGAAGAGGCATCGCAGTGTCTCAGGGGGTGAGGCAGTCCTTCAGGTAAGCAAGGACCAAGCCATCTAGGACCTTAAAGGTCAAAACCAGCACCTTGCATCAAGCCTGGAAGACAATAGGCAGCCAGTGCAGATCTCTGAGCACTGGTGTAATATGCTTCCTGTGACCAACCGCCGTAAGGAGATGGGCCACAGCATTCTTCACCAGCTGCAGCTTCTGGACTGTCACCAAGGGCAGCCCTACATAGAGCGCATTGCAATAGTCTAGTCTTGAGGTGATGGATGCATGGATGAGGGTGGCGAGGTCTGAATCTGAGACATATGGGTGGAGTCTTCTCACCAGATATAATTTGCAGAAGGCACTCCTGGCCACAGTCAACACCTGGGAGTTCAAGCATATATGTGAATCCAGGAGAACCCCAGGCTCCATACAGATGGATCCAATGGAGGGCAAACACCCCCGACAATGGGAGAATATTCCCCCCCCCCCCGAATTCGGCCCTCACCCACCAACATCACCCCTGTCTTATTGGAATTGAGCTTCAATCAGCTTGACCTCATCCAGTCCCCCATAGTTATCAGACACTGGGACAGCAAGGAGATGGTAGGGCCTGGGTCAGATTAAAAGGATAAATACAGCTGGGTGTCATCAGCAGATTGACAACAACATAATCCCCAGTTGTACATGACCTCACTGAGCAGCTTCATATATATGTTGAACAAGAGAGGGAACAAGAGCCCTGCAGGACCCCACACAAGAGAGCAGCAGAGGATGAAGTACAGTCCCCAAGGACCACCTGCTGTGATCTCCTGGCAAGTTAAGAATGGAACCACTGTAAAACTGTTCCATCCATCCCAGCCAGGTCCTGTAGGCAGGACACCAGCATCTCATGGTTCACCGTATCAAAAGCCGCTGATAGATCCAGTAGAACTAGTAGGGTCAATCCAGCTCTACTAGGGGGCTGTTGACCAGGGCCACCAACACCATCTCTGTGCCGTAACCTGGGCAAAAAACCCAACTCCATGGGATCCAGAAAACTGGTGCAGTCCAGATGTGCTTGCAGCTGCTGGGCCACTACCCATTCAATAACCTTCCCTAAAAAGGGAAGGTTAGAGACAGGCTGGTAACTCACCAGAGAATACACATCTAGAGATGGTTTCTTGAGGAGGGACCTCCTTGATGCAATCTGGCACCCTCCCTTCCCGAAGGGATGTGTTAAATACCCCAGCCAGCACTGGTCCCAAAGTCTTCCTGGAGACCTTAATGAACCAGAATGGACAAGGATCTAGTTCGCAAGTTGTTTCCCAAACACACCCCAGGACACTGACTGCCTTGGCAGGTGTCACCAATGGAAATTCATCCCACATGACAGGGCATTCCTAACCTCTGGTTCTGCCACTACATCTGAAAAGGCGGAGTCAAAGTTGTGCTCAATGTGAGCAATTTTGTCTGCAAAGTACAGCTAGCAACATGTCACAGCAGGCCTTGGATGAACCCGGTTCCAGGGAGAGACAGGGAGGACCGATGAAACGCCACTTGATCTATGGCCTCAGACAGCCAGGTGTTCCAAAAGGCCATGGGGTCATTTATGGAGTGACCATTGAGGTCACCAGATATCATCCCCAGAGCATTTCAGAACCCTTCTGGTTCCATAAATCTCGGACACCGTACATTTTAACTGGTCCGAAACCCCTACACTCAGGTAGGAGTGCCAGGATGGAAGCTTGCAGGAGGTAATGGTTCAACCAGGGCAAGGGAAAACTCCCCACTCCCCCAATCATTGGATCCTCACCTCAAGGCAGTGCAGAAATTCAAGTCAAGAGTATGTCCCCCCCTCATGTGTTGGGCCCACTACCACCTGGGACAGCCCCATGGTTGCCATGAATTCATGCTCCTCCCCAAGCAATCTAGTCTCAGCATGGATATTGAATAGGGATGGGTGAACAGATCGCGGTTCGTGTTCGGCCGTTCGGTTCGGCTGCGTTTGTTTCGGCCGTTCGTTGCGGAAGTTCTGTTCGGCTGCGTTCGTTTCATTCGTTCGGTTCGGCAGTTCGGTTAGTTCGCCGGGTTCGGGTTCGCCCATTCTGTTCGGCCGTTCTCTTCGGCCATTCGCTGTTCTGTTCAGCCATTCAGTTCGGCTATGTTCGGGAAATGTTATGGGTGGGTTTTTTGTTTTTATATGTTTTTTTATTGGGTTTTATATGGTTTTCTTTTGTTTTTTATTTGTTTTTTAGTTTTTATATGGGGTTTTTAAATTTCTTTTTTAAATCTAATATTATATGTATATATCTACACTAAATCTAACTGCTATTAACTATTCTAAATGCTATGAACTAAATGGATAATCTAATAACACAGGCCTACTCCTACAAACACTAAAACTAAATCACTAACGCTATCTCTATCACTAAGCTAGCTCCTACAACTACTATCCCTAAACCCCCCCCTCTCTCTCTCTCTCTCTCGAGAGAGAGATATGGGATGGGGGGGAAATCACAAACACAAGGTTTAAGTTTCATTTCAGTACAAAACTGAAATGAAACTTAAAGCAATCTAATAATCCTACTCAACGCCTGCTGTTCAGGAACAGTGACTAGCTCAAAAGGTGTTGGGAAGGGGGAGGCAGATAGTTTCATTGCTTGCAAGTCTCTCCACCCCTGGTGCCTAGAAGTCTGCTCCTCAGTGACTAGTACTATCCCTCCCTGTCACCTTACAGTGAACCTTTTTTTGCCACCTGAACTCGATCCGAACTGACCAAACTGTTCGGCCATTTCGCCGTTCAGTGTTCGGTTTTTCACGTTCGGGTTCAGGTTCACATTCGGTATCCGAACAGGCCGAGTTCGGGCCGAACTACGAACTTCCAAACCGCGTTCGCTCATCCTTAATATTGAAGTCTCCCAAGACAATAAGCTTAGGAGACCCCAAGACCAGGTCCCTAAAGACTCTAAAGAAGTTTAGGGTTCTTCAGAGCTCATATGATAAGACTGCTAGACATTATGGTGACTTTGTTCAGAGTGCAGTAGTTTAAATTTGAATTCAACATCTACAGGTATCTAAAACATTAGGGTAAGTATGTTTAGAAAATCAACTAGTCAAATACTTTCTTCTTTAGGCATTCAAATTTTTTCATCATCCTCTCACAAAATAACTGGTTAGGTACAGAGCTATAGTATTATATGCCTCTCTGACTCTTTAGGTGTGTATTGACAATATTGTGCAGGTCTCTTTTGATGGCCGCAGTCGCACACATTAACACGAGCCGCACATGAGGGGGATGGGGGGGGACGTGTAAAAAGGGCCAACATTTGAGGGATAAGGAGAAATGGCTACAGTGAATTTCCTCCTTCTTCAATATTAAGGTGGGTAAATCCATTGGCATCTTAGTAATCAAACTAACCCAGTATTGTCTGGTACTAAATGGTACCTGTTTACAGTCTGATGAATACTTGAGCGACTGGGTGAAGCCGCTTTCTCACATTACGCAGGAGGGTGATGAACGTCTGTGAGAGCAATCACAGTTCTATTCTCATGGGAATCAGCACACATAGGAATGCACTATTTTGCTTTTCTCTTGCGAGAACACTTGTGCATGGCCAGGTTCCCCGATGCAGCTTTTACAATCATGGATGTTTTTGCAGGAGAAAAGTGGAATAAAGCATTCCTACATGCACTAATTCCCATGAGAATAGAGTCACAGTTGCCCTCATGGAAGTTTTCCACCCCCTTCCTGGTAATGTGAGACAGCAGCCTTACTATTTGTACATTTCTATGTATTCCATTTACTCTAAAGAGGAGAAATGGAAGGGATGGGTTGTGTCCATGCAGAATTAAAGTGACTGGCTAAAACCGAGAAATAAAAAAAACAGACATTAAATCACAAATGGTAACTAAGCAATAATAACTCAGAAAGTCAGCAATCGAATTTTAAGTTGTCAACTGATAAGTTGCTCAAAATTGTAAGTTTTACCTGCAGGTAGAAAATCTACTATCTGCTTTAGCTCTACTCAATATTTTTTTTTAAATGTATGTTCTCAAAAGTGTTAAATGAAAATTTATCTATCACCTTTATGGCCCTCAACCATGTCACCTTGGGTCATGATACGTTCAGATCTCATGACCTGAGCAGAGGAGTGATAGTTTAGTAACTGGGAGAACTTCAAGAGAAAACTACCATAGATACTGCAAGAATTGGTGCTTGAGATCCAGAAAGTGGCAGTGTCTTGTTGAATTGCAAATTGATAGGTAAGGGGGAACACTTCTATGGGACAATAACTACCATGCTTTGACTAATATGTAAAACTAGGGTCTCACCCCAGCTGGACTAAATATCCAATTATGCTATATGCCAAAAATAGAGTTGTTAGGTCTATTATTTCAGCAAAATATTTCCACTCTAGCAAGGGCCGTGCATTTTGAACGTTTCACCATGTGTAAATGGCTCTTGCATTTCTCCCCAAGATTATTCCTTTTGAAAATGCAGAATGTTGAGCTGCCTGTTGCTTATGACCATTTGACTTTGAAGACTGAAAAGTATGTCAGTGTATTCCATAATTATAATCAGTGGAATTCAGACAATTACTTCTCATCACCATGATGGCTTTGCAATGCTATGCAAGCTACCACCAAGATTTATATTATTTTTGTTATGCTTTGTATCTTATTGTAGTAATATGAAAATATTAAAAAGTATATTATTGTTGTAATATGAAAATTAATAATGAAGAAAATTTGATCCTGTTTTCTTGAAAAGTCTGTCTTCACATTTAAACAACATTTGTTCACCAACTTAGATTTGACTCTCCTCACTCACTTCCAAAGAAGAACAAAAAAGCCCAGCAAATGCCCAGCAAATGAATCAAAATTTTAAAGAATGAAATGAGAGGAAGTGTGAGCTTCAAAGATCTTGTGTTCTCTCATTATCATTGGTGGCTCATATTTCCATGTAGTCATTTTAAGAGTGGCATCTTTTACAATTAGCCCTCCTTATGCAACTCCACCTCTTTAAGGTGGGGCGGAGTTTGCACACGTCAGCCTATTTATCTTGCAGTAGAGGTGTGACACACACACAAAATATATTCCTCCCCCCAAAAAAGTTTTTAAATATACATGATTTGAACAGGAAAATATCTTCCAGAACCAACTGAAAACATAGATTCTTAATTGATTATTATTTTGTCTTCATTGATACACTCCTCTACAAATGATAACATAAGACAGTTGGGCCTGTTTATTCAAGCACTACATATATAGAAGTAGTTTGTATCATTAAGCAGATATCCCAGAACTGCCTTCCAGATTCAAGCTGTGTGTATGTGTGTCAAAAAGCAACAGTCTAGGTTCAATCTCCATTTCACCTTTATCTTTAAAATGTTTTTCTTAATTATTCTACATAATTTATCTATGAGAAAAGTGTTATCTACATGATGGCTCAGAGTGTCTGTTCTTTGTTGACATTTCTTAGAGCTCTTACAGTTCATTGATTGAATGAGACAATGATCTAGTGCAAAGTTTTATAAAAGATTTTAAACTGCGGTGAAACACTGTGCAAAGTTCCGATTAAAAGGTGCCCCCATCTTGCTATTGAGCAAAATGTCTGTCCCCTCTACTTTGCATACACAAAATGGTGGCGCCCTGTATTGCCATTTGTGTGTGCGCAGTATGGAGCACAGGTGATCTGGATCTTCTATAAACCACAGAGCACAGTCTGGTCTGCATTTCACCATGTCAAATTGGAACTGACAGACCTACTGAAGATGGTATCAGTCCCAAAAGTTTCATTTCAGCTCGATTTGGTGACACTAAAATACATGTACCCCCCCCCCCCCCCCCCCCACACCAAGGTCCAGACCAATGTGCTCTTGGGTGCTTGCAATTCATGGCTTTGAACCTGCTTTTGTAAACCTCCATCTCCATAGGCCACTGGTTGGCTTTACTTTTGGTTGCCCAATGCTCCCATATCCTGTTCTCATCTTGCTCTTGAGTTTCTCCTATGCCAAGGACTGATGTTACAGCCAGGATCCCATGGCCATTGCAGCTCTCGTTCAGTGGCAGAACCAAGGTCTGCCAGGTTGGGTGGGGAGGCAATTACCTTTATTGGGGAGACACAACTAGGAGGAGGGCAATAGCAGACAGAGGAGAGAAATGAATTGGGGACACTGACCTTGAATGATGGGCACACACCCCTAGACCCCTCCTTGGTTATATCCTTGACATGCACCCAAAGCTTCCAGGCCTTCATTCCTCCAGCACCTCAGATCCATAGGGATGTCAACACAGCCATCCTCCTGAGCTCTTGGGCCCACTGAGACTCTTCAGCCAGTTTTCTCCACATCTTGCCAACTTCCCTGCATTCACAATTACCTAAGACCTAGGAGCAGTGATAAAACTGGCCCAAGTGACAGAAAAGAATAAAAGAGGAAAAAATAGCCTTGTGGGGAAAGAGAGCAGGCAAACAGAAGCAGCAACACTTTGGCCCAAGAACTTTGATGGAAATTGGGATAGGGATCCTTCCAGAAATAGATAACTCAACAAGACTGAACGTGTATTGATTAGGGATGGGCGAACGCAGTTCGGACATTCGGAGTTCGGACCGAACTCAGTCTGTTCGGTCGACCAAACCAAACTCAAATTTCAAACCGAACCGAACTGAACTGAATTTCCGAACTCTGTTCTGTTCCCCCATCCCTAGTGGTAACACACACAAAAAAACCTGATTTTGAATGGCCGAACTTGGTTCGGAAGTTCAGAATTCGACCGAACTTGGTCTGTTCAGTCGACCAAACTGAACTTCCGAACTGAATTCAAATTTCAAACCGAACCGAATTTCCAAACTCGAATTGCAAACCAAACCGAATTTCCGAACTCTGTTCTGTTCACCCATCCCTAGTATTGATCTAAAGTTCAGAGAAAACTAATTCAGGCTCTTACATCCAGCAGTCTTCTGAATGTGGGCTGAGAATTTAAGAAATGGGTAAAAATTAAAATAGGGAGGCAAAAGCAGATTAGGTGGGAGAGGAGGATAAAGTCAGATGGGGAGGAAAATGGAACAGAAAAGAAATAAAAATAAAACTCTGAATATGATTATAAAAAGGGGTTATACAATTATGTGGGCTGGTGTGCTGCTCCACCATCTCTAGGAACGTGCTAAACTGAGAGACTCAGGGCCCTTTAAACAAGAGGGATTTCTCCCGTAGTTTAAAATGGCAGCGCTGGGAAACCTCCACCCGGGGGGAGGGGGTGTTAGATGCTCCTCTGTGAAGCAGAAGTCACCTGGGTGCCATTAGAAACAGCGGTGCCACGTGACTCCCAGGAGATTTGAGACGCAGCATAGATAAGACCTCGATTATCAGTCTTATCTATGCCACATCTCAAAACACCTGGGAGTTGTGTGGCACCACTGTTTCTAATGGCACCTGGGCGACATCCGGTTCATTGAGGAGTATCAAAGCCCCCCCCCACGGGGGTTTCCCAGAGCCACCAGTATAAACTGCGGGAGAAATTCTGCTTGTTTAAAAAGGTATAGAGTTCACTTATTTTAACAACCTTTTTAATCAGCCCAAAATAACGCAGTCGAGAAACAGGCAAACAAACAGAACACTCGATTCTTAAAAAGCTGGTGGTCTCAGGGTGATCTTTCCTGTTGCTCGTAGCCAGCAGAAACAAGGAGCTCCAGTCTTCACTTAGGCATCTTTCCACTTAAGACAACAGGCTAATAAAGTCCAGAAACCTATTCAGTAGTCACAGGGGTGGAGATTACTCAATATTAACCCCCAATATGCCAAACCCCATAGGGTCCAGTCTTATGTCCTGCAACACTTATAAATTGCCCCATCAATGTGTGGGAGAAAGAAAAATTGGCAATTTCAATAGGAGGGGAACAGAGACAGTTGAGGATGTGAAAGACAGTGGGTACGGTCATATGAGATACTATCCCACATTAGTCGACCTTACCCCATAATAGCCCATGATGCAGCGGGCCTCATGTTTGCCCACTGATGCCCTGGGGCAGGCAGCCAGCTGCTACACAATGCATCCGACAGAGAAGGCCAGTGCTCAGGGGCGGATTGGGAAATCAAAGTGGCCTGGGAAAATATAGTCTTAGTGGCCCTGTGCTGGCGGCAAAGCTGCTGGGGTGCCAAAAACAGGCCAAGGGGCATGGCTTGGGGGCGGGCAGAGTACACCAGATTTGGGGCCTATGAGACCTGAGTCCCCAGACTCAGATCCTCAGCAGCCTGGAAGGGGTGAGTGGGAGGTTATGGGGGGGATGGCAGGGGGGGGACTGCCACTGGTGGGGGTACTAGCCCACATTTCAGTGCTCTGGCTCCCCAAATCACTCCATTTCAGTGCTCAGTGGCCCCCAACCAAAAATCACTCTGTCCCTTACTATGCATCCTACAGTAAGGCTTCTTCATTCCTACACCAGCTGCACTAGTATTCCACAGGCCTTGCGTTTAGCTTAGCAAAGAGAAGACTAAGGGGAGAATTGATACCAGACTTCCAATATCTATATTATTGTATATAATATAATTCCTTGCACCTGTAGTAATGCTGCACTGGAACACACAACTTGAAGGAATGCACCCTTTCTGCTAACGAACAGCTGCCTTCTCACACAACATTCCTACCACTCAGGATTAGCTTAGCAAAGAGAAGACTAAGGGGAGAATGATACCAGAATTCCTACCACTTAGAATTCCTACCAGAATCCCTAACAGAATTCCTACCACTCACAACATTCCTACCACTCAGGATTAGCTTAGCAAAGAGAAGACTAAGGAGAATTGATACCAGAATTCCTACCACTCAGAATTCCTACCACAACATTCCTACCACTCAGGATTAGCTTAGCAAAGATAAGACTAAGGGGAGAATTGATACCATTCCTACCACTCAGGATTAGCTTAGCAAAGTGAAGACTAAGGGGAGAATTGATACCATTCCTACCACTCAGGTTTAGCTTAGCAAAAAGAAGACTAAGGGGAGAATTGATACCAGACTTAAAATATCTACATTATCGTATATTAAGGCATGCATTTCTAAATACTACATGTGCATTCCTTGCACCTGTAGTAATGCTGCACTGGAACACAATTAAGGAACAGCCTTGAAGGAATGCACCCTTTCTGCTAACGCACAGCTGCCTTCTCACACAACATTCCTACCACTCAGGATTTAAATCCAACATTCCTTCAGTCCTACACCAGTTGCACTAGTATTCCCAGCCCCCCTGCTCTAACCCACTAGCCCCCCAAGAACCAGGCCCCACCAACCCAGACCCCATCCTCCCAAGAGCCAGGCCCCGCCAGCCCAGCCCCCGTCCCCCCAAGAGCCAGGCCCTGCCAGCCCAGCCCCCATCCCCCCAAGAGCCAGGCCCCACTGGTTCAGCCCCTGGCCCCCCAAGATCCAGGCCCAGCCAACCCATCCCCGGCCCCCCAAGAGCCAGGCCATGGCCCTGCCCCCAGCCCTGGCCCAGCTGGCCTAGCCCCCCAAGAGCCAGGCCCCAGCCCAGCCAGTCCAGCCCCCCCGGCAGGCCCCAGCCCCAGGCAGGCCTCACCTGCTGCCCGCTGCCCCGCGGCTCCGTCCTCAAATTGCCGCTCACCGCCACCGCTCTTCGTCACCGCCGCTGCACGCTCCTGCCATGAGGCTTCACCCTCCTGGAAGCTGATATTATACTACTTCCGGGAGTGAGTGAGAAGGGGCCAGAATCTCCCAGAAGTAGTATAAAATCCCCCACCTACTTTGGTTTTATATTGTTAACTAGTCCTGTTTTAATATTTTATAATATTTATCATAATTTTAATGATTTTATTGTTTTTTAATGTTTTTGGAAGCCGCCCTGAGCTGCATGGCAGGAGGGGCGGGGTATAAATTTATGAAATAAATAAATAAACAAACAAACTTCCGGGAGGGTGAAGACCTCAACCCGACGGTGGGGGGGTCGGGACCAACAATTTTTTAAAATTTTTTTTTTTTTTTAAAAGCAGGCTGCAGGACCGGCCCTCCCAACTGGCCCGGCCCACTGGGAATCATCCCAGTGGGTTCAATGGCCAATCTGCCCCTGGCAGTGCTGCATCACATGTTACGGTTGCCCCACCAGGGCAAATGTGGGATTACAGGTCACCTCCTGTCTGGTTGGCCTATGCATTCCAGCCACAAGGTGAGGTCTGAGGATTGGACCTGGAGGAGTATGCTCACTCTGGCTGCCAAACAGCTGTCTCATAGATGGGGGGGTGTGGCTTGGAGAAGCACAGGTACTCTCCACACCTGCAAAACTGTTGTTCAGGACCCCTCTCCCCCAATCAGCTGTTTAGCAGACAGGAAAAGTGCGCGCACTCCTCCGGCTCCTCTGCTGCGATCAGCTGTTTGGTGGGCAGGAAGAGCGCCAATACCAAACAGTTGTTTGGTGGGTGGAGAGCGTGCCTGGACTCCTACAGACACTGGTCCCCCCATCAGCTAGTGACAGTGGGCCCAATTCCAGGAGTTCGGGCATCCAGCCCTGTGTAGCCAGCTCTTATTTTATTTATTTAATCAAATTTTTATACATGCATACATACATACAATTATAAAACATTTTTAAAATATTGATAAAATTACAACAATTAAAACCAGGGTTCAGCCTGACCTGTGGTGTGGAGGGGCTGTTGATGGCAGTGGAGGGACTACTTGTTTGGAATGTTCTTTCCACAGGTCCAAAGTGTGGCAGCCATGTTTGCCCCTCCTGAGTGGGTGAGGAATCCAGCTGGCCCTGTCTCATGTGGCTTTACCCAATGACTCTCAATGGGATAACCATGCTGCTTTAACAAAGGTGATACAAGTATGTTCAGAATGAAAGGGAGGAGATTTGGGCATCAACTTTGGTTGGCCTAAACAGTATATGAAGGTTGGAGAGGATAGCAGGACTGAAATATCTTTATAAAATATCTTTATTAGCTGGGTTTCAACTGTTTAAAATTAATCCACTGCTATTACTGTCCCACTGAATATGACACCTTGCTAATAATTAACTAAGTTGCTTTAAGTAGTTTGGCAGATTTTGAATCCTGAGGTTGTCAGAGTCAGAAATGGGCTGGCACACCTGTAAAACCTCAGTTTAAGATACTTCTTCTTTCTTTCAAATTAATAAAACAGCTAGATCCTTCCCACACTCTGTCAGCAACATGGCAGTCTCCAGAGGGCAGTTTGCTACGGTAGATGATCAGATTTCCCATACAAGGCTGTTTTGTTACAGGATGATCTGTTTTCTTCATGCTTGAAGTTCAGTTTCAGAATAATTATCTTTTTCCTCCTCCTGGAAGAATATATTAGACTTTTTTTTAGTAAACTAAATCTATTTGGACCTTCCTGTTTCTCAACCATGCAGATGAAATTTGCTGGTATTTTTCATAGTTTCATGCAGTCCTTTGAGTACCTGAGCAACATTTTTTACGGAAACAGGTGGTCACCTATCTTTTGGGGGATGTTCCATTTTGCATTTTTTGAGTTTACAGTTTGATTATTTCCAAGACAGGTAGCACCTCATTATATGACATAAAGGGGCAAATACTCCTCTGCCATTAATCACCAGTGAACAGATGCACTTGAGAAACTGTGGCCACAGTGGAGACAGAGATCAAGCATATACCACTGGGGCAGATAGAAGCGTGCCATCCCCAGCTTCAGTGTTGCCCCCAACCTGCAGAGGAAGAGGATTGGGGCTGAAAGACCAACGCAAAGAGTGGATGTATAAGTGAGCAAAATGGGTGTAAACAGAAGGATGCAGAGGCCACCTGCCCCTGGACCTGCTTCGGGGCTGCATTCCACATCCACCCACTTGCAACCCCACCGGAGTCCATTTTAAACAGACACAGCGGTTTCCCCAGCCTGTGGTCCATTTGTATGACACCCCCTGCACCATAGAGTTGTGGGTGGATCATCCGATCTCTAGACTGGCACCCACAACTCTATGATGTAGCCCGGGGCAAGAGCTGGCTGAAAGCATAGCTGCAGCATAGATTTGCTGAGCATATGGACAATAGCTCCACCTTGGGCCAGTGCCCCAGGTTTGGCCGACCCGCTCCGCAGGTAGTGTTCTGGGATGTTCTGTAGCGCCGCAAGCAGGCTGCTTGCACATCTGTCAGGGTGCTTTTAAATAAACTGGTCAATACGGGGGTGAAGCGAGCTGGCATGGTTAGCACTGGGGCACCTGTAGGGCTGAAGCAACAAATCTTTTTTCTGCTCCGCTATTTCATTCTGCCATTTTGGAATTGCCCGTGACGTTCTGCAGCTTTTCCGCCAGCATTCTGCTAATTCTTCTGGCATTCTGCTAATTCAGAAACTGTCAGAACAAACATTTCGGTACTTCGCAGTGCTGGTGGAAATTGCAGAAGATAAAAACTGTTGGAACAAACGTTGTTCCGCTACGTTACAGTACAGGTGAAAATCATGAAAGCTAGAAACTGTTGGAACAAACATTGTTCTGCTATTTTCGCAGCTGGTGGAAGTAGCAGAATAAAAGTAGCAAAATGGCAAAAGTAATGCAATGAAGTAGCGGAATGAACATCTCTATCGCACCATGCCACTCATTGCAGAAGAGTTTTTTCCATTGGAAAAAGCTACAGCAGCGACTTACCATTTTAGCCCTAGGTCCATCTAAAAGTAGCCAATATGTGAGACTGTACAAAGTCTTTATTGCTTTCTTGGATCACAAGTTAGGTCAGGAGCCTTAACCTACAATTTCCATACTTTTTGGAACATGGCTGTCTTCATAAGAACTTTAGCTCCTCTCTTAAACCAAAGTTTTTTTTAAAAAATCTAAGAATATACTTAACTGCTAGTGTTCACACCTTAGCATTATCTTTATTTTTATTCTGTTTTAAAAATTCCAAACTTCTTTCTCAGAGGCCACTCTTGTAGACCAGGGCAGAATTATTTCCCCATTGAACTCAATGGAAAACCCTTACTAGTTTCCATCAGTAAACACAGGATTAGGTTCTCAGTTGCATCATTTTAATGTCAGAGCAAATGACCTGAAGTATATAATGTCGCTAGAATGGTGTATAATAAAGGACAGCGCTTGTGCTGCTTAGATCAGTGAGAGCTTTGACTGATAGAGTAAAAGCTCTGTAAAAGTTTCAGGATTTGAGTGTGAATTAAATATTATGACAACCAAATGTGGGAGCTCACAAAAGCTCACATCATGTTATACATACACACAGGCATCTGAATTCCAAAACAACAAGTTTCATCCAGTTTAAAACAAGATGGATACTCAAGTTAATGCATTATAGCAATTAATTATTTATCTCAATTGATATACCAGCAACTTTTTTAAAAAGTCTTGTTTTAACACTACTGTAGGAAAGTATGAAGAAAACTGAACTCTACCAAAGTTCACCCAATTAGCTCTTCTAGTGTTGTATAAAAGGACAAAAAAAGAAAGTAGAAGGAAGGTTAACACACTTAAACAACAGTAGCATTAATTTTGACTTCTCTAAAAACCAAGGAAACCCTTTCAGCACACAAAGTGGTTTTTTTAGTTAAACATTTTTATAAATATGTTTCCTACCTCTAACGCCATGCTACTGCTGTTATCGTGATTAGATCTTTCCATATGAGATCGAATACAACTAACATTCTGAAAGCCTCCTCAAATGATCTAGAGTAACTTGACATTAGGGTTATGTAGCTCTTCATTCCATGCAGGCAGAACTTTGGCACATTATGTATAACAGTGGTTCTCAATTATTATTTTTTAACTGCAGCTACCCTTCCACTTGTACACAGTAGCTGAAGCTCCTCCCCCACTATTCACACACATACACCTTGCTCCCTCTCTTCCTCTCCGGTTTCACACCCTTCTGTCGCTTCCTACTCCGCCCCCCACTTGTCATTTTGGAGCTTTCCTTCAGTTCAAATCAATCAGAGTGGAGGTATGTGTTTGCTAGCTGTGCTTTTTGTGTTGGCCATGATTACCTTCCATGCTTGCCCCATTCCCCCCAGTTTGGAGAAACTCTAATGTCTAAAACAAAGGGCTCAAAGTGACATAAATGCTCTGAGGAGTTTGAAGAGCAATATGATTCATCCAGGGCAGGCAACGTTTCCAACCCCAGAAGCTACTTGCCAAAATCTTCAGATGGTCAAGAGCCACAAGACACATACATTTGCACAAACCTCTCCTGCTTTGTGATTAGCTGGAAGAGCTGGTGCTCTGCAATACTGTTTGCTGAGAGTTTGAGGAGCAGTTGCAATTCAGCTATGTGGCCATTTTCAGACATGCCCCCCCCCCCCGCATGTATGTTTTGGCTGGGGGGGATGCGTAGTCAGGATATGCACGGGAATCAGCTGGCTTGAAATCCCCCCCCCCCCACGGCGCAGCTTTACCGGCAGATGCACAGGAATGCAGAGGAGGAAATCGAGCTCTACATCCCTGCGCGTCTCTGCCAACAAAGTCAAATTCCCCGATCCTGCACCCGTACTTCACTGCACCCAAGTCTCAGGCCACTTTCAGACCAGCCGATCCCCATGCATATCCTGGCTGCGCATCCCCCCCTTCCACCCCCCACAGCCAGAATATGCTTGGGAGGTGGGCATATCTGAAAGTGGCCTGAGACTTGGGTGCAGTGAAGTACGGGTGCAGGATCGGGGAACATGATGGAAGTTGGGGGAAAACAACAGGGAATGGATCCTCCATTGTGACCTGTTGGGTGCTTCTCCCAAGCCACCATGATTGGCCACTGTCAGAGACAGGATGCTGGGCTAGATGGATCATTGGTCTGACCCAGTATGGCACTTCTTATGTTCTTAAGTGAGACAGGACCATAAAGACAGGTTGGGGCCCTAGGTTAGCCCTGGCTGAAAGTCGCACTTGAACTGTCTCCTGAGCCACAGGTTGCCCCACCCGTGGCATATATTCCCTCCAGTAGTCATCAAAATATGCATCCTCAGGGTCACATGTCCTATTTAAAGATTCTGGTATCGACCAATTTTGGATATGGTAAGTGTTTGTGAAACACTGCCCATCTTGCACCCAGGGCCTGCAGGATTCCAGGTACAATGCCATCCAAGACCCTTCTGCAGATGGCAATCACCAGGGCAGCCATCCACCTAAAAGCACCCAATGTTACAGTCTCAAAGAATCTCCTTAAGGTACCCACCTTGGTTAGAAGGGAAATTAATACCCAATACAACAAAAACATTATCTGTCATATTTGGATGCTCTGAACTGAATAGGACAGAGATGGTTTTTCATCCTGCTTTACCCAGATACCTGTTTCGGATTTGTCATTTTGTTTATGGGTTTATTTTATGTTTTCTTTTGGTTGTTTGGCTTTTTCAGAACTATGTAGACTGTTGCAAACAAGCCTAACTATTGTCAAAACAGAGCAACCAATAAACTTAAACAAAAAACCATTTAAACAAAACAAAAATGAACTGAAGAAATGCCTACCCATTACAGACGTGGATACCATTCATATGGCTAACTTAATATCCAAACAGTGTCCACAAATACAAAGAATGCTTTTAGTTTCATCTCTAACCTTGGCAGCAACAATTGGCAGGACAAGTATCTCTCTGTGATGCTGTGAACAGAGGATATCCTGACTAGGCCTGAAACAAATTTTTTGCCCAGGTTCCATCTCCAACAGAACCAGGCATTTCACTAATTTCAACTGGAAATCAGAATGAACAATCATTTCAATAATTCGTTCCAAGTTTCAACTGAAAAGAACCAAGCTGTCTATTTTACGTATGCACAAAATGATGGCTGTCATTCTGCACATGCGAAGAATGGGGGCTGCTATTTTGCGTACGTAATTTTGCGTATGTATTTTGCACATGTAATTCCGGTAAACCAAATATTCCATTTGTAATTCTTCCATTCAAATCCTGCAGAAACTTTTGCATGAAATCAGAATGACTGTTTTGAACCAGCTCTAATCCTGCCTTGGAGAAGAGGGTTGGATTAAAGGAGCCTTTAGGTACCTTTCAACAGTAAAATCCCATGATTCTCTTAATATTATGTTTATAATAGCTTGGATGTAGATAAGCTGAGGTGTTTTCTATAGAGCATGTCTAGGAGTGAGCCAGAGTTAGAGATACATGCTGTCTCACTGGAAAGCACGGGGTCCCAGCACCTCTACAGGGGACTGTGATGAAGCTGGGTGTGCATGTACTTGCAAGAGCAGGGCCACAGCTTGTTGGAGCTTCACCACTTGCTCACCTGCCCTGGGGTAGAATGATTTAACCCAGGTTCAGGAAGTAGAGAGCATATGGCTGGGAGTGGACAAGTCACATAACCTTGGCTGAGACTAGACATCCTTAGTGTAGGAGATATCCCTTGTAGGCTAAGAGGGGCTGAAGTGTGGTGCTCCAAACACAACGGGGTCACCCAACCAGGTACCCAAAGACTCTAAAAGTGAGTGTGGAGACCAGAGTGCCACAAAAGAAGAGGATACCTTCCCCCACAGTGATGGAGAACAGCCAAAAGCACCAAAAATCTGTGAGTGGCACCAGTTCTGAAGGGACATGGGTCAGGCTGGGCCATCATGCATCAAAGGGACAACAAATATTTTAGCTCTAACTGTTATCAGCAATGGGTGTTAAAAAACAGAACACTGTGTTGGTTTATCCACTCTGGCCCACTTGGGCCAGTGCCAAACTCTGTGTGTCTGTTCCAGGCCTGCCAGATGTAGATCCGGTTTGAACCCCTGTGGGCTGGATGGCCAGCCCAGAAACATGGGCCTGGAATAAACTGGGCCCACAGGCAGACCCCATGAGCTTTCTAGGTGGGCACAGGGATGGTCTTACCACAGGGTGGTTAGGGGTGGCCACCCAGGGCCCGATGCTTGGGGGGGGCCTGCGGCTTTGGTTTTTTCATTTTTTAAAAATCGGGTCAGGCGGGGGGGCAGCAGGAGTGAGGGAGAGGCAGAGGCCCCACCTCTCCCACACTCCATGCTCCCCCTCTGCTGCTGGAACAGTCTTGGTCAGGGGGAATGAGAGTCAGAGACCCCACCTCTCCCTCAGTTCCCCTGGTCAAGAGACTCACAGGCACTGAAGGGGGGTGCAAGTGAGGGAGAGGTGGGGCCTCTGCTTTTTCCCTCACTTCTGGCAGAAGTGACAGAGAAGAAGGCAGAGGTCCCACCTCTCCCTCACGCCGCTGGCCCCCTCCACTGCCTGCCTGGATGTTTTGGCCAGGGGAACAGACCTCTCTCCCTCATTCCCCCTGGCTGAGAGACTGTGCCAGACTGCAGAGGGGGTGGAGGGGTGGCACGGGGCCCAGGCCGGAGGCGGCAGGGGTGATGACAGCGGTGGGGGCACCAGCAGCAAATCAGGTAAGTGATCCAGTCAGAATCTATATGGCCACTCAGGTTTGGGGATGGGTGGAGGGGAGTACTGGGTAGTGTGCCCCCCCAGGCCGGGGAGCACCCCCTGAGCCAGGAAGCTCCCTAGGCCTGCTGGCTGCTGGTGGCTTTGCCCCTGGTGGAAGGTATAGGGCCCTGCATTTCTGTCCTGCCCTGGGCCCCACTTATGGTAAGGCTGGCCCTGGGTGGGCCAGAGCAGGGTGAACCGGGTAGGTGTGTCTGTTTTCATGCCAGCCCAGCCCATCATGCAGGAGCTGCCATGGCAGCCAGCCATGGTTGCCTGTTATTTTCAGCCATGGCTGCCCATTTTCAGCCAAAGCAAGCCACCTGCATGATGTTCCCCATCTCCCTCCCTGGCTGGGTCAGGTAGTTTCCCTCCCCCAACCTGACATGGCCAAGTGTTGTGAGGGCGGCCATTCTTCCCCTGGACATGCAGCCGCAGTGGCCGCTGCATGTGCATTAACACCCATAATTTCAATTTGTCACCACTTTTTGGCTAAACAGCATCAGGTCTGGTGCCCAAACTTACTAATTTAACATCTCTGCTTTTCATTTCAGGCAAAAGGTGGAAATATTTTATAACAGGTTTGATTTCATTGAAGAAAAAAAATATAGAGAAATTGCTTGGTGTTTTACAACTTTTTATGAAACAGTTAAGTAGGCAGAACACAGATGGGAGTCAACAGTGAAATATGAATATGGTTTATTTTGTTTGGCTAGAATTTATTTTGGGGTTTTGCAATTTATAACTGTTTCCTAAGGAATTTATTCAAAGTCAGAGTGGGGAGAACCAGGTTATTATATATATATATATATATGACAGAACTTGGAAAGGTTAGTGCAACTCCACTGAAGACATTATTATTATTATTATTAACAAACATTTATATAGCGCCAGCAGTGTACCTGGCACTTTAAAAAGTAATAAAATAGACACGGTCCCTGCCCCTAGGGCTTACAATCTGAGAGACAGGTCTGGGGGAGAGACTTAGGAAGGGGAACAGAGGGAGAGACAAGGGGTCTAACATTCATGAAGATGTGAGGTCTCAAGTGCACATACTTGGCTTGGTTACGATGAGAATGACAGCAGGCAGGTCCATGTGGCAAAGATAAGGGTAGACCGATCGTAGGTATAGGAATAGTGACTCAGCAGGATAAAGAGTCAGACAGAGCAGAGCGAAAGAGGTGAGTTTTAAGGAGAGATTTGAAGGTATGAAGGGAGGGTGTAAGGCGGATGTGGACAGGGAGGGAGTTCCAGGCATGGGGGGCAGCAAGTGAGAAGGGACGAAGGCGCTTAGGGGAGCAGGGAAGGCGTGGAAGGGTGAGAGAAGGGACAGAGGAGGAGCGAAGTGCACGGGCTGGAGTATGGAGGGCGATAAGTGCAGAGAGGTAGGGGGAGCAAGGTTTTCAAGAGCTTTATAGGTCAAGACTAAGAGCTTGTGCAGGATTCATTCAGGAAGGGGAAGTCAGTGAAGCGAAGAGAGGAGGGGCTGCACATGGTCGAAGTGACTGGCGAGGTAGATGACCCTGGCAGCAGAGTTTTGGACAGAGATGAGGGGAGAAAGGTGAGACCGGGGAAGGCCAGTGAGAAGGAGGTTACAGTAATCGAGGCGAGAGATGACCAGAGCATGAACAAGAGTTTTGGCAGACAAGGACAAATCTTAGCAATGTTATGGAGGGAGAAGCAACAGGATTTAGCATAATTTGGCCCATTATGTCTATACAGACATTGCCCTTGAGTGACTCTATATTTAAGGCATATTTAAGGCAGTGCAAACTGTCATTGAACTGTGCCTATGCTGCTCAATGGGAATCAGTAGAGCAAAAACTTGCAGTTGGTTGGTGACCACTCTACCTTTCCTTCAGCAACTCATGTTCTGTGTTTACAAACAATGAAGGGGAATCTAGGTGCGGATCAAGAGGGGCTGAAGGTGGGAGGGTCCGCATCCATCACCTGCCTCTGCCTGCTAGTAGTGCTGCTGCAGCATCAGGACACCTGTCAAACTGGGAGATAAAGCTTTTTGTTTACAAACACCTCCTCCCCATGTGGGTGATCAGAAGGTTGTTGACTTGTAAAGAAGGTTCTTTGAGATGGGTTCAAACATTCTCACAACTGAGTTGTGCATGCTCACCATATTCAAATATGACCACATGATGGTCTCAAGTCCCTCTAGTATAAAAAGCACTCTCCCCCTCAGAATGCCAGTTCCAACCCTTTCTAGGAATATAAGAAAAAAATTCCATGCAGGGCTGGAAGGGTGGGAGTGTTGGGAGTCATCTTGAAAAACATTGTTTACAAGGTAGCAACCTTCTGAAGTTGAAGTGAGTGCTACTCCGCCCACCCTGCACAGCGTGGAAGCTGTGGCCGTGCAGCAGCAGCAAGAGGCAGGCTGGAGTCAGGAGGAGAGAGGTGGCTGCTGGTGCCAGAGTGGGTGGTGTGGTGAAAATCAACTCAAGCAAGCAAGGTAACTGGTGGTGATTGTTTTGGTGATTTCAGTGCTCCAACTTCCCCCTGTGGGGTGGGGTGGGGGGTAGGGGCTTGGAGCAGGGAAAGTTAATTAAAGCAACTACTGTTCCTTTGTCGGCTGGTTACAAGTTCTTGTAGGTTTGAAATCACTTTGCCAAGCTTTCAGAAGTTTGCTTCCCTTGTACTGAGGTGATAGTTTGTTCCCCCTGATCAGGGCCATCCCCAGGCACATACCACATGTGCAGCTGCACATGGCCCCACAACCAGATGGGGCCCCACAACCAGATGGGGCCCCACAACCAGATGGGGCCCCACAACCAGATGGGGCCCCACACTTGCCTGGCTGGGTGACAGGCTGCAGCCATTTTCTCCCCCAATAAGTTCTTCTGCCTCCCCTCCATGGCTCCGGTCCCCACCCCTCACCTGCCTCTGCCTCCTAGTAGTGCTCCAGCAGCGGGACACCGATTGGACTGGGAGATAAAGCTGTTTGTTTACAAACAACTACTCCCCATGTGAGTGATCAGAAGGTTTACCTTGTAAAGAAGGTTCTTCAAAATAGCTCCCAACATTCTCACAACTGTGTTCTGCATGCTCACCCTATTCAAATAATAGACCACATGATAGTCTCAAGCTCCTCTAGTATAAAAAGCACTCTATCCCCTCAGACTGACAGTTCCTTCCAACCTTTTCTAGGAATAAAGAAAAAAATTCCATGCGAGCCTGGAAGGGTGGTTGTTGTGAGAATGTTAGAAGCCATCTCAAAGAACCTTGTTTGCAAGGTAGCAACCTTCTGTTCATCTTCAAGTGGCTCCTCACAGGCCATTTTTACATGACTCCATCAGGTGGGGGTCCGTGGGCATGCCAGTGCGTGGGTGGGGCGTGTGCACGGCCACACAAGCATCTTCACTCACCCACACCCATGGAGTAACCGCCTTTCCCCCCGTTGCTCTGTGCATGAGGACAATTGGTGGGTGAGTGGGGATGCATGTTAGGCAGGTGCGCACGCACCCCCACTCACCATTGGTGCATGCTCTGCATCATTCACATGGGGCACCCCCACCCATGAACACACAGAAATCTACATGCTCATGGGTGGGAGAGACCTGTGTAAAAATGGTCACATTCTCATAACTGTCTTACTTATATTACCTTAGGTGGGAATTTAGGATGTAAAGCAATATCTATTCTATCTTGGAAAATCTGCAAATATGGTTCTGAGATTATTATGGCTGCTATTTCACTAGCTCTTCTTAATGAAGTTATTGCTAACAAGAATACTGTCTTTAAACTCCCACCCCATAACCAAATCAAATCAAGTTTATTTATAGTGTGACCATCAGGTCATAGCCAAATAATATACACAGTATTAAGACATTATAATATAAACATATAAAAGTATAAAATGAAACTACCAATTATATCAAACAATGCTAACGATCCCACTTCTTCCCAGTACTAGACTAGTGGCTAAAATGTATATCACTACAGTTATCCTCCAGTAGGGATGTAAAGAATAAGGATTTAGGCTATAAAGATTTAAACTTGAGGAAGTGCTCCCTCTTACTGAGCGCCAAAACAAAAAATTTAGACACTGTGATAGTAAGGTCTGAATATAAGTCAGCTAAAAAAACACAGAGGAGCTCTGAGGTTGTTCTCCCTGCATATCTAGCCATGAGAGGTAACAGATATTGCAACCTTAAGGACTGGTAAAGCTGACACTTGAAGAGAACATGATCAACCATTTCTACTTTGATTTGGTCGAAAGGGCACAGGCGCTGGTCAAACGGTATGGCCAGCCGGCGCCCTTCTAAAATCATTGTAGGCAATGCATTTAATCTGGCAAGTAGAAAAAAATTAGCCTGTACGGGAGTGAGCTGATATCTCCAATAGGCAGCCATTTCCCCTTCCTCTGGAGTCAAGGCAAGATAAGGGCCCAATGAAGGGGATGTGGCAATTGCAAAAGAATCCATTTAATGGGTAGTGTCATTCAGTCTAGAGGTCAGTTTGGCTTTAGCAGCTTTAAATCCCCTCACAAGGCAATACAGTAAAGAAAATCCCAACCTTTGTATTTGTAATTCCATAGCCACCGACCAGGAAGATTTTAAGGAGTCTTGTGCCAGATCTCTAAAGAGCCCAGTCTGATCAGGAATACTAGGTCTAAGCCAAAGGTGAAGGGCATACCTTAATGCTATGTTATTCCAGCTCCCTTGGGCTACTTTGGCTCGTATTGCCTCAGAGGGAATTCCTATTGAAATAAGAAGAATGTTCCTCAGGAATTCCATTTGAATGGTATCCAAATTGAAAGGACGAATGACAGCACATATTGCCACTCCATAAAGAAATTGCACCCTGATCTTGGCATTGAGTACCTTTATTGCCATTATAACCTTGTTATTCTCCTTCTTGTGGAAATACCGCAAAATGGCGCCTTTAATGCACAAGGCTTGATTAAAAGCCATTTTTAATTGATTACACTAGCTACCAGTGTTTTGGAAATTTACCCCCAAGTATTTATACTGGTGAACTTGCTGGATAGTATAAGAACCTAATGACCAACTGTAGTTTTTCCTCTCCTTACCAAAAAACATAACTTTGGATTTACAGTAATTGATTTGAAGTGTGTTGTTAAAACAGTAGTCTGATAGGGTTGCCAGTTGTTTCCTTAACCCTTGCCATGTCTGCGAGAGAAGTACAGCATCATCGGCATATAATAGTACTCCAATAAAATGAGCAGCCAATTTGGGAGGACAAAATTCTGGTTTTGAGACCGTCGGCACCAAGTCCTTTATAAAGAAACTAAACAAAAACGGAGCTAAAATACAACCTTGGCGCACGTCAATATGGGTAAAACTCCACTCCATGAGATGGCCATATTCATCATATTTGATCTCCAAGGAGGTATTAGAGTGGAGAGCTTGTAACAAATACAATAACCTGAAGTCAATAGTAGTCTGTCCTAATTTGTCCCAAAGCAATGTTCTATTTACTGAATCAAAAGCTGCCCTTATATCATTAAAGGCAGCAAAGAGTCTTTTGCTCATAGCCATAACCAGTTCATTTGCGCCCCCCATATAATAAATTCATGCTGCCCCGGGGGCACAAATTAAATGGTTATGGGTGTGGGGGTAGCGTGAATTGATTATATGGGGGCGGGGATGCAAATGAACTGGTTATGGGGCGAGGACAGCGTGAATTATGGGGGCACAACTGAACTGGTTATGTATGTAGGTAGGTATGTCTTTTTGCATGGCATAATGCCCTTAATAGGCTGGATGCATTTTGAGTGTCTTGTGTGTTTGATAGCAGCACCTCTGGACCGGTCACACCATGTGTGTTCACAAGGTACAGGCGGTACCGGCAGCAAGAAGGAACAGGCCCTAGAGGCCAGGCTGGCTAAGTTCCCCCCCAGTAAGGCAGTGGAAGCAGTCAGTATCTCTGTGCCTGCCTCACTGCCAGTGGCGACTGGTGGTTTTGGAGGCTGGTGGGGCAGTGGGCGGGTTGAACCTGCTGTCTGCAGATTTACCACCAGTGGGCCCAGGGGTGGAGCCTGGCCTAGGGGCCGAGCCAGGGCAATGGCAGGCCAGTGGTGTGGCATAACCCAGCAGCAAGGAGTTCCCAGGGTTAACACTGGATAGACATTGCATTAGTTAACAATGGGAATGCTGCTATGTGAAGTACTGCCACCAGGGGATAGATAGCCCTCTTTCTGGGGTCCCGTCCACTCTCTTTCCCACTGGATCCAAATTAACCATAGTAGGTTAAAAAAATAGATCACGTTGCCATTGCCTACCTTTATCCTGAACCCTCAAATCCTCGTTTTCATGGCATCCTTGGCCACCTGTAGTCTTCTGAAGGCCATTAGTGAACTGAACCAACATGTGGCATGGCCTTCTTTCAGAAAAGCCTGCCACAACATCCCAGCAAACTGTAAAAGGCAGGCCCATTATAGAATGCAAGGAACATTCCAGCAAAGATTGCGCTGGAAACTCTTCCTTCCAGCCAAGCTCCTAGGTCCCTCCACCACCCAAAAGACAGAAAGCAGACATTTTAGGTGGAAAACAGCAAAGACAGGGACCATTTTAACCAAGATCCATGACAGCCAGATACCTGTCCAAGCAAACAGACCTTTTTAAAAAGGTTTGCCTTGTTGCAGGCCGGCACTGAAAGCAAAACTGGCCCAGTGAGACCAGCATCCCTAGCAACTACACCCTATCCCTGACAGCCAAATGTCTGTCCAAGAAAACAGGCCTTTTAAAACAGTTTGCCCTGTTGCAGGCCGGCACTGCAAGCAAAACTGGCCTAGTGAGACCAGTATCACTAGTAGCTACACCTTATCCCTGACAGCAAAATGCCTGTTCAACCAAACAGCCCCTTTTTTAAAAGTCTGGCCAGTTGCAGGGCTGTATTTCAAGCAAACCAGGCTCATCCAGACAAGCATCCCTAGTAGCTATACCTTATTCCTGGCAGCCAAATGCCTGTCCAGGCAAACAGACCTTTTTTTAAAAGTCTGGCCAGTTGCAGGTCTGTATAGCAACAAAACATGTGGGACTGAATAAACTAAATTTAAACAATGCATTTCTGTTTCTTGACAAAACCGGCAAGCAAGATGCTGAAAAGCACATAGTCACAAGCAGAGAGGCAAGAAACCACTTTCCAGCAGGGGAGCAGCAGTGAAACAGCAAAGGAACCATTTTAAACAAGAGTAGCCATGACCAGTGGACCCACAAATTTACAAAATGGCCTCTCTACTCATGCTTGGGAGGAGAAGGAAAGCAGCAGTGCATTATGCAAGCATAGAGCAAACAAAACAAACTAGAAATCATATCTTAGGCCATTGACCCAATAGTATTATGTGAAGTTGTTAGCACTGTGCATCACGAAAACAACAGCATGGAGTTCCACTTGTCCTAAAACAGAAAACATGCTACACACAGTTCTGTTGCAATGTAAAAGGTGTCTGAGCTACTACAACAAACCTTCCTGCAAGGATTACTAGTTAATGAACCAACCTGTGGCATGGCCTTCTCACAGACAAACCCACAACATCCCATGCCCACACTTCAAAGGGCAGGGCAGGGCCATTTTCAAATGCAGAGAATATTGCAGCAAAGATTGGAAACCTTTTCCATCAAAGCCACACCCAACACAGATAAAGTAGTTTAGGGTGGAAAAAACCAAAGAAAGGCAACACGGCTGACTTAAACAATTCATTTTGTGAGGGCTCCAGCTCCACAAAACGACCACTCTTTTTTGCACATGCTTTGGGCTTGGGAGAGGAGGAAAACCAGCAGTACATTCCTTGCAGCATGCATTGCAACTAGCACAAATCATACCAAGCTGGAGGCCAAATATTCAGCTGCTCAACTCAGAACATCTACTTGATATTCTAGGTTAGCAGCTCAATATTTGGCTTCAACCAACCTTTAAACACAAAACACATCAATCTTAATTAGGAAAATGCGATAGTGGTTTCCAAGTGAGAAAGAAAAACCCAAGTTGTTCATGCTAGTAGTAGTATCTATCTCTACAACAATAGCCTTTACTTCAATAAAGGTTATTTCAGAGATACTAGTACTAGGGTGAACATAGGATATTTTTAACACTTGTAAACCACTATATTTCCTAATGGAAATGGCTGAAAAGATACTTCTGAGTTCTGATACTACTAGTAGCAGACATAGTTGTGGTTTTAAGTCTGTCCCTTCAAGTTAGCATATACCACACAGCAGCAAGTTCAACTTTACTCAATTAAAAATTAAGAATTAATGTCTTGAGGCAGCTGGCAGCACAAACATATTTATTTATTTAAATTTTATCCCACACCCTCCTGCTCACAGAGCAGCTCAGGGTGGCTTACAACACATGCAATCAACAATTACAATTCTTAATTAAAACATACTCACAATTAAAATTTTTAAAATATCCTAAAAATACCAAAAATATACTAAAAGGGCAGAACCAATCTATATGTAACAACCATATGTGATATCATCCCATAATAATCACTAGTTATTATAATCTCCCCCCTCCTGGCTCCTCCCCACCTCTCCTTCCAAGGCAAGACAAGGTCCCCAGGGCCCCCTAAAAAAGCCAAGGCCAAGTCCCAGATGTGTCCCAATGTACTCACCCAGAGCAGGCTGAGCTCGGCAGCGTCACCTCCCTACTGTTGGAGGACAGGATGCTGGGCTTGATGATGGACCCTGGGTCTGACTCAATAGGGCACTACCCAACTTCCTTGATGATGATGATGATGATGGTTGATGAATAAATATTATTAAGACAAGTGATCTCTGATGAATGAGACATATTTAGTCTGACCACCAGCTGGCCAACTGCAATCTCTCTCTCAACTTCTGAAGAAAGATAAAATGGTGCCTGTGTGAGTCACCTTTATATATGCACTGCCCCCACCCTCACCACGTGAGAGACAAAGCCCGTGCTGTTGAGTGAGAGGGACACTGCTCACTGCTGCTGATTGAGTAAAACAAAAAAACCACACAAAGCACTCCGCCCTCTGCAGTTGCAGTTCCCCCAGCCAGTACACATCACAACACAGTAATACACACATCCATTGCTCTCCCTGCCTCTCCCCACAGGATGCTGAGGGTTCCCACCCAATTAAAGTTATAAATTCTTCCGGTTTCCTCTCCATAGACCTCAATGAAATAGTGCCCCAAGCGATCCTGGCAACTTGTTGCTGTTTTACTAACACATGCAGTGGGCGGCACTCCCAGCCGCCCAAATTTTGACCCTTGCAGGTCTCCTTCAGTGAATGACTCTAGCCTTTGGCTTTCCAGGTCCCCTCCCAGGCTCCCCCACAAGTCCAGACCTGAAAGTGCCCTTCCTGCAGATGACCAAAGAGGCGCTTTGCAGTTATGCATGCGCAGAGCCTCTGAGCTCACACGCGCAGGCGCAGTTCTCCAGCCTGGAGAACTGCACATGCGTGAGCTCCAGCATGCTCCAAACAGGAAGTTTAGAGTGCTGGAGCAGCTTGAAACAGCTGTGCCGGCCTCTGAACGCGCAGCCAGCACAAGGGACAAGATTTTTACCAAGTTACTGGACGCGGGGGGAGGGGGCAGGTGGGGCATTGCCCCATGCACCCTAGGGGTAGCACTGTGCCTGCTCACCCGGCTGCCCCTGCAGTGGAACCACTAGTGGAGTGGTGGTAGATGCTCGGTTGTGGAGGTGAGGACGGAAAGCATTGGGAGGCCAAACTTGTCTATGGCTGCTTGGAGGGGTGGAGAATGGGAATCCTTCCTGTCCAGAGAGAGTAATTTTAATGTAAATGTACACATTTGCATAATTAGGTCGGGCCTAATTATGCAAATTAGGCCCTGCACCAAGACTTCTCACATGGCCTCACAAACCCTGGGGCTAGCCCTGCCCCTGATCATGCAGGTTGATCCAATCCTGCAAACTTCATTGTGCAAGAGACACCCCCTTAATTTGATGCTTGATGGGGGTATCTTGCAGGATCAGAGACACTGAAGGGAAAGTACTATCAATGCACAGAAAAAATCAACTGAAAGATGCATTTCAATCCAATGTTGCTGCCTCTTGCAATTTTGTGTTTGTTTGCTTGTTTGTTTAATCACAAGTCTGTAGCTATTTAGTGTTTTTTAAAGCTCCAGTTTCTGGTAATTATATGAGAATCTCTGCATTAGTGTTAACAAAATATAAGATTTTATTCCATGTGGTTTTAGAAACTTCATTCCATTAAAGTGTGCAAAAAAGATAGCAATTACAAAGAGTTAACCCTTACTCTTTTTTTGAACTTGCAATTTTAGTGTGGCATGTCTCAAGATTCTGAATGCTTGCAGGGCCAGATTTAGGAATTTTGCACCCCTAGACCTTTCTCAGGCTGCTGCACCCAAGCCAAGCCCCACCCCCACACTGCATGTTCATGGGCGGGGAAGCTCTGTGTGAATGATACGGCACATGCGCCTGCTGTGACTTGGGATGAGTGCATGCGCCTGCCTAACACGCATTGTCACTCATCCCCCACTTGTCCCCATGCACAGAGCAACCAGGGGAAATGGAGCTTGCTCTGTGGGTGCGGCTGAGTGGGGATGTGTGTGTGGCCATGTGCATGCTCCGTCCACACACCAGCATGTCCATGGACCCCCCACCCAGCAGAGCCATGTAAAAAGGGCATCTTAGGAGCCACTAAAAGAAGAACAGAAGGTTGCTGCCTTGTAAACAAGATTCTTCAAAATGGTTCTGAACATTCTCACAACAACCACCCTTCCAGCCCTGCATGGAATTTTTTTTTTATATTCTTAGAACGGATTGGAAGGAACTGTCATTCTGAGTGAGCGTGTGTGCTTTTTATAGTAGAGAAACTCGAGACCATCACGTGGTCTATTATTTGAATAGGGTGAGCATGCATAACCCAGTTGTGAGAATGTTGGAAGCTATCTCGAAGAACTTCTTTACAAAGCAACAACCTTCTGATCACTCACATGGGGAGGAGTTGTTTGTAAATAAACAGCTTTATCTCCCAGTCTGACTGGTGTCCAGGTGTCCCGCTGCTGCAGCACTACTAGCAGGCAGACGGCAGAGGCAGGTGAGGGATGGGGACCCAGGCAGCAGGCTTTGGCTGTGGGCAGAAGCCTCAGCTGTGCAGGGAGAAAAACAACAACAGAGCAGGGCAGAGCCAGTGCCAGGATTGCCGCCCCCCAGAAAATACCGCCCAAGGTCCAGGCCTACGGGGCCTTCCCCTGAGTCTGGGCCTGAATGCTTGGGGGTGGCAATACAGCTTATTCTTAGTTACCAAAATTTTAGGGGCAAAGAGCTGTGTCCTGTAAAATTTTCAAATGTTAGCAGTGTCTCCACTGCTTCTAGGTTCCCAATTTGAGCCAAACTTTGTGAAGTGCTTTTACCTTCAACTGAAGTCAGTGGGAGCTGTAAAAATCTCAGCACCACCAACCAGTCATGCCTGATGCATCTGAAGTTAAGCTACTGAAAATTAGGATCTGGCAATTGGTGCCTTTCTTTCTCGCTCTCTGAAATGTGGATAGCCCCTCACTGACAAGATGTGAACTGAAGAAGCTTACAGAGTGTTAGCAGCTCCTTGAATGAAAGGCACATTCTGTAGTGGTTATTTCTGGGAACAGGACTGGGTCCACAATGAAATTAAGTAGCAAAGCTCCCAGTAGGTGCAGAGCTTGCCTCTTTGAGCAAAAAGAGACAAGCATATAACTCCACCTAACACCACTTTAACATTTCTTAGGCATATTTCAGGGCTGTATTGGCACCCTATGCAGTCCTGCAACATGCCTAAGAAATGTTAAAGCAGAGTTAAAGTGCATGTCTGTTTTCACCCTTTGTGCAAATCAGATGAGTGAAGCTAGAAAATACTTGCCATTCCTTGAGTTATGGTACTAGTTATGAGAGAGAGAGAGTCTGTGTGTGTGTGTGTGTGTGTGCGTGCGTGTGTGTGGGGGGTTATGTGTGTGTGTATGTATGTGTGAGAAAGATCAGAGAGTGTGTGTGTGTAAGTGTGTTTGTGTCAGAGTGAGTTTGTATCTATGTATGCGAGTCTATGTAAGAAGAAGTGTGTGTGTGTGTGTGAGAGAGAGAGAGAGAAGTCAGAAAGCATGAGTAAGACTGTGTTAGGGATGTGCGAATGCGGTTCAGGGGTTTGGTGTTGGGCCCAAACTCGGGATGTTTGGACCGTTTGCAAACACCACTAATCTGAACTGCCCTCCGCCCGAACCGGCCGAACAAAGTTTGGGTTCTGAACCCATTTGGGTGGGGGGCAGGGGATGGGGCAAACCAGGTTATCCCTCCCCCCTCCAGGCTGCGCTGGTGGAAGGGGCACTGGGCCTCACTTCCCCCCCCCCGCCCAGCTTCGTAAAAACTTTAAAAAAAACCAAAAAAAACCCACCCCAGGCATTGCCCTACCTGGTGGTGCTGGGCCTCTGGCTTTGGGTCTGGTGGCAGCAGCGGAAAGCCTAGTAGAGGCCTGAAGCGCTCTGGAGCACCATCAGACCCGAACCCGCTGCCACTACCACTGCCACCAACAGACCCGGGGCCGGACCCTGATCTACTTGGTGGTGGCGGGGGTCCAGCCTTGGGTCCGGCAGCAGCAGCAGGCCCAGCTGCGTTCCGGAGCACTTCAGGCCTCTACTAGGCCTTCCGGATCATGTGACCTGGTAGACCTAGCAGAGGCCTGAAGCGCTCCAGAGCACCTCCAGACCTGATGACGCTGCTGATGCTGGACCCAGGGCCGGAGCCCCAGCACCACCAGGTAGGGTGATCCCTGGGGGGGTGTAAAAAAAATTACGAGGCTGGGTGGGGGAGGTGATCCCTGGCACCCCTTCCACCTGCGCAGCCTGGAGGGGTGAGAGAAAACCGGGTCCCGCCCGTCCACTGCCCCCTGGCCAAATGGGTTGACCCCACCGAACAAGTTCGTGACAAACAGCCAGAATCCGAACGGTTTTGGGGGGGCCGAATCCTGAATGGGCCGAACACCAACCCCCCCCCCGGTGTTCGCACATCCCTACTGTGTGTGTTTCTGTATGTGAGGCAGTGTGTGTGCCAATATGTGTGTGTGTGAGAGAGAGAGAGAGAGAGAGATGCTCCCTTTCCAGCCCCATGCCTCCCTCCTCCCTCACATGGCTGTCCCCTCTTCCCACTCTCCCCCTGTTCCCCCACCTCTCCCCCCATGAGGTTGTCCTGTTGACTTCATTCAACTGATTATGGGGTGAGGGCAGCATGAATGGACTATAGGGGCACAAATGAACTGGTTATGGGTGGCGGGCAGCGTGAATTGATTATAGGGGCACAAATGAACTGGTTATGGGTAGGGGGAAGCGTGAATTGATGGGGGCACAAATGAACTGGTTATATATCTAGAAGAATGTCTCTTTGCACAGCATAATGTACTTAATAGGCTGTATTTTGGGGTGTCGTGTGTTTGATTGTGGTTTGGCCATTTGGAATTTAGTACTCTGCATGAACGCTTTATTACTTGCTTTCTGCTTGTGGAATGCTTATAGTTGAATAGTGGGAAACACCCAGTTGTAAAACATCATTGAGGGGCAGTGAGCAAAGACAACCTCAATTTTCAGGAATGGCAAAAGTGCCTTTAAAGTTAATTCACATGCATGTGAGCCAGGCAGCGCCCCCAGGCCCACCGAGCCAGGCAGCGTCCAGGGGAGCCCTTGATATTTTAGGAGCTAGCAACACCCCTGGGCATTAGTATGTGTGTGTGTGTCTCGTATGAAAGCAGTCACTTGTGCACTCCTGTGTAACACGCACCCCCACCCATCACCTTTGCACAGAGAAACCTGTGGAAAAAAAAGATTGCTTGAAGTGGGGGGGATGGGTGAGCACCTGTGTGCACCTGCAGTGTTCTTGTGTCTGGGGCCAGCTTATGCATTAACAAAACTATTACGTTTCAAAAGAAGGACAAATTACCTAGCCAAAAAGCTTCCGTTTAAGAAGCTCGTTAAGGTGGCATTACAAATTATACTCAAACGTTAACATGATAGTAAATTGTATGTTAAGACAACTTTATTAAATATCGGACCAATCTATACATTTTTCTTTTCTTTTCTTCTTTTTTTTTTTTATTAAATTTTCTTTTATTTTAAATAACATTATAAACAAACTTACAAACATTTAACCATGGTTACAGGTATTAATTCCTTTAGCTTTTTGGGTTCAGGTGAGTGTTTTAATCTAAAATTTCTTGTGCTGTCTATATAATAGTCAAATAAGTATGCTCTTTGATCTTCTGGCAGATTTGACATTTTTCTTTTCTCATTCATTCATTTTTTAAAAATGACTTAACTGATATTAAACTGTATACATTCCTCATCACATATAAGTATTGTTCCATCTCCATACCACACATATGCAGCTTAATTTCAGTTGTCATTTTTTTTTATTAATAAATGAGAAAAGAAAAATATATAGATTGGCCTGATATTTAATAAAATTACCTTAACATACAATTTACTGTCATGTTAATGTTTGAGTATAATTTGTAATGCTGCCTTGATGACCTTCTTAAACGGAAGGTTTTTTATCTATAATTAACAGATGGAAACTAAAACCTTTAGATGAAACCTTTCTTCAGACAAACTTTTATAAGAGAGTGTATGAAAGCTTTTGGGCTACAAAGGTTCCTTCTTTGGATATGTAAAAAGACAGGACTGTTAACTATGATCTGTATGTTAGAGTCAGAAAATACATTTCAAGGTACAGTGTTCTCAATTATATTTACCATTAAAGGGTAAATATAAATTAAAATCTTTTATTTAAATAAATAATAATAATAATAATAATAATAATAATTTGCTGGTGAAGAAACTTCCAGGAGTAACAAGATAGCAAAATCAAAACTACAGAGAAAGTCATCCAATACCTCTGTGCCAAGTACAAAGAGAGTTAGGAGATAAATATGTTAAAACAATGATGAGAATGAATTAATCTCGTATCACTTTCTGTTCTACTAGCAATCCATTAATGAAGTTTGCATAATGGAAGGTTGAATGCGTTTCTGATAATTATCTGATACTAGACAGTAAAAAAAAACCAAAACTCAATAATCCACCCTCATGGAAAAAAAAACAAAAATCTACAAAATAGGCCTTTTCTCATTCACATCACTTTTCAACATTATAAAAGAATGTTAAATAACAGATATATAGAAACTGGCAAGTTTGTACTTGTTTAATGGCAATGAAAACATTAAACATCTTTCACCTCTGTATAATGTCTCCTCATTAAGATTACGATACTTTCCTGATAAGAGTGGGGGAGCTGTTTGGTGGTTTGTTTGCTACTAATAATGTAATCCTTGGCTTCACCGTGCCTCAGTTTATCCCAAAGGACATTGCATAATTCTGCTATGAGTTGACAACAGGCAGGGATCTGTAGTTTCTTAAAACACATTCTTCTTGGAAAGTCTATTGATTGTGGGAATCTAAAAAGCAAGGTTTAGGTTTCAAGATTTTATATATTAGGTGTTCCCAATGTTTATGGACTATTGTTAGACCTACAAAAGTTCTCAAGGACCTCTATGCAGCCTCTGGAGATAACTGCAATCCAGGACATTGTCACTGAGGGCAAACAGTCCCTGCAAGAGGTGGACAACCAATACAATGAGTTAATTTTTAAAAAAAAACCGCTAGGCACCTTGTATGCCATGGGGGACTTTGTGCCTGCCCCACTTGGGGAAGAAGGTGCAGGGTTGGGGGGAAGGGTTCCCACCAAGACGGGAGCTGGGCTGGCTGTTTACAGGCTGTTCAGGAGGCAATCTGCCTCAGATAGCTGTGTGCAGGGCTGGGGTTTGAGTGCGGAATTGTGGTGCGCTCATTGGTCGGTGGGGTCACATGGTCAGAAGATGCACTGCGCAGCTCTTCAGTTGGCTGGCAGCATGTGCACAAAGAGGACGTGCTGCGGGGTCCTCCTGTTTTGTGGCTGAGGCGGCCTTGCTCAACTCCCCACCCTTACTCAAGCTTTCCCTCGTGCAGCTAAGTGACGGTCCTGGGCGCAACCGCATAGAGGGTCAGGATTGGGAGTGGGCGAGGAGCACGAGAGAGGACCTGGAGGGAGAGCGGCTTGTGGGATTCAGTCCCGTCAAGGTAGGGTTGCCATTTTCATTGTTGGGGGGGGCAATTGAAGAGATGGGCTGGAATAAAGGCCCCAGGAGGGCTAGGAACCCCCCGGTCAGGAGAGGGCATCCTGCTCATGGGGGGAAAGGGAGAGGCAGAGGGAGGATGACTGATCCACACACACCCCAGGATTGGCGGTGGTTGCCCCTGAGCTGGGCTTGGCCCAGGGATTGAGCAGGGTTGGTGGCCCAGGAGGTGACATGGTGGCTAGGCCTGGTACAATAGCTGGAGGAGTGTTAATGCACAAGGCCTGTGCTTCGGCACAGCATGGGACTGCGGTATCCCCTGCTGGTGGAATGACAGGTGATTTGCCAGTGGAAGCAGGCCAGGCTCGCACTGAAGCTAGTTTTCAGGAAGATGAGGCAGGTGTTGGTGCAGTCAATGAGGGCCAGAAGGGGCCCTCAAGATGAGGTTTTGGGAGCAGGGCAAGCTCTTAATATGGGTGTAGGGGCTGGTGTCTCATATAACAGCGATCCTGTTTTATTTCAGCCTACTGGGTACAGCCAGGTCTCATCTATTCCGGGCGGCTGGTGCAGGTGAGGGGGTCAGTCAGGTAGTGGAGCAGTTGGCACAGAAGGTTGATAGGATGGAACAACAGGTTGCCAGAATTGCGGCGTTCATCGAGGACGGACGGCACCTGTGAGTGTGCCTCCGGGCGCCCTGGTGCAGGTGGCAGTACCAGCACAGGTGGCTTTGGTGGATGGTGAGTATCCAGCTGGGAGTAGGGCAGTGGGTGAACCCAGAATGGCTGGAGGTACCCAACCGCAGGGGGTGAGTAGGGAAGCTCAGTCAGCTGCTCTCCTGGCGCTGGTGGCATCGTCGTATGCTGGGGCAAGCACAGGTTAGTTAGTGGGGTTACCTGCTCTGCAGCAGGGGCCTGGAGTGGCGCCGGTGGGACAGAGTGGAATGGGGCAGTTGCGAGTGCAGCAAGACCCGAACAGACTGGTATGGGTGGATAATGTCTGGCGCCCACAGGCTGCATCTGTGCCTATGGGTCAGGCCAAGGCGGCTGTGGATGGGCAGAGTCAGGTTTCAGTAGGTCAGGGTTAGGATTCTGGGTTCCCCAGGGGTTACAACTGTGCCAGGAGCACTGGCTAGGGAAGTTCCACCCTTGCAAGGGGGGTAAGCAAGGGTGTCGGCGCCCATTGGGGTGCACTTAATTCAGTTGACAAGAGAAAAAATTTGGAAAGGGGAGTACATTGATTTATTTGTGCTTCTCTTTTGTGACCTGGTTCCAGATCCTAATGTGAAGCAGGAGCCGAGGGAATATGAGAGGGAGAAGCAGAGAAAGATTGATAGGAATTGGGCCAATTGGGATTCTGCGTTTATAATTTACACAGGCATGTTAGAGTGGGTGGTGAAGCTCTGGAAATACTTTGATATTGTCAGGAGGGCCTACTTGACAAAGGAAGGTTTGGGGTGGTTGAGATATGAGGAGGCCTTTAGACAAAATGTGGCTATTTCACCGGGGGTCAGGTGGGATGTAAAGGACCACGATTTATGGACCGAATGTATTCAGGAGAAGGATGTTGTCCATGCCGATAGTGGCCATGTTATAGTTAAGGGGGATGGACAGTCTACGGAGGCATCATGGGGTAAAGTGGCAAAGAAGGGGGGTCAGTCATTGGCGTGCTGGGATTTGAATGAGGGATCACGGTGTTTTCGTGCCAGTTGCAGGGTTCGTCACTCCTGGTTACAGTGTAGTGGGTCCCACCCCCTTATCAACTGCCCCAGAAGGAGGAGTGGGGGGCAGAGATGTAGACGCCCCTTCCCAGACAGTGGGGGTTGCGGTGGGGGTGCTGGACAAGCAGCTACTGATAAGGGCCCCAACACCAGTTAAGTGGTGAGTCCTATGAGATTTTTTGGTGGATTATCCACAAGTTGAGGTTGCCCGTTATGTGATAGATGGTTTTAGGTTTGGTTTTGCAATTCCTTTTGAGGAGGTTAGGGAGCATATGTTTGCTCGGAATTTGAGATCGGTTGTGGGACTGGAAGAGATTGTGGAGCGAAATTTACAGAAAGATGTTTTGCAGGGCATGGTCACAGGCCCATTTGGGCACCTGCCTATGGCTAAATTAGAGTGTCGCTGCTCGGTATTGTTCCCAAGAAGGCTCCTGGAGAGTACAGACTTATTCACCACCTGTCGTACCTGAGGGGATCTTCGGTTAATGATGCAACCCCTCATGAATTATGCTCAGTGTGTTACACCTCTTTTGATGATGCTGTGGAGCTGGTGCATGCCTGCGGGGTGGGGGTACTTATGGCAAAGAGCGACATCAAATCGGTGTTTCGCCTCTTGCCTGTGCACACTAAGGACTTTGACCTACTAGGTTTTTCATTCATTGGTCAGTTCTATTATGACAAGGCTATGCTCATGGGATGTTCCATCTCATGTGCGGCCTTTGAAAAGTTTAGCACCATGCTGGAATGGATTGTGAGGCAGAGGACGGAGGCTGGCCACATGACACATTATCTTGATGACTATTTGTTTATCGGTCATGTGGGGTCACCGGTTTGTGGGGAGCTGTTGAACCTGTTTTGAGAAGTTGTGAGTTTTGTGGGTGTCCCCTTGGCCGAGGAGAAAACCGAGGGTCCAGCAACGGTTATGACTTATTTGGGAATCGTGTTGGACTCGTTGAAGGAGGAATCGCATTTACCTGAGACTAAGTTGGAGGATTTGCAAAAGGAAATAATTTATTTATTTATTTATTTCAAAACATTTATATCCCGCCCCTCCTGCAAAGCAGCCCGGGGCGGCTCACAACACAATTAAAACAATAAAATACATTAAAATTCAATAAAAACAACATATATTTCATATAAAAATATAAATATAAAGAGGGCTAGCAAAAAAAAAGGTAGGGGATTAAAAAACCCTCCCTACCCTCCCCCAAAGGCCTGGGCAAACAGCCAGGTCTTACAGTTCCGCCGAAACGTTAAAAGGCTTGGGGCCAGGCGAGCTTCCTCCGGAAGGGAGTTCCACAGCCGCGGCCCCACCACCGAGAATGCCCTCTCCATCGTGGCCCCCCGCTTAACACGGGGGACCTCTAAGAGGGCACCCCCGGCAGACCGCAGGAGCCGTCCTGGAGCGCGAAAGGCGAGGCGGTCCCTAAGGTATGAGGGGCCAAGACCGTATAGGGCTTTATAGATCAACACTAGGACCTTGAACTTGGCCCGGCACGCTATCGGCAGCCAGTGCAGAGTTCGGAGCACCGGTGTAATATGCTCCCGGCGACCCGTCCCCGTAAGAAGACGAGCCGCCGCATTCTGCACCAGCTGCAGCCTCCGGGCCAAGAACAAGGGAAGCCCCACGTAGAGCGCGTTGCAGTAGTCGAGCCTCGAGGTGACAAAGGCATGGATGAGGGAGGCCAGGTCCGGGCCAGAGACGTACGGACGCAGCCTACGCACCAGATAAAGCTGGCGGAAGGCAGCCTTAGCGACTGCCTCCACCTGCCGCTCCAGACGCAGGTCTGCGTCCAATACTACCCCCAGACTCCGAACCTGCTGAGCTACAGGAGGGCGAACCCCCCCAACTAGGGGGGCCACCACCCCCTTCGCCCTCCCCACCACCATCACCTCCGTCTTATCTGGGTTGAGCTTCAGTCTGCTCAGCCGCATCCAATCCGCCACGGCCTCCAAACATTGGGATAGCAACGAGATAGCAGGGTCTGGGTCAGTAGAAAAGGAGAGGTACAGCTGAGTATCATCAGCATACTGGTGACAACGCACCCCGAACCCTCTCACGACCTCCCCCAAGGGCTGCATATAGATATTAAACAACAGCGGAGACAAGATCGATCCCTGCGGAACGCCACACGGTAAAGCGCGGGGGCACGATGTTTCCTCCCCCAGCACCACCCGTTGGCTCCTCCCCGAGAGGAATGAGCGGAACCATTCAAGAACGGTCCCGCCCAGACCCCCCAGGTCACGCAGCCGTCTCAGCAGCAGCCCATGGTCCACGGTGTCAAAAGCGGCCGAGAGATCTAGCAGGATGAGAAATGTCGAACATCCTGCATCCATCTCCCGGCGGAGGTCATCCACCAAGGCCACCAACGCCATCTCGGTGCCATAGCCGGGGCGGAACCCAGATTGAAAAGGGATTGAAATAAGGGACTGTTTGGCATCTAGTAAAGTGACGTTACGAGCCCTCCAATCGTTGTTTGGCAAGCTGAATTTTGCATTCAGGGTGGTTGCACCGGGTCGCGCTTTCCTGTCCGGTTATATGCCAGGACAGCAAAGGTGTCATTGCCGCACCACCACATCAGGGTCACGAACGAAATGCAAGAGGATTTGGATGTATGACTGGAATTTTTGCGGTCGCACAATCGTGTTAGTTTGTGGCGGAGTCTGTACAGACTGGAGGCTGAGTTGCAAGTGACCTCTGATGCAGCGAGGGTGGTGGGGCTTGGAATTTATTTTCAGGGGCATTGGTGTTCTGAACAGTGGCCACCGCAGTGACGCAAGTCGGGGATCTTGAGGGACTTGACATTTCTGGAATTGTTCCCCATTGTGGCAGCAGTGCAGTTGTGGGTGCACAGTTTTGAGAATAAAACTTTGTTATTTTTGTGTAATAATATGGCTGTCATGCATGAGGTTAACTCCCTTTCATCAAAATCTGAGAGGGTAATGCGACTGGTAAGGGCATTTGTTCATTGGTGCCTGAAATTTAACATCTTGTTTTGTGCTAAGCACGTTCCTGGTGTTGATAATGAGCTCGCTGATGCGAGCTCTCTCTCGTTTTCAGATGTGGCACTTTTGGGAGCTTGCCCGCTTTATGAGGAAGGAGCAGGACTTGGTGCACTGAGAGCTTTGGAGCCTTGTATGTTAGAGCTCATGGATACTGTAAATGGTTCTGTGGCACCAGCTACTTGGCTGGCATATGAGAGGGCCGTGTGTGTTTTCCAAAAGCAAGGGTTGGTCGGTTTTGTTCCCTGTCCCCCTTCCACAGTTGGTGCACTTTGGGTTGGAATTGCATAGGAGAGGTTTGACAGCTGGCAACATTGCAGCAAAATGGTAGGCGTTTATGGCTAAGACGGTGGGGGCGCATTATTTGGGGCATACCCCGGATGGTGGCTTCATATAAGAGGCAGGGGAAGGTTGAAGATAGGGTCCCCCTGTCCCCCAGAATCGTGACTGACATTGCAACAAAACTCGGTGATGTCTGCATTGACTTAGGAGAGGTGTATTTGTTTAGGGGGGTGTTTGTGTGGGCATTTTTTACCGCCTTAAGGATTAGTGAGTTGGTGGTGAGTTCCAGATTTGACCGTGTGAAGAGGGAATTGCAAATCGGTGATGGGACAGTGTCAAATGCAGCGGTTGTAGTATGGATTCAGGTCTCCAAGACCGACCAGTTGGGAAGGGGTTCGCTGGTCTTGCTCGCCAGGTCTGTGGCTCAAGTGATTTGTCCGGTTGCTTGCATGAAGGAATATTTGAGGTATAGGCCGGCAGTGCCGGGCACATTGTTTGTGCATCAGTCTGGAAGGCCTCTAACGCGGTACCAATTCTTAGCGGTACTAAAGCGTTGCTTGGTTTCGTTAGGTTTGTTTGATGTTGTATTTAGGTTGCACTCTTTTAGGATTGGTGCAGCTTCAGCAGCAGCGGCTGCTGGTTTCGCCGCTTCAGAAATTCAGAAATTGGGATAGTGGTGGTCAGGAGTCTTTAGAGCTTATGTACAAACTTTTCCAGTACTATAAAGCGGGCAGGGAGTGTTTAATTGATGTGGGGTCCTTTATTTTGTTTTCTCCTAGGGGCCTGTTGTCTTCTCGGAAAAGTGTCATCTGAATTGTCAGCCATAGTTTTGTTCATTGGGTTGAGAAACGGATACGAGCATCCAGTTGGGGGATCCAGCTAGGTATGGTCTCTCGGGCTTCAGTGGTTTGGAAGGGAAGGAGGGGGATGTTGTGGCCCCAACTCTTGCCATTGGTTTTGGGCTTGCGAGGCGAACTCCCCCCAGATCTACTATTATTGCATCTTGGGGTGAACCATTTTGCAAGGGGGTCTCGGCTGGACTTGTCAATAATGATTCCTCAGGACTGTGTGCAGTTACGAGAGCTTTTCCCTTGGACCACTCTTGTCTTCACGGAGATGTTACAGAGGATCAGATGGCCTAGGGCGGCTGACCCTCGAGCAGTGGATAGAGTGAAAAAGAAGGTTAACTGGGAGGTTAATAAGTGTATTCAGTTGGCAGGGGGGGTTGGCTCAGGCACCCCCAAATTGAGTGGACCAAACTGGAGCTGTATTGGCAGGACGGGATTCATTTATCTGATCTTGGGTTGGATATTTACATTGGGAATATAAATAGGTTGCTACAAGCACTGTTATAATCAGGTCGGCTGAGTTTAGGTGTTTGGTGAGTTAGTGGGGGTGTTTGAGCACGCAAAGCTGCTGAACTTGTGGTGGTGTTCAGTACCATATGGTAAAGGCTGGGTGTGGTTTTCACCCCAGAGAGGCATTTGGGGAGGATTGGGTTCACCCTCCAAGGTGAGTCTGGGAATCATTTTAGGGGAGTGGCACCCCAGATGATCCCTGGAAGGAAGGAGAGGCATGGGGTGCATATGGGCAGGATCTAAGTGGTCCCAAAGTATGCATCAGTAGCATCTGTCCTTCTGGGTAATGGATCAAGGCGGTCCAGTGGAAGGGGGGGATTGGAGTGGTATCTCCAATTCAAAAGTTTAGGCTTATGGTACTGAACACGGGGAGTGAGAGGTTAAGCGAATGGTACAGATGGTTTCCAGGAGGCAGGTTTTTAACTTTCTCACTCCCCTTGTTATTACTCACCCTACTTGGCTCGGCCTAAGTTCAATTAATAGTTAATTGGCATTCTAATTGAAAATCAAGGTCAATTTGATAAAGGAGGCAATTGACAATTGGGCGATAGGGAAATTTGTTCATGCTAATTGGCATCTAATTCTATCCACCGCTTTCTGATTTGCTAATTTGTTAATTGGTTCTAATTGGGTTTTTATTCTTCATAACAGGTTATGAATGGTGGTTGGCTTTTAATAAACAGCTGCGGCCAGTTTACCCAAATGACTTGTGTCTGTGTCTTATTCCTAGTGCGAGGACAAATAAATTTCTAAGGGAAGGAGAAGGTCAAGGAAAGGGGGTATAATTATACAGGGGGGGAGGGGAATGCGTCCCCTTGAAAATTCAAAGCAGGGGGATATGCATAACCAAATCCTAATCCCCTCCACAAATTTTGAGCCACAGAAAAGGAGCTCCGATCACTCTATGCTTCACCTAGGCTTCAGAGGAAGGACTGGGGCATGGGGAAGAGAGGATCACTAAAAAAAATTTAAAAATGAATGGGCTAATCAAAAGATTTAATTGCAAAACTAAAGGTTTTGGGGTGAGGAGTAGGGGTGTGCATGTCATTTTCATTATTACAATAATGATAATGAAAATTGTCGTTTTCATTATTGTTATTGCAATAACAAAAATGACAAATAATAATAATGAAAATAGAAATGAAAATGACATTTTAAAAAAAATAAAGGGAAAACACTGAAAAACATATTTATGGCTATACCTTTTTTGTTTCTTATTTATTTCTGATGAAACTTGGGGAGCTAGTACCCCCAGTGGAGGGCATGATGTGTACCATGTTTTGAAACATTTAGATAAAGGGAACAAATTTTAGAAGCACTTGAATGTTGTGATTTTAAGAAAAGCTCCATACACATTAATGGTGACAACTTCTTTATCTTACATCCATGTTGTATGACACTTGTGAATTGTATGTCCCTCCACAAGCTTAATACTCCTGCCAGTTTTCAGAATGATTGGATAAAAGGTCCTGATGGTATAAGACATTACCTTTAAAATACATTTCCAGCTGTAAAATGTTTATATTCCATACTGTTTAAAGAACATTTGGCAGGAATATATAGCATACCTTCCCTGTCATCTCTGATAAACTACAGGACAATTTGATAAAGGGACTCAATTGTATAAGTAATTGAAGTTGTCCCCTTGAAGACCATTATTCAGATAAATAGCAGCACATGCAGTGCCAGTCAAAGGCAGGCACCTGACATGGCAGGGGGAAGGAGACTGTAGAAGGGAGGATGTGGAGCAACATAACTGACAGACACACTCACTGCCCAATTACTGCATGCTTCCAGCTTTACAGGACCAATTGGTAGTGGCTTCGAGGCAGGCATAGGGGTTGGCTCTCAGGTGGGCATAGAAGTGATATAACTGGGATTTTGGAGATAGCATTCCAGAAATCAGGAGAAATCGTTTAAACATCCAGGATTGCCAATTATCATCGCAATCACATCCTGCAGCACTGTGATAGAGGACATAAGAGAATCTCTATTGGCTCTTTCCTGAACAGATGCTTCAAACTTCCCAGTAACAAGTGGGGGTGAGATTTTGGAATGGTCACAGCACAGAATGAGGGTATTTGGTTGACATTTCTGCTGGCCAATTGGCATCACAAACCGATCTTATACCAAAGTGACACGTAAGAGAATCTCTGGCATAGGCTCCTTCTCTACATATGCTGTGCAGGCATTTAAAATTGGGACCCTTTATAACATATTTCTGATATTTGGCAGAGATGATCATGAAAGTATTAATACATCCCTGTAAAATGTCATGTACACCGTTTGGACTACAAATATGTTACAGTCACACGTACTGTTATATGTTAATTGCTTATGCCACCAGAACCCTTTATCAAATACTTCTGAAATTTGGCAGAGATAGTAAATATAGGAAGGGATATAAACTTGCCAAGTTTCATCTCCATTAAATATGAGGCAAATAAGTTACAGTTATGAATGTATATGAAGATTTTTGCAAAATAATATAACTCAAATGCTTCTACAATTGTATTCCTTTATCCAATCTTTTTGGAATGTGGTACACATAATGCCTTCCATTGGAGGTGTAATCGCTCCATGTTTCTGCCAAATATAATGGAAAATAAAAAATCTACAGCCAGAAATGTGTTTCCAATGAAAATGACAACAAAAACAAAAACGACAATTTTATATTTACAAAAATGAAAACAGCAGATTTAAATAACAAAAATGAAAACAACATGGGCCCCTGGTGCACACATCTATTGAGGAGATACTGTACCACAGGGGCTTCAGAAAGGAGGGTGAAAAATACCCTCTGAGCAGACCTTGGGTGTCTTCCCCCTGCTGAGAGAAACCCATCCCAAGGGAAACCTTGCCTTATTAACAAGGGGACATTAAGAGCAAATCCTCTCTCTTCCAAGTCAGTGGCCCAGCTTACTTTGACTTTAATGGATGAAAGGTTTTCCCTTGAGACTTAAATGCAGCATTCCCACCGCCCCCCGCCCCCCAACACCAGTAATAACACAACCACTACACACACACACACGATTTAGCCTGAAATTATGCAAAAGGTTATAGGGGATGACCATAATGCACATGTGCTGGCCGCCCTAGAGATGACTGAAGTGCCAGTAGGGACGAAACCTTACTTTGGTATAGGCATGGCTGGTTTCATAGACCAATTGGTGGCCGCCACTTACTATGACCTTGCATACCAATACTTATCTCCTGATAGATACTGCTCTAGCTTGCCAAAATCTTCCAAACTTTGATTCCCCACTGCACTACACACAGGTATTGTTTTGTGTTTTGCTTTGATTAGGATAATATCTAACAAGTTGTAATTGTGTGCAGCACTTTACCATAATGGACCTTAGATTAGTCAGTTGGATTCTCTAAAACAATCATTATGAGCCACTTCTGTTCCCATTGAAGTCTATGGTTAAATTCTTCAGTAAGAACACGTAGGCAAATATGGATAACTCCACTTTTAAAATCCTTGCTTCGATTCTAACTTGGCAAGTAACCTTCACAGTTCAATATTTCATGGAGATTGACAAGTGGCTGTAATGAATGGCCATTTGAAACTGATAATCAGGGCCATCAGGTTTTCCCAAATGGTCATTAATTCCCAAGCAATACCTTGCTACATGGATGGCTGTAGCGTGATTAGAACTTGGGTTATAAACTTTGTAAAGGTTAATTTGTGTCTTCAATAACAGAAATGGTCAGTGTCTTTGATCTTTAAATCAGGGGATAAATTTAAAAGATACTTATAATATGTTTGAAGGCGATTACGTGAATAAGAATTTGGAACTTATCACTGCTAATTTGACATAAAAGAATGTTTCCCTTCTTTTTAATACATCAGGATCATCCTTTAATCAGTTCCTCCAAATTCTACATGTATAATTTACTTTGTCCTTCCTCAAAGTCAAATAAATGGTGTGTGCCTCTATTATCTGATATTTAAAATTATGTAAATGTATGCAGGAATAAATTGCCTACAATAAAGTTCTTCACCAACCTTTTTTGTCCATTTGGGGTTGTTCACCAATTTTCCTCCCACTGTATTTTTCTCTTTCAATATGTATAACCCACAATAACAGGGATTTTAATCGCTAGTGCTATTTTTTCTTAAAATCAAGGTTTATAATATTCATCGGTTGTTTTGGGTTTGTTTTTTAAAAAAATCATTTTGACTCAAATTTGAGAATAGCGGATTCATTCTTCCCTTAATTTACAGCCACAACAAACTTTTTAGGGGGGAGGAGGAAGACCACCACCCCGCAAATAACCCTACCCAACAGAGTGTAAATGGTTATCAATTATTACAAAAACTGCCATTTTCAGTTTGGGGTGGGTATTTGACAGGTCTGTTAAAACAATTTTTCCCCATGTACTCATTTCAGCTCTGCTAAAGACCCATGCAGAAAAGAAGGCCCAACCCTCATACTATGGAGAGAGGTACAGTCCTCCTGTTACAAGCATCTAACTAGCAGCTGTATCAAGTACAGGTTCCGCCCAATTCAGTTAACATTTGTACCAGAGGGGGGTAAAGGGCAGTTCAAGATCTACATGAGACGCTCCAGCACCTCTAGTGCAGCTCTCAGAACAAATGGCTGCATGGAGTTGAGGTGTCCATGTGGCTCCCTTAGTTCCACTTGCCTCCTCCACATGTCATCAGGGAGTTTTAGTGCAGTGGCAGTAGTGCTAGGTGGCCCCTGCCTCTGCTGGCTCATGGAGGAGGGAGGAAAGGTCAGCGCCAAGTACTGGGCAGCTCCTGCTGGTGGGTGGTGAAGGTAGGAGAGGTGAGCAATGTCAATGGATATGTGGCAGTGAGCAAGATGAGCAGCAGGTGAGGGGAAGGGTTGAGGTAAATAAACAAATAATGGATAATAAATAACTAATAATAATTCTAGAGTGCCACTGCCAAAATGGCACTCAGAATGCTATACAACATTAAAACACTATAAAATACAATAAAAATAAAAATGGAGTTTAAAACAATTTAAAAAGGGAAGGGAAAGATGGAGGGAAAGAATACATACAAGGAAACAAGCAGTGGATCCTAAAAGCACCTGGAAAGTAAACAAGTCTTCAGTTGCTTTTTAAAGGTGAGGAGGGAGGAACCAAGATGGAAATATGGAGTTAGCGGCAGCAGCCCAGGGGCAGCAAGTGGGCACATGTGTCTGTCAGACTCTGTGAGATTGGGTATTTTCAGACGTTATGGGCGGCCGGTTCACCACACTGAACCACCAGGGGGGGTGAACAGCGCAACCACGGCCAGGGGTGGGAAAAAGACCCAAACAGACGTGCCGGGAACGGGACCACGGGCCGGAACCGGGCCGCACCATCGTGGGCCGCGGCAGCACAACAGACGTGCAGCCGAACCCCCACCGGGCACTAAACCCCCACAAGGCACCGGGTAGGGGCGGGACATAGACATGGCCGCCTGAGGGCAAACGAAGCCACAAGGCACACAAGGGAACACCCACACAAGGGAAACGGGAAGGGAGGGGGGAAGAGCGAGAACAGGCTGACAGCCGGCACACACAGCGGACCCGCAGCGGGGCACAATGCACGACCACATGCCCGGGCACACACACACACACAC